>CANSNZ010000033.1:220000-637500 GCA_947646795.1 Beta lomatogona | reverse complement strand
TTTCACATGATAACATACATCAACTTCAATATTTTTGGCTTGTCAGAGTAGATCATCGTTTATATATAGTACCATGGTTGATATTAAATTCTCAATTTTTGTTGACTGAAATCATATAGAAGTACTTCCTCCGTTCCAAATTAAACGCAACAGTTTCCTAAAATGGCAATTGCATATAAAATGCAACAATTCCCTGTTTTCTATTTTTGGCAAAGTTTTTTAGTGTGAATTTACAAAAATACCCTTAATGAACCTAACAAAAACTGATTTAAGCCAATTAATCTATACTAAAGTTAGAGATTAAAAACATAAGATTGGTGCCAATTAGCTTAATGATTCCCACCAAAAATAACAATCCACCCCCCACCTAACTACCCAAAACAGATTAAATGAACTGTTCTTCATTTATTGCTACTGAAAATATGAACCCTAAAACTTGGCCCCTAACATCAGTTTATACGCGTTTCATGTGTTCTTCTTCTCTCTCTTCTTTTTCTTCCCTCTCTTCATCTTCTTCCCTCTGTTCATCCAACATCCACCATGAATATCACTCAACCTCTCAATGATGCTGCGTTTGATGCGAAATCGAAGGAAGAAATGGTTATATGTCGTGATTTGGCTAATTCCATTGAAGATGGCAACCCCTACGCATGGAAATTGTACTATTTCGGTGAAGCCGCGAAGTGTTTGAGCGATAAATCTCTGAAAGCTTTAGAAACCGTCATGGGAAGGGCCGAAAAATCAGATGAGATAAGAAGAGCCACGAAGAAATTGGACTTCAACCCCCCTCTTGGTAAGTCTCCTTCAACAAATAGTAGATCTAGGGTTTACCTTCTTAGATCTAGAGCAATAGGTGCGAAAATTGTGGATTTAGAGGAAAGAGATAATGTGGTTGATAAGAAATACGCAAATCCACCTATTGTTTGTGGTTTACCGGCTTTTGATGTGAAGAAAGATCGAAAGGGTAAAGGGAAGGCTTCGGTAATTTCGCATGCGAATAAGGGGAAAGAGAAGATTCTGGTTGAGGGTTCGTCTGAGGAAGATGAGGGGCTTCCAATTGAGGTTGAATCTGATGAAGATTGGGGTAACAAATTTGACATGTTTTTTGAAGATGATGATGGGAATCTAAAGCTTTTCAAGGTATATGAGGGGTTAGATGTCAAGTTAGAGGACGATGACCCGGATATCCCTATGAGTCCGTACCTTGAAGACGATGAAGTGATGGATCCGAATGAACATGCGTTCCTTTTGATGCGCAAAGGAACTCATTAGAGTTCTTCAGGTATTGTTCATCACAGATTGAACCTTTATTTTTTTTAAATGCTGTTGTTTGTGGTGCTTTGTTGTTGTTTGTGCTTGCAACAGTTTGTGTTCTTCGTATCAAATGTTTGCTTTGTGAGTTGGTTTGTTAGAGCTTGTGTTCTTTGATTTATTATGGTGGTTTGTTAAAGTCTGTGATGCTTGAATGATTTTGTGGATTGTTAAACTGTGTGCTGTTTCATTTAGTTTGTGGGCTGGTTTACTGGAATTGGTTGATTTTGTATGTGATGTTGGCTTAGTGGATGGTGCTTTATTGTTGTTTGTGGACTGTGGTTGATAGTTTTAGGGTTGATTTGCACGAATCCTAAATAAGATGAGCAATGTGCATAATAATGTTAATGATGTTTCCTTTATATTGTTCGAATGATTTAGTGGAAATGTCTGATTTTGTTTGTGATGTTGTGCTGGTGGATGGTGCTCTGTTGTTGTTTGTAGATTGTGGTTCATATAGTTTGAGGGTTCATTTGCATGAGTCCTAAATAAGATGAACATGTGCATAATAAACTTGTCAATGTCATAACTACACTTCGTGCCTTAAATAAGTACACTTGGGTTGTAAACCATTAGAGATACATGTGCATAACATTACCCATTCACATTAACCACTTATATATACATGAATGCACTAGTAAGTTACATGACTGCCCATCTGTACTTAGTATATATACACAAAACACACATAACCAAACCTTAAACAAAACACCTAATCACAATGCACCCATCTCAAACTACATCTAAACAAAAGTTTGCATTATGAGTCATACTTACCAATAACTAGAATGGTTATGTGTAGCAGTCATCACTAATTGCATTCCAAAATGGCCAAAATATCATTCCCTACACTTTGCTAAGTTACCTAATCTTCATCAACACTCACTTCATCATGTAAGTACTGGATTGGTTCTGAAACAGGCACCGATATTGCATTTAAATACTCAACTGCTTCATCAACAACTGACTGGTCAACTTCTACATTTTCTGGTAGCTTTCCAATCCTTTCCATATGTGCCCTCCCATGATGTGGATTCTTATAGTTGTTACCTCCCTTAACCTTTAAAATCTCAGTCATGACATATTGAAGTTGTAACCAAGCAAATTTAATCTTCTTTGTGTCATAGAAATCATATGCATCTTGGACCCTAGTGATTAAATCATCTAAATTCTGTGGAAATGCTTGATGTTGAATAGATTGCACAGCCCTAAACAGACACAAATCCAACAGGTTCGGATCGGGGGATTGGGGGGTTGATTGACCACTTAATATTGAACCCATCCTTTGTTGCTTTGCCTCTCTCGAATTCCATATCATCATTAGATATGTGGGGTCTTGTATTATCTTGCTGGATGATTACGTTCTTTGGTAGATGAGAAGGCCATTTACTGATAATGGCCGGTATGACATTGTCAATGATCATTCTTCTGATGACTTGTTGTGTAACTGAATCTACTGCCTTCGTTTCAATAGTGCCTGCTTCCCTATTTCTGCTTCTTTTCTTTGCTGCCACATAATGTACAAAAGAGAAAATCCCATATTTGCCATCATGTATTTCTATGCCATTGCTATCATACATTGGCCTTCCTATGACACCCATGAACATGATTTTTAGTGGATACCTCCTTGATTGACAACACCTATAAGGGTCATCTTCAAAAGGTAGTGGATAAAACCTCTTCATCTCAGGGTTCAAGTAAAACCATTTCTCATCTATGTGAATAACATTTTGCATGTCAACAAAAGTGGGATTTGTTGTTGGTGTAGCTGGAAGAACATTGGACAGAACCCACTTCATTCTAGACAACTTGTGTTCCTCTGTGACCTTATGGTGGTTACTTGAAGTATGTGACCTTAACCTACCCTTTTTCAGCAGCCTATAAACAGTAATATGGCTAAGTTTGAGTGCTCCTGCGAAGGACCTTATTGTGGTTCTCTGATGTAGGGGGACTGACTGCAAAAATGCATCAGAATATTCCCTGGGTTTCCTCCTACATTTCCCAAACCTCTTTGCCCTCACATCTATTGCATTACCTTGCTCTCTCTGTTTCATTGCATCTTTGTATATTCTTGAAATAGAGCATTTGTGTACACCTACTTGTGCTGCTAACTTTGTTTGAAACCCCCATGGAAGTTTCCCATCAACTTGAATTGCAAGTAAGTTGTCAACAATGAGCCTTCTTTGTGTAAGAGTCAAATTTGGTTTGTTACTTGTTATGATCCTCTGAATATTTTCTTCTTCTTCTGCCATCTCATCTTCTTCATCGTCAATGTCTTCTTGCGGGAATAGATGTTCCCACATCGCCTCTCTCGCTAACCGAAAACCTTCATCACCCCCTTCAACATTATCCATGGTGACTTATCATACAAACATGATGAAGCAGTAATATATGCTGGTTTTTTTTGGCTGGGTAAATTAATCTGTTAGGAGTTGTAAATTTAACTAAGCTCTATGGTGCAGTGTGTGAAAGTGTGCTTCATCTGTGCCAACAATTAAAGATTGTGGAAGATGTAGGAGTAGAAAGAGAAATGTTGAAGGGCTTTTGAAACTTTGAAATATGATGGGGTTGTTTACAATGTAATGCAGGTTTGAATTTGATTTTTTGCTGCCAAATGAAAGTCACGTACTGACTTAATTTTGGAGGCAAAATGTATTTGGTGGCAATTTGTTTAGTGGGTCCCAACTGATTTCCCTCCCCCAAAACAGCAGTAATTCCCCCCATTTTTTTTTGGGCCCACTTTCTCTCTCCACTTAAAATTAATTACATGCCCCTCCCTTTTTCTAATCACTCCTTAAGAAAAATCAACTAGGAGTCCGTGCCGTCCAAATTGTTGCGTTTAATTTGGAACGGAGGAAGTATATGTTACTAATATGATCGGTATATTAGACTTCCTCTGTTTCTTAATACTTGCAACATTTGTAAATGACACATGAACCAAGAAGGAGAGATAGTGAAACATGGTCCATGTGTTTAAATAACAAATTAAGGTTTCTTTGTATAAGATTTTAGCAAAAAGATAAATGTTGCAAGTATTGTGAAACTATTAAGAAACGTAGAAAGTACCAAAGATGAAATAGTAGCCATATAAACAAAAAAAATACTCATTTATTGGATAGGTCTACTTCCAGTCACCTTTCCATAGACCCCTTCATAACTATCGCCATCAATAACACCCAATAAGTCCCCAATTTGCAACCCTTTGATTGTACGTACCTACCGTTACTATAGTAATATAGATGAGTCAAATACTCAAATGGCAGCAAAGATGGATATGGTGGTTCTTGTTGATAGCGATACTGGTGGTGAAGAGTCTAACAAGCAATTTGGACTTTGGCTGATAAAATGTAGTATTATTATTTGAGATGGTACTAGATAGTATTGTAAAAAACTAAGTTCCGCGTAAAACACAGAGTTTTGTGATATCAAATAAAAGTGTCAAAAATTAAGGGACACCATGTAGTATTTTCATTGGGAGATTTTGACATAATGGTCGCATCACCTACTGGCTACTTGTACAGTCTTGCACCTCTCTTACAACTCTTGCAATCTCTTATCATTCTTCAATATTCTACCAAGAATAAAGCTCTACAATCCCATTTGTTTATCTACCTTTTAAGAAGAGTGGATTGAGTAGGGTCAATCTCAAATTCGTAACAAGATTAGACATTATTTGAGTTAAGAATTTTAATAATACCACTGAAATGTTTGATAAATCGTAACAAATCCCTTGCTAGTTGCTACATGCATGTGCTGAAGGACGCTCACATTATTAAATAGTGTTGTATCAAATGTAAGGGGAAGCATTTCACATGTACTTACAACAACCGAGCTGTAGATAAAATGTAGGAAAAAAATAAAGGAATTCTTGTTATAATAATGCTTATTAGCTTCTAGTCATGAATTGTTCTCAAAAAAAAAAAAAAAAAAAAGCTTCTAGTCATGAATTATAAATCATATAAAATTTTGTAGTAGAATACTTATTCTAACTCGCAATTAGTTACAAGAATGATTTTCTTTTTGTCACTAAATAAATAAATATTTCCCCTCAAAAAATAAATAAATATTTAATATCCCATAAATTAAATGTGGATTTCCACTTTCCATCATAACTACTAAGGAATGTTCCAACAATATAATTTACATATCATTGCCTACAATAATAAGAGTGGATAACAGAATCCTTTGGATCAATATAAGGAAGACTGAAACAATCTAAAAGCATGTCAAGTACATGGACATTATATTTATTAAGGTTGTGTCTCAAATTTGAGCATCTCTTTATGTTTGGAACTTTGGATGAATATGGTCCTTATATTTGTCAAGGTTATGTCTCAAATTTAAGTTATATGTTAATTTAGGCTTTGATAGATACGATCCTTAACTGTTTTTTGAACTGTGCTATGATTCACGTATGTGGAATGCATTTTGCATTAGTTGTATTCAATGGAAAAAACTTTGTTTACCTAGTGGCCTTTAGTAGTCTTTTTCTTATGTTACGTAGCAATAGCTAGATTTCACGATTAGCGGGCGAGTTTGGCAATTATGGCAATAAATGTCATGTATAATATTTATTCTAACTCGCAATTAGTTATAAGTTCATTTTCCTTAATTTTCTGCATTTAGTCGCATTTTAGGTCATATATAGTTTCAATAGGTACATATATAACTTTTAGAGTCAATTAAAGTCCACTCATATGTTTTGAAACCCATTTTGGGTAAATGTATGTCATTTAGGGCCGATTTTGGCATTTCAAGTTCATTTTCCTTAATTTCCCGCATTTAGTCACATGTTAGGTCATGTATAGGTCCAACAGGTATATATATGACTATTAGAGTCAAATAAAAGTCCACTCAATAGCTTTGAAACCCATTTTAGATAAATGAAGGCCATTTCGGGCCGAATTTGGCTATTCAAGTTCAATTTACTTAGTTTCCCGCTTATGTTAGGTCATGTATAGCTTTTATAAGTACATATATAACCATAAAAAGTCAATTAAAGTCGACTCACATGATTTCAAATCGATTTTGGGTAAATGAAAGTCATTTAGGCCGATTTTAGCCTTTTAAGCTCATTTTACTTAGTTTCCCGCATTTAATCTCATGTTAAGGTCATATATAGTTCTAATAAGTACATATGTAAGTATTAAAGTCAATTGAAGCCCACTCACATGCTATGAAACCCATTTTGGGCAAATGATTGTCATTTTGAACCGATTTTTGCTTTTCAAGCTCGATTTCCTTAATTTCTTACATTATATTATTTGCTCAATCTCTTTAGAGTAAACTAAAGTCTTAATCAAACTCAAAATGATCTTATACGTGTTTCCTTATGTTTGTTTTATAAGGTATTCCTCGATGGCAAACCAAGGGAGAGTTCTTTCACCACAACCGAGATAAACGAGGTTCGGGATTTGCTAGCACACTACCTTACCGACGTTTGCATGTGAAGATGATGCCTTGGCTTTGAGTTTATTTGTTCTTAATATGTTACTAGCTAGCTTTTTAGGTACAATTGATGTTTATTTTGGATTTTAGTACTTATTACAACTTCATTTGTAGTACATTCTCAAAATATTATATATATATATATATATATATATATATATATATATATATATATATATATATATATATATATATAACACTAACTGATCCGGTTCACTAACATAACCGGATCAGTATATAATGCAATGCATACAAAACTTGGCGCCAATGAAGATAAACTGATCCGGTTTTTCTTAAAAATCAGATCAGTAACTACTTAACTGATCCAGTTGGGGACCGAATCAGTTAATTAACGGGGACTGATGCGAGCCCACCCGATCCGAACCAAAACCAGATGAGTAAGCTCGATTTTAACCAGATCGGATGGGCTTTTCTCCACTAGTGGTTCCTTGTGGATCAACCATTCTACGGTAGCTATATTCTTATTGCATCTAGGATTCCGATCTATATATATGGCACGTGGTCGTTTTCTAAGATTTCTTATACTAGACTTGGAGCCTACGTCAAACATGAGCTAAAAGTCATTATATAGATATTGTATATTTTTTGTTTAAGAACACTACTATACTTTACAAATTCAAAATAAAACAATTGTAGGAGGTGATTAAACATTACATATTTATTGAAGATAAATACTTCCTCTGTTTTTTTAGTTTCAAATATCAAAATTTTATAATTTTTAATAAAACATAATTAAAGATATTAAGGCTCAAAATAGTGCATTAAACTGCGTGAAAACAAGAAGCGTATCAACTAAAAAAACATAGGAAGTATTATAGGAAACTGGAAAGATAATAAAACACTCACTAAATTCAACTATTTTCCATATTATTGTAGATTATTGTGCATCATGGGAAGACAAAATAGCATTGGTTTAAAAAGACGAAGAATTATACAGGTTTTTATCAACTAAGCTAATCGAAATTATTATTTAAAAAAAATCGTTGTTTTTTTATATTATTGGCCTGGCTGCTAACTTTTCCTTCCAGAATGATACCACGTAATGAAAAGCTAGGGAATAAAGGAACCTAACAAAGATTACTTACGCCCATCAAAAGAAAGAATAGAAGAGACGAATAAAAAGATGGGAGTTGTAATATTCATTTCTTATCTGGGAAAACCGGCCTAGCTTACGGTGGTCCTTAGACCAAATTATGAGCCTAAAACAAAGTTTTTATATATCTATGAATACTATGATCTATCACCTTTTGTATTGTCTTATGAACCAATAATATATTACTTCGCTTTGAAGCAAAAGGTAGGTGACCACTCCCTAAATTTTGGGATCATTTCTTATTGTTGGTAACACAAGTAAAGAATTTTAAAATGCTCTATATTTTACTTACTTTTTTTGTTAATAAAATCTTGATTGTCCGTTATAATTGATTTGTGTAATTTAACGTTGTCATATGTATTTTGTTCATGAGGTACTTTCATGTCAGTTCTTATAAATTACTAGCAATAATATAGCAATAGTAATGAGTTATTGGTCTCCTTAGGTTAAATTGAAAAGATATAAGGAGTACTACTATTGTATCTTATAAGGGAAATAGTACCTCAACTAGATGATATTTCCTTCCTACAGTTGGTTTTTTGACACATTGACTAGTGTATTTGCTAAAGTGTTTAAGAGGTGATACTCGATAGAAATTTGAAAACAAATTATTGTCTTTAATTTATAAGTTTTCACACAAGATTGACATGCTGAATTCCTACAATTGAGGAAAGAAAATTAGTTAAAAACTCGCTCAATTCACTAACTATTTTCTTATACCTGAAATTTAGCTTCAAAATTAATTTGTAAAGATTATGATTTTGAATCATTGATGTTTTATGGTCATTTGAACTTGAAAATATATGATAAGTATATTACTTCGCTCATATGATCACATGCGATGGATTTTATAAAGTAAGATAGACTGAGATACTTCATCCCCTTGCTTTTTTTGCTCTACATTTTGCTCATTAACTTATTAACGAACCAACATCCTCTATAAAATAACTTAAGTAATCCACGTAGTTAAGTTAATAATTTGTTATTTGGTTTATCGTTTGGTCTCTAATTACTGTGAGTAATCTTATGCTACTTACGATTTCCATTGATGCCGATCACTTTCGTATTTCCCCGAAGATTGAAAAGTTGTTGAAAATTTAAAGGATTATTTAACTACAATAATACAAACTTTTGGCCGTTCTCTAGTAATAATACAAACTTTTGATTATTTTTTAATAATACAAACTTTACATCAAAATTCCTCCAGTAGGCCAAGTTGACTTGTAACCTGTAAAACAGGTAAAAAAATTATAAAATGATCTTTCTTCTTTCTCCCTCCTCCCCCAACCCCCACCCACCTGAACCACCTCAGCCTCTCCCGCACCCCACAGCACCACCGAAACCACCCCACATCCACCACTGAAACCACCCCACAGCCACCACCGAAGCCACCTCACCCTCGAAATACACAAAACCCAGGTACAACCACCATGAACCCCACCCACCAAATCCTATCAACACCACACTCACCACCACAGATGAAACCACCTCACCCCCGAAATACACAAAACCCAGCCACAATCACCATGAATCCCACTCACCACCACGGATGAAACCACCCCACTACCCCCACTGAAACCACCCCACAGCCACCACCGAAGTCACCTCACCCCCGAAATACACAAAACCCAACCACAACCACCATGAACCCGACCCACCAAATCCAATCAACACCAAAAATAAAGCTTTCCCTCTTTCCTCCCCCCAACTCCTCGCCTTTACGGAGGAGAGAGAAAATTCATGGTGTTCAATTCAATTCAGCGATTTCTAGGGTTTTGCGCTTCGAATTGGAGTTGCTGATTGAGGAATTTTGAGGAGAGAGAGAATTTGGGGGATTTACAAATGGCGACGCCATTAACGGGGCTTGGACACGAGATGGAGGTGGAGGTGGAGTCTCGGGCTCTAGGCGGAATTCGATGGGGGTTAGGGGGGAATTTGACGGGGGTAGGGGGAGGGGTGGGAATCTGGGCTCGCGACGGGGGGTGGGGTTCTATGCTCGAGGGGGGGAGAGGACGAAGAGAGAGAGTGGTTGAGGGAAGCGCCGAAGGCTATGCATGGTCAGTGGCCAGGGGTGGGGTGGGTGAGGGAGAAAGAAAAAAAAAGGTTTTTTTTTTGTTTTTCAAATTTAAATAAAAATTTAAAAAATCAACCAATAAGCAAGCGACACGTGTCCTAGGGAGTGCCACGTATGCATTTTACCTGTATTAACAAGTTAGGAACCGGTCATGACCTACTGGAGGAATTTTGGCCTTAAGTTTGTATTATTAAAAAATAATCAAAAGTTTGTATTATTGTGAGAGAACGGGCCAAAGTTTGTATTATTCCAGTTAAAAAATCCAAATTTAAATGCCTATTTTCTAAATAAGTGAAAACTATCTGTTACTAATTAGAATAACATTCTTAAAATAATTCACACATGCTGACATGCATTATCCTAAAAGAACTAAGCTTCCCAAGTTCTGAAGTAATGTAAAGACTATGCGAAGTCTATCTAAACTTTAAAAAATCCCTACTTCACTTTACATGTACTTTGCAGACACAAAGGTTAAACCTTGTGACATCTTCTAGTTGTAAAAGCTGAAAAGCACCCTTAAAATTATTTGGATGACTGGATCCTATCTAGTTAGATATTATACTCCCTATTAGGCTATTAAGCATATCAATTCAATTACTATAATACTTTCTCGATTGTTTTTAGGTGTACCATTTATTTTCCACAAATTTTAAGAAAAGAGAAAAGAGAAGGAAATTGAACCCCTTTGACCGTTGACATAATTTAATCATTAGGGAAATAGAGATAGTCGTTGAGGGTAAAAAGGTAAATTAACATTAAAATCTCTACCAAAATATACATATGGTACAACTAAAAGAAAACGACTCAAAATAGCAAATGATGCAACAACAAAAATACAAAGGAAATATCATACTACTTTTTTTTCCTAATCTAAAGTTGATTGTTTGTTTTAGTCCATATTGTCCTAATCTTCATACTTTATATGTTTAATATTGAAACATAGTTACTCTTAAATATGATAACCTTATTGAATAGTTTTTTAAGTAATAAAAATTAGGATTGATCTCTTTCCCTTCATTTCTACTCCCGTATCCAAAACCCCCCATAGCGTTTCTATGTATGGAGATATTTGAACGGTTGAACCCCATCTAAATCCTCCCAAACATGACTTTTAAGAGCTTTTTCTACACCTAATTGAGGTGCATAAGCACTAACAATACACATAGCCTCTATCTCATACGATCGTTAATCTCATAATCCTATCGCCCTTCCTATATAGCTCAACTACATAGCTTATCTAATCTTCTATAATCACAAACTCAATTTCAACTCTTATCCAATCTTGAATAGTTGAATACCACAACTTATTATATACCTCATAATAATAGCTCTTTTTCCTATCCACTTGGTCTCTCAAAGGCACATAATGTCTACATTTCTCATCTTCATCACCTCTATAAGAGATCTTATGTTCCAAGATCCTATGTGCAACTTAGTCAATATTCTACCCGTCTCCCTTACCTATGACCTAGACCAAGAAGCCCTTGCTCATATGTCACCACACTTGAGAGGGGGGAGTGTCCCGTGGGTTCAGACTTCAGAGCGAATATATTAACCATTTTACACAGGTTATGATGGCTCATGAATATGATGGCTCATGCTCATAGATGTGAGTTTTACACAGGTTGTCACCTTCCGCAATCATCCTCCTTTAATCAAGCATAGGGCGTACACGAAGGCGGAGTTAAATAAAATATTAATACAACTTTAAAATTATACAAGTATCTTCTTTCTATTTAATTTTCTACAACTCTGAATAAAAATATACAATCTTCAAAGATATACAATATATTACAATTTCGGCTTACATTATTTTCTTTGTAATACATTTATACAGAGAAAACATTGAGCAGACATGAACTTTGTAACCTATCTCTACACTTATCTACCAACTTAATTTTGCCTGCAACACTGAATAAACACTTCCTCTCATAATTTTACAAACGATAAATAAAAACAAAATCATTTGAACAATGCATGGCCTCTTTTGAGATAAATCCTGGGAGCTGAAATAGATAATTTAAAGAAGTTAAGTTTTGTTTGATAGTTAGCTCAAAATGAGAACTAAATCCAAATTGATAGTGAAGCAAACCTCTTTCTCAAACATCAAGATGGAATCCTATAGAGCCTTAGTTATAACTTATAAGTTATGTAACTAGGAAATAACTCACTGAGTTTTGCAGCCTTGACTCCTAAGCGATAGCTTGATTGTGGCAAACACGTAGCTACGAAGATGCAAGGAGTTTTATAATAGTGGATTGACAAGGCAACAAAAATGAAGTTTGCAAATTAGTCACTAAATCTTCTACCTGATGTCCGACCTTCTAGAAAGTCCGTGACTGTCTGCACAGGAATCAGAAAACTACCACCTCCCATCACAACTGCTATTTGCTCAAGTTCCCTCTGAGCAACTCTATTGCCGATCTTCCTGATGGAGCTACTATTCATTCTCAACTCAAACTCTATCACCAACCCTCCTGCATAGTCACTAGTACTCAATCTCTCAAAATTTATAATTCATCACACCTATCCTTCCCTTCCCAATAAATCAAGTACCCCCAGAGAGCGAGCATATATTTAAGCTAATGTCTAATCTATGTTCCATATTCTCAAAAGTCCATTGCCACCTTTGTGTAGAGATTCAATTCTAACTCAAATCACAAGTCTGTCTTAGATGTTCCAAATGATCGACAATAATGCATCATGTACTGATGTAATAATTAAAGGATAGAGGAGAGGTAAGAGGCTGTATTCACCAACTGATAATGGCAAAACCTTACAGCAAAGCCCTTTGAGACCAAGTCCACATTGTATGATAAAAGCATCTGGTACACATCTCTTGCAGAATGCCCGACAGCCAGAGCAACTGCATCATACCTCAACTCCTGGCTACCAAAAGGTGAGTTTTTTTTTGTTACGTCTGAAACTTTGACTCCTTTGACTGCTGCGCCCTCCACAAGCAGGTCATCAACCCTCGTTCCAAATTTGATAGAGCTAATGATATCGAAAAGAAAAAGGAAAAAAACGATGAAATGAGAGCATGAGATTTGTAGCACAAAACGGGGGTAAAAGAGATAAAAAATGAGTGGGAAACCCATTTTATTCATCCAAAAACAACATTATCAATTACGTGACTTACACCCAGGGCCTGTGTGAAGAAGTGGAATCACTCTACTGTCTATCTGTCCCTAAGTGAAAATGAACTAGTGTCCTCAAGACCTGAGTTATAAAAGACAACTTGCTCAATAAATATAATGCAAAAAAATTTCTATGATGATCACCAATAACAAGCATAAGAAAGACAAATAACACCCTTATGGCCTTATCCTTCCCTATGCCGCAATATATTGAAACATGTTGTAGGTAATTTTAACTGTCCACCTACCACTAAATTAGTATATCAATGTGCAACACAACCACCTATTCGTTCCACCTACAGTAGGAGAACAAGGGCAGCAAAGTAATTCTTCCTTAATTATTCCATATGAAGTTAGTAATGACGACTCATATTATTCTGTCTTGAGTTAGTTATGATGACTCATAGGAAATCTGTTGTAGGAAAGAAAATGACAGAAAACTATCTAGTATATCTAGAGAGAAGAAAGGCATCTTTTGGCCAGTAGCTTTTATTATAAATAGAAGAATAGAGGTAGAATTAAAGGGTATTGACAATTATTTGGTGGTTGTAATTGGAGAGAGCAGCCTCTCTAATGCTGTGAACCTTTCACCCCTTTGGGGATTATTAATATAACTCTGCCTGTTCCTCTTGTTACTACTCGGGTCCTTGTACAGTGAATCTCCTAGTAGTTGATACTAACTACTCCCCCCACTTCCCTATAGTTTTCTTAGAAACAGAGATAGGAATGTTACGAAGAGTTAGATGACCAACATTTATAGTCATTACTCATTGGTCTTGTACATCAAGCACATAAAGTGACAATGTATATTTAGGAAATCAATTTCAGAGGGAGAAAGAAAGTAGGCTCACAGGATATTCAAGGCAAAGCAAGCGGAGCAACAAGCAAGTATATATAACCAAGCACAACAAGAACTTATACTAACATATATTCTCCCATTTTTCACTCTATTACATTCGTAAATTTATCATCCTCATAATCATGTTCTAGTTCGTTACTTGATCATTGGTTTCTCTGCTAAACACAAAGCTTAAAACTGAAATGACCAGATAAATTTGCTAGCCTGTATTGACAAATGTACTTAGGAAGTTCATCGTCCAAAAAAAACTAGAACACAAAGTCACAAGCGTGTGATAGAGACAACTTCTAAAATTTCTTTCCTGTTCTAAAAAAACCCCAAAAAGAATCACCTTATGTTTTTGCTGAAATAATACGGCAAGGAGATTCTTGTGCTTTTTCTTCTATTTTCAGCTTTAATCAATCAATTGTGGACGCTAATAGTAAATTGAGCTATGGACAGCATATACTCTAATAAGCAAGCAAGAAGAGTGTCGAAGAATTCCCGATATGCAAAAGCACCCTTGAAATGTCTATACATGCATAGAACATAAAAATCTACAATGAAACATGGGTAGAAGCAAAATTGCTTCAATCCCTCATCATTATCTGCCTTCTACCACAACCAGGACATATCAATTAGCCCCACTTTCCAATTTCTAGCAGCCTCCCATATTAAAACAGCATTTTTTCCCCATCCCACACTTCATTGACAGGGCTTAAGCATGTTCTGTTTCTAATAGGATAAATTCAGGCATAAGAGTCTTTAAGATGATCAGAGTTCAGAAATCTCATCCAGAAACGACATCTATTTAAACACAAAGTGCAAGACTTTCAGACATTGAAAAACATCTATAAAGATAGAAAATTAAATTTCAGAGCCAATGTTTAAAGATGTCAATCAAAACAGTTAATACTCTCATGATATACTTCAAAAATGCCAATGCTGAACTCCAGCTAAGAATTCTGGGATGTATAAGGCCTATGATTATAATGCAACAAGTCAACTAGAATAGAACCAATAAAGTTGTGATAACATGCCTAAGCTTCAATAGGATAGCGTTTCTCACCGCCTGAACACTATCACTGTTCTTCCCCATTCTAGTTACGAGCTTTCCGTCACTCCAGGTACCTGCACCACCCTGCCACACATAAGTACTTCAAATGGCTCAAAATTAACCAATTTAGAAACACAAACTAATAAGCAAAACACCAAACAGTTGGATACTCTCCAAAAAATAGGTCAGCACCCAATAAATATCTTGAGAGATTACTTTAAGCATAACAATATACATAACCAATTCCAACAACAAAACCACTAAAGCTTTCAAATGAAAAAGAACACATAACAAGAGGGTTTATAGGAAGTAACAAACAGCATAAAAGGTAAATTGGGTTGAGAAATAAAAGCAAAGTTGCTTTCGGATTGTATTATCCGATGAACAACCAATGCACCTATGTCACGGCCCCTTTGTTCAATCAAGGTAACATGAGTACCAAGCTCTCCAAGAACTAGAGTAGCAAACAACAGCAGCTTTTGGTTTGTGCGATGGGATATTGCACACAGTTACTATCAGCTCCCCCTGCTACTGCATCTTCTAGATCCTTCTTACAGTTGTGTAATAGACTAAATAAATCACAAACCACAATTGTAGGGGTGTGTCTCGAATTCAAGTATGACAAGTAGTTGGTCCATGACTTGGTTCATGTGCCTTTGTTAATTTTAAGCTAAGTTACATTTGAAATCTGTTTTGGCAAATGATATCATTTTAGGCTTTATCTTTTTCAGAACATGCTTGAACAAACACAATATACAATAAATACTCTATTAGATAGCAAAACAAAACTAAATTAGTTTGAACTTCATCCCCTAGTAGTAAATTAGTGTTGTCCTAAACTATAATCACAAAGAAATTCATCTCGTAAAGCCTGAACAAACACCAAATGCAGCAAAATTACTTTGCGAGATGAAATAGCTTCAGGCAGTTGGTACATTAGTCTGCAATAACCCACAAACAGCAAAGAATTCTCAGTCAAATACCATTCACTCATTCAGTGATCCAAAAGCATAATTGGTTGAACAAGGAAATGCATTTCTCTGCCGTAAAGTATACCTTGACAATGTGAGGAGGGACGCTATCATGACATCACGAAATGTACGAATGTATCTTCTCAAGTGTCCATGCACTCAAACACCAGGTACAGTAAAGTAACCCCCTCTTTGTTTTGCGCTTGTTTCACATATGTTCACCTATATACCATTAACACAAAAACAGCAAAATCTTCAAAACCACATAATACTCCCCTGTTTCTCTGCAACTAATACTAATTACTCAAATAATTACGCCTAGTATTTAGCAAAAATCGCATACAGAACTATTGTGATCAAAATCAAATTGATTCATACAATCGAGCATCATTAACCATCGAATTTCAAAGAATGACAAGTCGAGCGCATGAGAGTAAATTTGAATGCGAAATTACTTAGTCAACAAACAATTCTCAGAATTAGGAGAGATAATTTCGAATCAGTGAGTTTTATGTAATGATATGGATGATTCGTCAACAACAACAAAAATTTGGTTTAGTAATATGAAAAATCAAGGCGAAAGCAAGGAAATGAAGCCGCTCTCCGCAAGAAAGAGGAATCGATCTTCGCAAGAAAGAGGAATATAATTGTGAACAAAAATTTATGTGCATAACAGAAGAATTTCTCAGAGATAACTTACAGCAAAAGAGTTCGATTGAACCTCGTCAACGAGTAAGGCTAGGTTCAGTTCACCTTATTTTTTCTTATTTCAGACCAAATCAGATTAGAAAAAATAAGTTCAGATCAGATCATATCAGATAAGTTCAGATTATGCTTATATTTAAAACTTATTATTATTATTATTATTATTATCATCATGATTATTATGATTATTAGTATTACTAATGCTATTATTGTTATTGTAATAATAATTATTATTATTGTTATTGTAATAATAATAATTATTATTGTTGTTGTTGTTATTATTATTATTATTATTATTATTATTATTATTATTATTATTATTATTATTATTAATAATAATAATATTACTTTATACAATTACTATTACTATTAATATTACTATTTACTAGTACATTTGTTCAAAAAGATTATTATTATTGTATCTATTAATTATTAATATTGGTAATTATTATTAACATCATTGCTATTATTATAAATGTCATTGATATCACTATTTGAAGCTATTTGTGTTCAAGAAGAAGAATGTTCTTTTGGCATTTGTAAGTGTTCTTTTTAATATTTATTCTAATTAATAATTTTGATATGTGATGTTCTTTTTTATGTTGTACATGTAACGAACATGCATGACAATAGTATATGATGTTTATTTTTTAAAACAATTTTGGTAGAATAATATAAATTATATATTACTAGTTTATATAAAACATGAGTAACATGGGATAACCTAATGGTGTTGTCATCATGTTCAAAATTTTCCCTACAAAGGATTTCAACTTATCTTTAAAAACAAAGTTTATATAGAACAAGACAACGATATAAGAAGAATATTTAACCATTTTGTTCAAGATCATATGATTATATATATTTATAGGTTTATTTATAATAAAAAAGAACAATTTATTGATATAACAAAGAACATGTTGTTAGTTAAATCCAAACATGTCATCAATATAAAAATAACATCTATCTTTTATTTTTAAAATGTGTTCTTTAAATAGACCGTGTATGCTCTTTCAGTATATGTTCTTTGTTTTAATATCATTATATGTTATTTTCATTACTACCTAAATTCTTATTATTAACGGACCTTGAACATGAGTGTTCTTTTATTTTTAATTTTTTTGGGCCCCTTTCAGGAATCCCGTGGTAAGATGAATTTTCTCTGGGCTGCCCTCGCACAAGGTCACTCACCTAAAGACCCAACAAGCCCCAACCCCCCTCCCCCACCCACAACAATATTGAAATATATGCTTCCACCAAGATTTGAACCTTGGTCTCGCTCCCATGTGGGAGGTAAGAAGTCATACCATTGGACCCAAGAGTCCTTAGCCTTTTATTTTTAATTGTATGTTCATATACTAATGTGCTCTTTTTCAAAAAAAAAAAAATTAATTATGCTATATTATTATTATTATTATTTATTATTATTATTATTATTATTTATTATTATTATTATTATTATTATTATTATTATATTATTTATTTAATTATTATTATAAAATTATTATTATTATTATTATTATTATTATTATTATTATTATTATTATTGAAAGTTGTGCATAGTAATAAATTGATAGTACTAGTAATACTAGTAATGAGATACAAAGTAATAATAATATTAGTAACAATATGTTTTTTAGAAGATAAGTTCAGATTAGATCAGATCAGATCAGATCAGAAAAAATAAGTTCAGATCAGATCAGATAAGTTCAGATCAGAAAATTTCAGGTTAACTAAACATAGCCTAAGAACTTCAATTATTCGAAGTAGCCATCTTAATTCCGACAATTCAAATGAATACGAGTAGTAATTCAGTCAAAATTTGATGAAAAACGAACAATTAGGTTATATAAGTTCTCGATCGGAATACAATGATTGCAATCAACAGAGTCATACCCCTTTGTCGTAAATGTCGATATTTTTAGCAATCCTTAGGTTATACACACGCACGTATAATGAGGAAGGTGCGCACGCCCCCACTAGTGGAAAAATGCTCAAATGCTCCGGTTAAAAAGCCCTCAAATGCTCCGTAATTAACGCGTAGCAGACGTCATACGAGCATTTGAGCATTTTACAAATGCTCCGGTTTTCAATCGGAGCATTTATTTTATCAAATGCTCCGGTTGTGGTTAAAACCGGAGCATTTAAACTTTTTCACATGGGCAAAATTGTACAAATGCTCCGGTTATTGGGAAAAAGCGGAGTATTTGTTATCATAAATGCTCCGGTTTTCCTCAACAACCGAAGCATTTGTATTTTTTGAATATTAAAAAAAATCTAGCTAGCTACTGCCAGCCAACAACATACATGCTAGCAGTAGCAGCAACCACTAGTCTGAACAGATGCCAATAATCAGTAAACTAAGATCTCTTCTTGAACAAAATATTCTATGATCACATGAGATTAAGATATTTTAGAAAAGATACAATGAAATAAATAGAGGCACATAAATCAGCTCAACTGACATCATATTATAATTTGAATTGCTTGTAAAATCCATGTCAAGCTTATAAACTCCAAAAACATTGTGAGATCACAAAATCAAGTGCCTGAATTATTAAAGTTTCAACATAGTTTTATTTAATTACTCTTACATAGGAACACTATACACGATCAATGTCAGGACTTTCAACAATGCACTGAACGATGTTGGACCTTACTTAATAGACAATCAATCAGGAAAACACAATCTCTCTGCCTAGTTCAACAAGCTACATAAAATTACTGCTTACTCTTCGGCTGGCAAGGACAAACGATAGGAGAGCATCGTGTTGCTCTGAGATAACCTGCGTGACTTCGCTGGTGTAGAGAGAGGAAATACAAGGTTGGCAATGCTAATGCTCCCCGACTCCCCATATCCAATTGGAAATTTGCCCCCTGTATTGCTAAATGCCCTCGGAAATCTGTATATGACAGAAAGGGCATAGAGGTTGTCAACACCATGTTGCTAAGAAACTTGAAAAGTACATTTAATTGTTATTCTAGTTCTATATCTATACTGATTTTAAACACAAATTACAACACACAGTGCATATCTTTGAGGCATAAAGTTTAAACCTGCCAAACAAGGTTCATCTGGATCAGTCAGAACATTGACACACATCCAATGCGTAAAGGGGGACGGGGGTGTTCATATCTCCAATGCGTATTTCACAAAGAAAATAAGGGGCACACAGTATTCCATAGCCTATGAAATTACACTTTATTTGGATGCACTTACACCCTAAAAGAGAACTTAAATCATATAGCCCATAACTTGAATGCAAGAATCAAGATATGTAGACATCAACAACTTAAAACAGTAGCAATATAAATACTTGAGAGGCATTCAAGAGTAATTACTAGAAACTTACTTTAGGCATGTAAAGATCAATACTGATGTCTCTGTATTTCTCAAGATGGCTGAAAAGTAGGGAAAGGTAAAGGGAAGTAATATTATATGAAGGATATTTAGAAATTTAAAATTGAAAAAAAGTAAATCGTTGAAATAATTTGATCAATTTAATTCAAGACAAGGCAAAAACTCACCTGCAAAAGTTGATTGGTAATAGATGGAGCTATATTATAGCCACAAATATCTGAGTATCTTTTTTGTGGATGATCTCATCATCTCTTCCTGCAAATTCTTTATGTTCAGTAACCAAATACCAAGAATAGATGCAATAGCTGAAAAGAGGGTGAAACTCTACACAGCTTCTAATAAAAGCCAAGAAAGCGTTGTTAACCAATGAAAGAGACCTTTGGTGTTGACACTTTTACCTCCAGCGTTTTCTACTTTCAAGTTGGTCGCAAAAACTCGCATAAAGAACCCAAATAAAAATCAGAGGGTTCCATTTTAGTGACCTTCCAAAGTTAAAGAAAGAAAGAGAAGGATGGAACGTTTATTTTCTCTATTCAAAAATTCCAGCTACCGCCAGCCAGCAGCACGCATGCTAGCAAGCAGCAGCAGCCCACTAGCATACTACAATATTAAATATAGCAGCCACTGGGTACATTCATGACATGTCATAAACAATCGGGACGGATATATAGCATACTATAATATCAAATTCAGCCACTAGATTCTCAAGGAGAGAGAGAAAGGAGTAGAGAGTCATTCAAAAATACTCCCTCCGTCCCAGAAAGATCTGAACACTTGTTGGGACACGTAGTTTAAGGTGATAAGTTGTATTGTGGTTATCAAATATTATTTTATTTAAAAAGTAGATGTGATAAGAGTTGGTGGGGTATTTTATATTAGAGGAGAGAGAAAGTAGGGTAACTTTTTATTGATAAAAGGTAGAGTGTGGGTCAAAGATGTGTAAAAGAAATAATATATTAATAGTGGGACCATGCCAAAAATGGAAGTGTTCAAACTAATTTGGGACAAACATAAAAGGAAAGTGTTCAGACTATTCTGGGACGGAGGGAGTAGCTTACTGAAATCCATGACTTCAAGTATCAAAATGCGTTATTAACATTTACATAGGCAACAAATCTTAATTGATCTAATGAATCCATTTGCTATCAAGCCACAGTAGAAAGTCATTCAAAAACATCTTACTGAAATAGTTTATTGGACTTTTGCAGACTTATCGGTCATAATTAGACCGTTATTTTATTTACTCAATCAGCAAACTAGAGAACCTTAAAATAAATCTAATGAATCAATTTACACTCAAATATGTATATTTTTCAGCAAGACATTGAGGAGACATCGATATCTTGAACAGTGTCATTTACAGGAGGTCGATAACTCTCAGGACCACTAAATTACAAGCAAATAACTAAATTTAGGAGAGAGAAAGATGCAGAGAAATATATGTACAGAGAGAGAGAGAGAGCATGAGAAGAAGAACCTGACGGGGAAGAAGCCGAGGACGAAAAGAGAAACCTGCTAATTGCAACGCCACAGCACAAACTGTCCAAATTGTGAGTTTTGTGCATACATCGACGACATTTTCAACAGAAAGAAGTGTTGGATTTTTTACTGGTCTTGATTTTCATCTCGAATCTAGGGTTTCATGCTTCGTGCTCTTGATTTTCTTCTCGGATCTAGGGTTTCATGCTTCGATTGGTCAATGATTTCTCTCTCTTCTATTGGTCTATTAGATTAAACCCTAAAATCCATTCGAGTAATTCAGAAAATCTAGAAATCAGGATAAAATCAAATATGAAGGAGTTTGGGAGGTTGATTGAAGAAACAATGAGGTCAACGCCTAGTGATGCAACCAATTGATTAGGCGAGGGGCGATGGAGGGAGGGGCGACAGAGGGAGGGAGGGGCGACAGAGGGAGGGAGAGGAGACGGAGGAGTTTCAATTAAGAGAGGGGGACTTGGGAGGGAGGGAAAACGATAAGAGAGGGGGAAGCTGGAAAGTTTTATCCTTGTATTAATTCAAGTAATTGTTCAAACAATATTCCCCTAGGCTGGAAAGTTTTATCCTTGTATTAATTCAAGTATGCTAATAATATGTTAACAAAAGCCAAAGTTGTCAGAAAGGAGTACAATCATGCCTAGAGTTAAGATAAAAGAAATCAGGGGTAATTAAGCTGAATCAGCAACCTAACAGTTATCTCTTTGACGAAGCATAGTCCTCCACTCTACCAACTGATCTAAAGTTGGATCATATCACACATATCAAGACTTAAACCACAACAATCAAGTGTCTGCCATCCCCATAAAAATTTAAATTTTAACCAGAACCAATGAGGAAATGTAGATAACTTAAGTCTTCATAGATGAGACACAAAGCAAGATATGAAGTATCACACCTTCAATATGTTGTTTAACTTTGTGATTTGATCTCTTCATGAGATCATCATAAAAGTAAGACAGCTGATAGTAAAATTCAATTTTATAGTTCTCACGTTTGTAATACCAAAATAATCCACCAATCATAATGGACATCAAAGGAATTTACGGCTCACAACTCAAAGGATTTGATCTCTTCATGAGTTCTGCTGCTGCTGCGAAGCAGGGTGGAGCTGGTGCTGCCAGCGAGCTCCTGCTGGTGCTTGCCAAAGAAGCTGTTGGTGCAAAGATATGGCTGCGCAGGTGCTGAGTGTTGGACGTTCGTAAGGAGCCCCTAGATATAAAAAAATGTTTCGTTCATCAAGTTATTTTCAAGAGCTGAACTTCTATACACAAGCATCAATTATTGAACTGAGACGAAAATTATACTGCAAAAGCAACTATGTATATCATGGAATGGAACTACAATAACAGACAGAAACATATCCAATAACAACCTAAAACATACACATAATTATCTTCAACCATCAGTAAAAGACCTGGCACTTATCATGTCACATGATATAAAATAAATTCAGTAAACTCAAGATCTGTAGGAGCATCTTCAGCAAGAATAGGCTATAATGCAGCACTGCCATATCTAGCAAGCAACTATTACTATTATTCTTCGTCAATCGCAAAGGTCAATCAAACATGCTACCGTCTGTGTTAATGTGACTCTTCTAATTATCTGAAAGTACCCGTGTTTGACACTCCAACAAAGATATGA
Source organism: Beta lomatogona (assembly GCA_947646795.1). Taxonomy (NCBI): domain Eukaryota; kingdom Viridiplantae; phylum Streptophyta; class Magnoliopsida; order Caryophyllales; family Amaranthaceae; genus Beta; species Beta lomatogona. Next base: position 614,343 of record CANSNZ010000033.1, on the reverse strand, counting down.
AAGCCTTACCAAACACTTCCATTTTCACCCCCACATGTCCCTTTATCTTGAATCTTGATCCACATTTGCAGAGAAAAAGAAACAATAAAATTAAAGGGAAAGCGAAGACAGGCTATCTATCATCCTGTAATCTTGATCCATGAATATTGTATTACATAGATAATCTATAATAACGAATGACAACGATAAGTGGACACTTGATGAATGCAAATATATATATTAAACTACCAGTCACTGTGCATTCTCTCGTTTTCCTTTTTTATATAGTTATTGGGAAGGGGGGTTGTTCATACTATGCTTGAATTTCTAAGCCAACTCTCCATCATTCTTTACATTCTGATTTCGTATATTGCAAATCTGTAATGGTCACATCCAGGATATAAACATAGTAAAGCTTCTTAAATTTACCTTCATAAGCATAGGAATTCACAAAAGCATCCAATTTTCCAAGTAAATTGCAAGCAGCTATCCTATCACCAATACTTCGCAAACGATTTTCATTTCGTATTAGGACCAACCTGTTAGACACTATAAAATTACAATAAAAATCAACAATCCTTAGATAAGGTCAGAAATTAAAGTAATAAACAATACCAAAATTCTAAAAGCACATATTGTATTTCACTGAGATGTTACTATTCTCTATTTAAAAGTCAATCTGGAAGCTCATGTAATTGGGACACTTCTAACCAATACTAGAGTCCATGGAAACATCATGAGCCACTTCAGGGCATAAACTAGAAACCAGTTCAGCAACATAACTGTATATGTTCAAAAGATCTTACAAAAGAACACTTTAACAAATATTTTCTACTGAGTAAATTGGTACTCTAAACGCTAATAGTGTGTTTTAACGAAGGAATTAGAAGGGAAAAGGAGGGAAAAAGGAGAGTGAACAATGAATATTCGTTAGTTGGCTATACCTTCACCATCATCATTTTCCCGTAAAACAATGAGTATATACTTGACTAGCGAAATTAGAGAAATTAATAATTTTGAAAAATACCAATAACTACTTTATTTTTTTGTGATTTTCATATGTTTTCGGTTTTCAAATACTTAAAATTGAAAACAGAGAAACAATAACCAACATAGTGAAGTGATACAAGGGGTGCAATACCTCAAAAATGCAAACTCAATGGGAATTTTACTGCCAGGCTTGATGCTAACTTCAGTGACAGACTGACAGTATCAACAGGGGAAACTAATGCTCACCAAACTTACTGTGCCCACCAAATTAAGCAGGCACCTGCTCAGGCGCTGTATACTAGTTTTTCAGAACATCCAAGCAACATATTTATTAAATATTACTCTAGAACCCATAAGACCCAGGGCAACCTACTGGAGATTGTTCAATACCTTCATTGTAAGTATCCCTAAGACCCTAAATACTTATAAAGCACGGTTTGTCGAAGTCTTATAACATATTGTATCTGCACTAATATGAATATATTCTAACCTTAAGGAAAAAAGAAAAGTATAGTCCAGAAAGTGTGTAAAGCATAAGCAGATGCATGTACTTAAAAGATGAAAATTTTACCTCTGATTGGAGCATAAATCTTGATAAAAAATCTCACCTGCTACTTCTCCTCGAGATTTTGCCGTTCACACTCAGTCAAGTCCTCACCTCTACTTAATTCCCTAGTACCCCCAATCAAGTTATCTTCCTCTCAAAATCATGGATCATCATTTTTTTTTGTTCTTCAATTTAATAGTAATAATCAATTGCAAAGACAACCCCAAAACTTCATATTAATCTGGGATCCAACAAATTCAAAGTAAGAAAATGAAAAGATCCATAGAGGCCAAATAAAGAAGTACTACGGAAAACTCACATTACATTCATCATTAAACTCCAATTTGAACGCATCTCTAATAGCGTTAGCAGGAGCTCAATTACTTCCGTGTTTTAGCATGCTCCAGAACAGCAGCATCGGAACAACATTGGCTTGCTGCGGTTGCCGGAATTGGAATCGAGGTAAGAGATAAAGTTGTTGACCCAAACAAAACCCTAGACGAAATCAAAGAAAACCCTAAAAAAATCCCCAAATCTAAGAAATCAAAAAAAGAAACCTAAAAATACAGCAATAAAACCAAATCACAACAATAAAGTTTGTACGAAATTACCTGAACATGCATTCCAAGGAGCGGATCGAGAGTGAAGAGGGACAGAGAAGCAGTCTGATGAGGGAGAGAGAGAGAACGAAGGAGGGAGTAATATCACAACTTAGCATCAACTTTTTAGTTTACCATCTATCGATTTTACCTAATTAGCAACATATTTCACAAGCCAACAAGCATTAACCGAACAGAAGTCGACGACGGAGCCCTAATTTGTCGACCAAACAGAAGTCGACTTGAGCCCTAATTTGTCGACCAAACAGAAGGACTTGAGCCCTAATATGTCGACCGAACAGAAGCGGTGGACGACGGAGGACGGCTGAGTAGGGGAGAAAGCCAAGGACTTGGGAGGGAGGGAAGACGGAGGACGACTGAGTGAATGAGAGAGCGGGCGACTTAAGAGATGGAGGGAGTAGGGACTGAAACTGATCTACAGGGTCGACTAATATTTGATTAAATTAGCAGGGGGAAATTTCACCAAAAAACAAAAAAAACTCGCGCTTCACAATCAATGTGCTCCGTTGACTAACCGGAGCATTTATTCATAAATCATTTGATAAGTAGCAAAAGCTATTTTTTCCACTAGTGCCCAAAACGTAAGCAAAATAAAACAAAACGCTGTCAACTAGAGGCAACTATTAAGCTAATGAACATGTGCATATACCCAAATGAACATACATACAACTGATTTGACACTTAAACATTATTCTCTACTTTATTCACTTTATTCACTTTGCATTTATTACTCTGACACTCTTTTTTTCTCTTTCCTGATTTATGTCTCCTCAGAATATTTTCTCTATCTTGCTTTTCTATTTTTTTTCTTTTGCTTGATTTTATTATATTGCTTTAAGACATATATTTGCCATTTTTTTTCTCTCTTGATTTTCTCTCTCATCAAGTTGATTTATCAAACAAAGAGCACTTAACTCACGAAAGAACATCAGAGAACCACAAAAAGAACAATATCCAAATATGAATGAACAACATACATTTAGGAGTATAACAAAAATATTTTACTCAAATATGATAATTACACTAAATATAATTAGTGTCCATGAACGTCAGTCAAAATACTATGAACAATAGCTGAAACTGTAATGAACATCAACTACTAGATCCAATAAAAATATCCTAATTGACTCTAATTAACCCCTTTATCAAAATAAAATAAAATTTAAAACTAATTTGATATGTTTTAAATCTAATTCTTAATTAAGCACCTAGCTTTGTAATTTTTTGACACGACTTTCAAGGCAATCTTAAACGGCTTCAAAACAACATTCACTAGTGGAAAAAATTGCTTTTGCTACTTATCAAATGCTCCGGTTAACTAATCAACCCGGGCATTTGTGATTTTTTTTTAAAAAAGATTCACAAATGCTCCGGTGGACTAATCAACCGGAGCATTTGTGAATAAGTGCTTTGGTTGGTCAACCCGAGCATTTGCACGTTTTTCCCTCCTTATAATGTAAAATACTTTTCGACCCTAGGCTATCAGCCTATTCGTCCTTCCCTCTCTTACTGTTTTCCCTTCTCCCATTTTCCCCCGCTCTGTCAATTTGACCCTTTCTCAATTGAAACCCTCGCACTCCTCCGCCGACCCTCCCTCTGTCGTCCCTCCTTCCGTTGTCCCTCCCTCCGTTGTCCCTCCCTCCGTTGTCCCCAGCTCTATCAATTGGTTGAATCACAAGGCGTCGACCTCGCTGTTTCTTCAACCTCACAGCTCCTTCGGTTATATTTTTCGATTCTTCTCCTCAAACCTCAAGAGTTTTCGATTTTTCTGTGCTCAAACGAAGTATGATTTAGGGTTTCTCGATTTGTTTCATTTTTTGTCGAAAAAGGTATTTCTCTCTCTAAATTTTTGACAATTCTTCTTTACTTTCTTTTGATTTTATTTTCTCTCATAGTATTGCCTAAATTTTGGTATTCTCTCTTGAATTATTGTTTTTCGTCGTTTGTTTTTTCAGTTTATTTTTGTTCGTGTAATTTTTTAATCAGCTTCAAGGTTAGCCATTTAATTAGGGCTTTTTATGTTGGTTCTATTTTTGTTTAGCGTCCTAGATCTTGTTGCGTTTTCTCGTGTTTTGTTGATATATACTTATGATTTGCTAAAATTTTAATTAATTGTTGCTGTTTTTTAGTTCGGGTAAATCGATTCAAGTTGGAGTATCATGGGATAATTTTCAAGGTTCATCTGAAATTCTGTTTCATTCAATATTTTCTGTTTCTGGTAAGTTTTCTTGGTTTTAAAGACCAAAATTGATTTGTGGCTTTTTTATTCTAGGGCTTGATATAGGTAAAAGCTTTGGCAGATTTCTTAATTTTCCAGTAATTTTATTTAAAATATACAAAAAATCTGAATTGTACAAAATTTTAGTCAATTCTAGGGCTGCAAATTTAGGGAATTATTGGCAGCATTGGCCGAAGCTCAATATATTTTGTATTTAAATTCTTGGTACTAATGTACTTTTTCGTAATGTATATTTTCAACACCAAACTGTTGACCACGAATTGGTGTTTCAAGAAGGAAATTATGAGGTTGAAGATTTAAAGAGTTTTCATGAATGTACTCATGAATTAACTGTGACAAATGCTTATGTTGCCATTGAATTAGCTCTTGATTCTGCGGTTAAGATTTACATTTGCCAGTAGTCCGGATTATTTTTTACCTTGGCATATACCCTAAAACCACGGGTTTTTCTTTTCTTGTATGTAGAATGGTGTACGTGAGGCTGTTTCCTTTAGGTGAAGGTTAAATTTTGGAGTTCTTGTGTCAATTTGATACTCATTTGCTTTCTCTACTTATGGGACTAATGATGATACCTCTAGTAGTGTGTCTAATATTTAGTCTAAAAGAATGCTGAGAAACTTCGATTGTTCTGCATTTGTTTCTCTTGTTATTTGTTAAGAATACTTCTCTTTTTTTCATATTCCATATGTCAAGTGTAACCTGCCATAAAGCGATTGTGCTTCTATTTGGTCCTGAAGCATCACCCAATGCCACTTTGATTGATTTCACCGAAAACAATGCAGATTTATTCTATGGTTGCTTACTGCCTACTCGTTTATCTCGAGATCGCCAGCCTTGTGTTCGATCTCTTTCATGGTCACCAGTTGGATTCACTCCTCACAATGGGTATGAAAGAATGCCATCGTCATTTTAAATGTCTTTTTGTTTTATTATGTTTATATTACAAGTATCATAACCGATGAAGATGCATAATGCTGTGAGATTTCCAGCTTGGGTAATGGGTCATCTTATGTGTATATGTTCATGTTAATGTTTTGTTTGTTCAATTATTTTGTTCATGTTAATTCTTTGATTTGTTTCAAGGTTAGCAATTTAGTTAGGGGTTTTTGGTTGGTTCTGATTTCGTTTAGCATCCTAGATCTTTTTTAGTTAGGGATTTTTTGTTGGTTCTGATTTCATTTAGCATCCTGAATCTTGTTGCGTTTTCTCTCATTTTTAATTAATTGTTGTTACTTGTTGCTTTTGAATTTGGGAGGAGAATGCATGATGAACTTATTCGATTTAAATTGCGGCATCGTTGGCTGATTTTCATGGTTCATCCGTAAGGCAAAGGAGACACGCACACGCCAAGGTCTATGAGCATCGTTTTCGTGTAAGATTTAAGGAAAAGTACTATGGGGTAAGTCATATTCAATTCTTTTACTTGTGGTTGTCGTGTTACTCCTTATACCCTTGCCACACTATCGTCTCTCTCCTCTTTGAGCTCCCAATCCTATACCTACAACTCCCAATTCAGCTATCCTGCACCTCATGGCCCCCACCAACCACATCCTCCCTCTCCTTGATTTTCAGAACTGGGCGCTTAAAGGACCTTCCTTCTTTGTACATGCCTTGTAATTTGAAATGGAGGGAGTAATTTATTAATTTTACTACCCTTATAAACAAAAATAAGGTTGCAAAAAGTAAAAATAGTAATGTCAGTATATATAGTGAGTGATTAGTTCTGACTATGTTCAAGTGTGTTCTAATAAGTTTAGATAATGGCTACTCAAGTCTAATTGATAACAAAAATAAACAATCAAATGACCTGCTGCCCATATGCAGCACCAGCTTATGATGTCCTTTATTGTATTTTTTGTTGAATATGCTGTATGTTGCTGCTCATGTATGTGCAACTAATCTTGCTTCTTGGAATATGCAAGGTGTTGAGGCTGCAGAAGGGTCATAATACTGATTGCTTGGCTGTGTATCTAAAGAAGTCAGCTCGAACCACTATGACACCATAAGGGTATGACTAACTTTGCTGTTTGATTTAGTGTGTAGTTGATCATTTTCAATTGTGCTTGGACTTGGTTTTAAATCACCAGTTTTTAGGGGTTAATATGTCGTAACCCCTAATTTGCCGAAGTAAATCACCAGTTTTGTGTATATCTATTGCTTTGAGAATTTATGGAAGTATTTGTTTTACATTTTTCTTTGAATTTTTGTACATGTTTCAGTGGTTTAGTGTTTTGAAATTCAGGTTTGCACAACTTTGCTACCTATTTTTTATATGGTTTAGTTGATTCGAGGAGAGCTTGGTCTTTTATTTCTCTAGATCACAAATCAAGTACGGTTTTTGAATTTGATATAGATTTAGATTTTCAGTGATTTTTAGAGAAACTGGAAGTATACATGAAAGCGAGGTTTTGATATTGTTGGACTTTGTTCAATTTGAGCTGAATTTTGAATTAGTCTTGAGAATTTGAAATTTAGGATATTAATGTTTCTTGTATTCTTTTATTTTTCACTTTTGTTGTTGCATTACTTGTTCGTTTCAGCTGTTTTTTTTTTTTTTTTTTTTTTTTTTTTTTTTGTCAATGAGACAAATATTGGTAAAGTTGTTTAATTTTTACAATTTTGTGGACTTTTGTGGTTATTGTTATCTGGTGTTTTTGGAATTCTGGTGCCAAGTGATTGAAGTCTTTCTTCATTTCAGCATTTTTCTTCATTTAATTTAGTGAGATAGATATTGCGAGTGTGATTTTGGTCTTTTTTAGTCATGGACTTTGTGGTAGTTATTGCTTTAAGCATTGATCATTTGGAGCTTTTATCTTTCTATATTGAGGGCGAGCAATGTTATGAAGCTTAGGTTCCTAGAAGATGCACCGATAAGGAGATTGGAGAGTTTGGATATGATACTGTTATTCTGAGTTTATTTTAGGATTTGAGGATAAAAATAGACAACTCTTTCATAAGTCATTATGATGGAGTTTTTGAATGAAGTCTCAATTACAATAGAGTCTGCAGCCAATAGAAACATTCTTGAATGCTTATGTTGCTTGAACTGCAATTTCTGTGGCATTGCTTTGCTGCAACATCCTGAACAGTTATCTATTTCTCTCGTTAGGTATCAGCGGCCCGGGCCTGGAAGGCGTGGTTATCTAAGTTACGTGTACACCAATCTGGCCAAAAATCTAATTCTAAATGTTAGTTTTGTTGTGGTTTTTGGATTTTTCATATTTGGGAAGGAGATTTGTCTATTTGTTAAATTAATTTTTGCAATAATTGTTATAGAGGAGTTGACTTTGATTTACTTCTCGTTGATCAATATCATTTAATGAGACGTGTGTGTTATAACTATGTTGGAGCACGATGGTTCTACTCTACTGTACTCTTGTTATCGTGTTAACAACAACTGCAAGCTGTGCAGTTTTTTTTAAAAATAAAATATCAGCAAATGCTCCGGTTGTTAATCCAAAACCGGAGCATTTATGTGTACAAATGCTTCGGTTTTCTCTTAACAACCGGAGCATTTGAGCTAATCAATGCTCCGGTTAAAACCGGAGCATTGTAAAATGTCCAAATGCTCGTATGACGTCTGCTACGGGTCAAATACAGATCATTTGTGGTCTTTTTAACCGGAGCAATTGGACATTTTTCCACTAGTGATTTTTTACCCAATTTTTTCTCTCTACTGATTTTCTCTCTCCTCAAGTTTATATAAAACGACCATATGTTCACTACAACATTAGTTGTTGTTCATAGTGATCTGACTGAAGTTCATTTAGAGTTACCATATGATCATTCTTATTTTTGTTATATTCCTAATTATTTTTCCCCTTTAACGTTCATTTACGACTCAATAATGTTCAATCCAGACTCAATAATGTTCATTCTTGATGGATGGCTTTCTAAATAACAATATAAAATAAAAACTATTGGATTTAATTAGTCATCTTATGTTCACTATAGGGTATCCTGTTGTTCATAGTGCTCTGACTAAAGTTTATTTAGAGTGATCATATGTTCATTCATATTTTTGTTATATATCTAAATTTTTCCCTCTCTAATGATATACATTTATTGCTCATTGATGTTCATTCATGGCTCAATGATGTTCATTCATTTATCCATGTTCTTTAAAGAACTGTATAGATTAAAAAAAAAAACCCTACTATATTCAATAAGACATTTTATGTTCACTACAGTTTAGCTGTTGTACATAGTGCTCTGACTAAAGTTCATGTAGAGTGATCATATGTTCATTCTTACTTTTGTTATATTTCTAATATTTTCCTCTATAATGATGTTCATTTATGGTTCAATGATGTTCATTTATGCCTCAATGATGTTCATACATGGATTAAATAATGTTCATTTATTTATCAATGGTTCTTTAAAGAACTGTATAATAAAACAATTCCTAGATTCAATAAGTCTTTTTATGTTCACTATAGGGTTACGTATTGTTCATAGTGATCTGACTAAAGTTCATTTGGAGTAATCATATGTTCACTATAATAATCATATTGACTAAAACATTTTTATCATATCTAAATGTATTCTTCTCTAATAAAATTATATTTTATTGAATCTAGTAGTTGTATTTTCACTACAGGGTCAGCTGTTATTTATAATGTTCTGGATGAAGTTTATTTAGATTTTCAGCTGAGCATTACATCATTGAGCAATAAATGTATATCATTAGAGAGGAAAAAATTTCGATAAAAATATCATAACGGAACAGGCAACTATTATATCCAATAAAAATATTTTTTCTATTATACACGGAAATATTTAGTAATATAACAAAAATATTTTAATCAATATGGTAATTAGATTGGACATGTGATCAATCTAAATGAACTTCTATCACAAAACTATCTACTATGATCAACAACTGACCCTATAGTGAACATAAGATGACTTATTGAATCTAGTAGTTGTTTTTTAATTTATACAGTTCTTTAAAGAACCATGGATAAATAAATGAACATTATTTAGTCATGAATGGACATCATTGAGCAATAAATGTATATCGTTATAGAGGAAAATATTTACAAATATAACAAATATAAGAATGAACATATGATCGCTATAAATGAACTTTAGTCAGAATACTATGAACAACATGGAACCCTATAGTGAACATAAGATGACTAATTAAATCTAGTACTTTGTTCTTCATATTGTTCTTTAAAAATTCATCATTAATAAATGGCTAAACATTATTGACACTCAAAATGAGCTTCAGTCAAAACATTATGAACAACAGCTGACCCTATAGTGAAAATACAACTACTAGATCCAATCGAATATAATTTTATTATGGAGTAAAACATTTAAGTATAATTAAAATATTTAAGTCAATATGATCATTATAATGAACATATGATCACTTCGAATGAACTTTAGTCACATCACTATGAACAACACCTAACCTTATTTTAAACATAGAAAGACTTATTGAATCTAATAATTGTTTTAAATTTATAAAGTTATTTAAAGAACCATCAATAAATGATTGAACATTACTATTTGAGCCATGTATGAACATCATTGAGGCATAAATGAACATATAATTCTATTAGAGAGTAAAACGTTTAGGTATAATAAAAATATTTTAGTCAATTGATTATTATTATGAACCATCGATAAATGAATGAACATTATTTGAGCCATGTATGAACATCATTGAGCCATAAATGAACATCATAGAACCATAAATGAACATCATTATAGGGGAAAATATTGGAAATATAACAAAAATAATAATGAACATATAATTACTCTAAATGAACTTTAGTCAGAGCACTATGAACAATATCTAACCCTGAAAAGAACATAAAATGACTTGTTAAGTCTAGTAGTGTTTTAAAATTTATACGGTTCTTTAAAGAACCATGGATAAATGTATGAACATTATTGAGTCATGAATGAACATCATTGAGCCATAAATGAACATCATTGAGCAATAAATGTACATCATTAGAGAGGAAAATATTTAGAAATATAACAAAAATAAGAATGAACATATAATCACTCTAAATGAACTTTAATCAGAGCACTATGAACAACACTTAACCTTATTTTAAACATAGAAAGACTTATTGAATCTAGCTAGTAATTGTTTTTAATTTATAAAGTTCTTCAAAGAACCATCAATAAAAGATTGAACATTATTATTAGAGCCATGTATGAACATCATTGAGGCATAAATGAACATATAATTCTATTAGAGAGTAAAAAATTTAGGTATAATAAAAATATTTTAGTCAATTGATTATTATTATTATGAACCATCGATAAATGAATGAACATTATTTGAGCCATGTATGAACATCATTGAGGCATAAATGAACATCATAGAACCATAAATGAACATCATTATAGGGGAAAAATATTGGAAATAAAACAAAAATAATGATGAACATATGATCACTCTAAATGAAATTTAGTCAGAGCACTATGAACAACATCTAACCCTGAAATGAACATGGATAAATAAATGAACATCATTGAGCCATGAATGAACATCACTGGGCAATAAATGTATATCGTTAGAGAGGAAAAACAACAAGAAACCCTAGTCAGAGCACTCTAAAGCCATCCATCAAGAATATGAATGAACATATGATCACTCTAAATGAACTTTAGTCAAAGCACTATGAACAACAAGAAACACTATAGTGAACATAAGATGACTAATTAAATCTAGTAGTTTTTTTATGTATATTGTTCTTTAAAAAGCCATCCATCAAGAATGAACATTATTGGATCTGAATGAACATTATTGAGTCGTAAATGAACGTTATTGAGCCATAAATGAACATTATTGAGCCATAAATGAACATCATTAAAGGGGAAAACAATTAGAATATAACAAAAATAAGAATGAACATATGATCACTCTAAATGAACTTTAATCAGAGCACTATGAATAACAAGGAACCTTATAGTGAACATACGATGACTAATTAAATCTAGTAGTTTTTTTATTTATATTGTTCTTTAAAAAGTCATCCATCAAGAATGAACATTATTGAGTCGGGAATGAATATCATTGAGTCGTAAATGAACGTTAATGAGCCATAAATGAACATCAATAAAGGGGAAAACAATTAGGAATATAACAAAAATAAGAATGAACATATGGTAACTCTAAATGAACTTCAATCAGATCACTATGAACAACAACTAATTGTAACGCCCCGACTACTAATCAACATCATTACTTTAGTTAATTGGTTATTAGCAGCGGAACCTATATAGTCGGTGCGTTACTGCCGTACTTTCCAATTGGAAAGCACAAGGCAAACATAAATTCATAAAAGCCTACACATATTATAACCAGAAAACGTGATTATCCATTAACAAAAACTTAAGTTAAAACTTAACCATTGTACATAGTCTGACATTTATTATGATCATAAGTGTTTAAGAAAGCTTTAACTATTTAACTACATAACTATTCCTCACTGCTACGCCATCCCGTTATCACCATCAGTACCTAAAACAGAAAACAAAACGTCATGAGCCGAGGCTCAGTAACATACTACTCCAACAATGTAAACTCATTTCAAATCGTTTTATTAGCAAACAGGGAGGAGAGAAAAAGTAAAACTATTTCATAACATTTGATCATAATCATTATCACATATCTTCTATCATGTTCATAAGCATATATCATTTATTTGGTAACTTGGCGAGTACAACGGAAGGGACGTCTCCCCAGAACATAACATCATCGTAAATGGAAGGCAGCCACCCGAGGACGAAAGCCCTCACAAACGGAAGGTGGCGTTAGTGCCCAAAGTATAGTAAGGCGGTGCCACCCGAGGACATTAGCCCTTATAATCGGAAGGTGGGGAACCGGCCTGAAGGTACGTGCACGACCCATGATAACAGAATACTGCCAAGAACCGTCTTTCACTTGAATTTATCATGTTTCATAACTTTTAAGTGTATTCATAATCACCATGATATATCATATTCTTTACTTTGCATTCATAACAAAACATCGTCTTGCTTCCATAACGTCATTATAACATTATTTCATATCATCACATTTGTCACAAAACATTTCATATCCCGCAATCCATATACCAAATAATACTATTAACGTAAGCATTATTATAAAACATACTTAGAAAGGGAATGCGGGTGTTAGCAGTAGACGTTACCTGAAATCCTTCGTAATGATTTTCGTAGCCGGGGAGGCTTGTAATATCCTTTATCTTCTTTAATCTATTCAAGAATAGTTTTATTAATATATGTTTCATTATTTAGCTTTTAAGCCTAATATTAGTTAAAGTTTATTATAGTCATAGAGTTTGTCATAAGGTAAAAAAAAAAGGTTTAATAGTAGTCATTACTATCTAAGTTGTCTTCAATCTATTAAACTGACTCTTTAATCAACTAATAAATGGAATAACTCCTTTAGTTATACTTTAAAATTATTGAACAATTACAACTCATAACAACTTATGCTATTTCATTTTATTATCGAAGTACATTATTATGTTCATAAATTATTATCATTATATGAGTCCATAGTTACTGATCAATTGACCATCTATTATTAATTACTAAGTTTGTTGTTATAATAGAACCCTTAATATTATCATGATATTATTTAGTTACATTAAACTAATAAAGCAAACTCACATGTTATTATATATATAAGTTGTTTTATTTTAAATTAACTCAACATTAACTACTAATAAGCTTATTAGTATTTAATTAGTTTTAATTCAACTCAACTAATATAGTAATTAAAAGTTATAGCTTAATATGATGTATACCAATCCAAATAACAAATTCCTTCCATCTTTTAGCCCAACAACTTACCAATCAGTTTCACTAACACTAAGCTTTAGTTCTAATGGATTATCCAGGGCCCAAATCTAATATTAACCAACTAAGGATTATTGGGCTTGTATATAAAACAACATAAAAATCAGAATTCCTAACATTAGAAATGTGGTATGTATACCTCTGCTTCTTAGAGAAGAGACGACAAAGCAGCGTAGCTTCGGGTTCCGGCGCCGGTTGTCGGCAGTGGTCAGAAGCAACGGCGGTGCAGGTCGGAGCGGGGCTGGTGGCGCAGGCGTCTCTGGCGCGGCGCAGCAACGAACGGAGGGGGGTGCGGGTTGAGCGAGAGAGATGAGTAATGACGTGAGGAGTACGTGGCTGGGTTTGCGGTGGTGCAGGAGGTCGGAGTTCGATGTGGCAGGTATACTGTAGTGGTGCGGCAGCAGGTTGTGTGGTGGTGGTTGTTGCCCAAACAGAGGAGATGGAGGGGTGATGTTTGAAGGTGGGTGACGATGGCTATTTATAGCCATTGATGAACTTCTAGAAAGCTTGAGATACAAATGAGGTTGTAGAGAAGTTGAGTGAGAATTGTTTTCTTGGTGTAATGGTGGCATTATCTTAGAGGTTTGAAGATGACAAAGTTTCACCTTTATTTGCCATGTAAGAGAAAGGAGGAGGTGGAAGAAGGAGGGGGGAGGAAGAAGGATGAAGAAAGAATTTTGGTGGGAAAACAAAAGTCAAACTTAAGTTCATCTTGACTACTACCTCCTTATTTTTCTTTTTTTTTCTTTTCTCCTTTTTTATTATTATTATTATTATTATTATTATTATTATTATTATTATTATTATTATTATTATTATTATTATTATTATTATTATTATTATTATTATTATTATTATTATTATTATTATTATTTAACCCAAAAATAACTTCACCTTATACTTCATATTTTATATTAAAGGAGAAGTTGTGTATACTTTTTATTGTGATTTTTAATTACTTACTTATTAAGCTAATTATAATTCATAACTACTTGACAAAAATTACATTCTTCTCTTTTATTTATTTTAGAAATAAAATACCTTAATAGCTTATAATAGTTTAATTAGAATTTCATTGATAACATAATTAGCAGAACAACAACTAGTTAGCTAATTAAGCATTTTAGATTTTCAGGATATTACATCCTCACCCCCTTAGAAAAAGTTTCGTCCTCGAAACTTAAATAACATAGGTCAAAAGCAAACATTACGTATTTATCAACTTAAGCATTCTTATGTATGAAATTCACATAATCATATACACATATATAAGATTCAAAATCACATAATCATATACACATAGTTGCATGAAATTCACCTATTCGAATAGGTGAGGGTGTTTTGTTTTCATCTGGTCCTCCACTTCCCAAGTAGCTTCTGATGACGTGTGATTAGCCCATAAAACCTTCACCATGGGAATCACTTTATTTCTAAGTTGCTTTTCTCTATGATCGAGAATTTCGATTGGCTTTTCCTCATATGTCAGGTCGTTTCTTAGCTGCAAGGGCTCGTGTCTAATGACGTGGCTAGGATCTGGTATGTATTTCCGCAACATTGATACGTGGAAGACATTATGAACCTTATCTAAATCTGTAGGTAGCGCCAGGCGATAAGCTACTTCGTTAATTCGCTCTAGAATCTCATATGGACCAATATACCTCGGACTTAGCTTACCAGACTGACCGAATCTCATGATACCCTTAGTAGGTGAAACCTTTAAGAAGACATGATCACCAACTTCGAATTCCAGCGGTCTCCTTCGACAATCTGCGTAGCTCTTTTGTCTACTCTGTGCAGCTTTCATTCTAGTTTGAATTGATCGTACTTTCTCTATCGTTTCTTGTATCAATTCAGGTCCAATCATCCGAGCTTCATCAATATCATTCCAACAGAGGGGTGTTCTGCATCGTCTTCCATAAAGTGCTTCATATGGAGCCATTTTGATGCTAGCTTGATAGCTGTTGTTGTAAGAAAACTCTGCTAGTGGCAAGTATTTCTCCCAACTTCCTTGAAAATCCAGTATACATGCTCTCAACATGTCTTCAAGAGTCTGAATTGTTCGTTCTATTTGACCATCTGTTGCCGGATGAAAGGCGGTACTGAAATAGAGTCTCGTGCCAAGAGCTCTTTGTAACTCTTTCCAAAATTTCGCTTGGAATCTTGAGTCTCGATCAGACACAATAGAACTTGGCACTCCATGTAATCTGACAATAGTGCTCACGTACAACTCAGCTAGCTTATCCAGGCTCTAGTTATTCTTAATGGCCAAGAAATGTGCGGATTTTGTCAATCTATCCACAATAACCCATATGGAGTTCATACCTCGTGATGATGGTGGTAATCCCATAATAAAATCCATCGAAATTGAATCCCATTTCCAAGAGGGAATATCTAATGGTTGCAGCAATCCTGCAGGCCTCTGGTGCTCGATTTTTATCCTTTGACAAGTCAGACATTTTGCTACAAATTCTGCAACTTCTTGCTTCATATTGCTCCACCAGAATGTTTGCTTTAGATCCTTGTATAATTTATTTCCTCCAGGGTGAACAGAGAAAGGACTGTTGTGGGCTTCTTCCAAAATTCTTCTCTTTAATACTTCGTTGGCAGGGACACATATTCGACCTTGAAATTTCAACATGCCATCATCCTGGATCACAAATCCCGGTGATTTTCCCTTTTTCACATCATTCCTTATCTTTTCCAACTCCAAGTCTCCATTTTGTGCCTCTTTTATCTCTTCCAACAGAGTCGGTTTCAACTCCAATGCATACAATTGTGCTTCAGTTCTCTGCTGTATAACTTTCACTTCCATCTTCCTTAAATCATCGCTAATTTCTTTTGGCATGGTTACGATTGCATTTAAATGGGATTTTCGGCTTAAGGCATCAACTACAACATTTGCTTTTCCAGGGTGATATTGGATGTCAAGATCATAATCTTTTAGGAGTTCTAACCATCTACGTTACCTCAAGTTTAACTCTTTTTGTGTGAAAATGTATTTAAGGCTTTTATGGTCGGTGAAGATCTTGCATGGAACACCATAAAGATAGTGTCGCCATATTTTGAGAGCAAACACAACCGCGGCTAGTTCAAGGTCATGAGTTGGGTAGTTTTGTTCATGGGGTTTGAGTTGACGAGAAGCATAGGCTATAACTTTCTCATTCTGCATTAAGACACACCCTAATCCATGCTTAGAGGCATCACTATACACAACAAATTCATCTGTACTAGAAGGGAGGGTGAGAACAGGGGCAGAGGTAAGACGCTTCTTTAACTCCTGAAATGCTACTTCACATTCATCACTCCATTCAAACTTGACTAATTTCCTTACCAATTGTGTTATGGGCATATCTACCTTGGAGAAATCTTTGACAAATTTTCTATAGTATCCTGTTAAACCCATAAAACTCCGAACTTCAGAGACATTTGTAGGTCTAGGCCATTCTATGATAGCTTTTATTTTCTGCGGATCAACAGAGATTCCAAGATCTGAAATGATGTGCCCTAAAAAGGCAATTTCTTTCAACCAAAACTCGCATTTCTTCAACTTCGCGTATAACTTCTTTTCTCTTAATACTTCCAACACCTTCCTCAAGTGTTCTTCATGCTCATTTAAGTTTCTCGAAAATACTAGAATGTCATCGATGAATACGACCACAAACTTATCAAGGTAGGGTTTAAATACTCGGTTCATGAGGTCCATGAAAACAGCAGGGGCATTGGTTAACCCAAAGGGCATTACTGTAAATTCATAGTGACCGTATCGGGTTCTGAACGCAGTTTTTGAGATATCTTCTGGCTTAATGCGAGGTTGATGGTATCCAGATCTCAAATCTATCTTAGAAAA
The DNA here is from genome assembly GCA_947646795.1 of Beta lomatogona. Taxonomy (NCBI): domain Eukaryota; kingdom Viridiplantae; phylum Streptophyta; class Magnoliopsida; order Caryophyllales; family Amaranthaceae; genus Beta; species Beta lomatogona. The sequence goes on along the minus strand of CANSNZ010000033.1, from coordinate 597,283 downwards.
AGTAGTTGCACCTCGAAGCTGATCAAAAAGGTCATCAATGCGGGGTAATGGATATTTATTCTTAATGGTAATCTTGTTTAATTCTCGATAATCGATACATAACCTCAGGCTTCCATCTTTCTTCTTAACAAATAGCACTGGTGCACCCCATGGCGACACGCTAGGTCGGATGTATCCCTTTTCGAGCAATTCATCTAGTTGTTTTTTCAACTCTTGTAACTCAGCAGGTGCCATTCGATAAGGTGCTTTTGAAATAGGAGCGGATCCTGGAATAAGGTCAATGCTAAAGTCTATTTCTCTTTGTGGAGGCATGCCAGGTATTTCTTCCGGAAATACATCAGGATATTCACAAACTATGGGAATGTCGGACAAAGAGGGTTCAGGGGTGGTTAAGTCTACTACATTGCAAAGGTACCCATGACAACCTTTTGCAAGCAACTTAAAGGCTTTTGAGGTTGAGACAATTTTGGGTCTGACTTTTCTTCTTTGGTAAGAAACCCTACATCCATCTAGTCTTCTAAGAGTTTTTTTATGGTTAAGACAATTAATGTCGGCTTTATACTTAGACAACAATTCATTCCCAAAATTACATCAAAGTCGGTTAATTCAAATTGAACTAGGTCCGCTAGAAATTTACAGCCTCCTACTAGGATAGGGCAATTTCTATACATAACATTACATGAGATGGATTCACCATTTGGGAGTGTAACAGACATGGTAGAGAAATCAGGGCATGGTTTTGCGTTCGATTTTCTAGAAAATGCAGCTGATATAAATGAATGGGAAGCTCCAGAATCGAAAAGAACATAAGCAGGAACAGAGTTGACAGGGAAAATACCAGTAATAACAGTATCATCTGCTTCTGCTTCCTCACGTTGCATCATGAATACTCTTCCGGCTTGCGGGGGTCCACGGGGAGGATTTCTGTTCGTGCTGGCATTGCTTGCATTTCCAGAGTTATGAATATTCCTTTGATCCCTTATAATGCCACGATTAGTGACATTTTCGTTTCGCCAATCTGGAAGTGGGCAATTCCTAATCACATGACCAGGTTTACCACACCGATAACATTGGTCACTTCCTCTTCGACAATCCTTTTCCAGATGGCCTTGTTTTCCACATTTACTGCACCAACGAACTTGTCTTTGATTACGATTATCTCCTGAGTATCCTGTGTTCAGCCTCTTGTAGGAGTTGTTGCTAGGTTGGCTTTCTTGAGGCTTCCCCTTCCTTTTACCACTTTCAAAAACCTCTTTCCTAAGTTTCGTTTTCCGCTCCACATTGATGGCTCTGTCGTAGAGTTCCTGGTAGGACTTGCTCATATGAGATGCAAGCTTTTCCTGGAGATCAAGGTTCAAGCCTCCTTCAAACCTGTTCATCCTTTGACGATCAGTCGTCACCAAGTCTGGAGCAAATCGAGCAAGCTCATTAAATCTCACAGCATAGTCCAGCACTGACATACCCCTTTGTTTCAGATGGATAAATTCAGATTCCATTTGAAGCTGCAAAGATTGGGGATAAAATTGATTTCTCATGGACTCCTTTAACTTTTCCCAACCAAAGTCAGCCTGGTTTTGCATTTTCTTGGCTGTTTTCCACCAAAGATCTGCTTGCCCTTTCAGATAAAACACAGCAAAATTAACCTTCCACTTATCAGGACACTGAGTGACGTCAAACAATTTCTCCATACTGTTCAACCACTCCTCAAATTCGGTGGGGTCTGGTTTTCCGTCATAGGTTGATGGCTTATGAGCAGAGAACTTCTTGAACATATTTGAGCATTCCTCCTGCTCTGTTTTGGCTTTTTGTCGATTGCCTTGTAGAAGTTCCATCATCATAAGTTTCATCAATTCCATCTGATTGTCATTCTTATTTTCAGTGGTATCTCCGGGAACAGAGTCATTTTGCAAAGCATCAACCCTTGCTCTCATTTCTTCAAGCGTAACATTGGACTCATGGTTTTCATTTCCTCCATTAGTAGGTTCATTCTCACTTGTTGCCATTTTCTAAAACATCAAAATGTTTCACGTTTATGACATATTCTTTTGATAAACAATAATATCATAAAAGTATTCCCTTCCCGATCCTATCACTCACACTCATTTCTATTTTAAACAACTTATTTACTTATATATTTTCTTATAACTTAAATGTCATATTATAGACTTTGAAAACTAACATATAATTCCTGAAAGTTAACCAAACCTTCATTATATTTAAGAAATTTCTTAAGGTATTTAACTAATAATGAATGTAAAACCCCTTTAAGGTTTTACTTATGGCACCAAAACCGTTGCTCTGATACCACTCTGTAACGCCCCGACTACTAATCAACATCATTACTTTAGTTAATTGGTTATTAGCAGCGGAACCTATATAGTCAGTGCGTTACTGCCGTACTTTCCAATTGGAAAGCACAAGGCAAACATAAATTCATAAAAGCCTACACATATTATAACCAGAAAACGTGATTATCCATTAACAAAAACTTAAGTTAAAACTTAACCATTGTACATAGTCTGACATTTATTATGATCATAAGTGTTTAAGAAAGCTTTAACTATTTAACTACATAACTATTCCTCACTGCTACGCCATCCCGTTATCACCATCAGTACCTAAAACAGAAACAAACAAAACGTCATGAGCCGAGGCTCAGTAACATACTACTCCAACAATGTAAACTCATTTCAAATCGTTTTATTACAAAAAGGGAGGAGAGAAAAAGTAAAACTATTTCATAACATTTGATCATAATCATTATCACATATCTTCTATCATGTTCATAAGCATATATCATTTATTTGGTAACTTGGCGAGTACAACGGAAGGGACGTCTCCCTAGAACATAACATCATCGTAAACGGAAGGCAGCCACCCGAGGACGAAAGCCCTCACAAACGGAAGGTGGCGTTAGTGCCCAAGGTATAGTAATGCGGTGCCACCCGAGGACATTAGCCCTTATAATCGGAAGGTGGGGAACCGGCCAGAAGGTACGTGCACGACCCATGATAACAGAATACTGCCAAGAACCGTCTTTCACTTGAATTTATCATGTTTCATAACTTTTAAGTGTATTCATAATCACCATGATATATCATATTCTTTACTTTGCATTCATAACAAAACATCGTCTTGCTTCCATAACGTCATTATAACATTATTTCATATCATCACATTTGTCACAAAACATTTCATATCCCGCAATCCATATACCAAATAATACTATTAACGTAAGCATTATTATAAAACATACTTAGAAAGGGAATGCGGGTGTTAGCAGTAGACGTTACCTGAAATCCTTCGTAATGATTTTCGTAGCCGGGGGAGGCTTGTAATATCCTTTATCTTCTTTAATCTATTCAAGAATAGTTTTATTAATATATGTTTCATTATTTAGCTTTTAAGCCTAAATATTAGTTAAAGTTTATTATAGTCATAGAGTTTGTCATAAGGTCAAAAAAAAAGGTTTAATAGTAGTCATTACTATCTAAGCTGTCTTCAATCTATTAAACTGACTCTTTAATCAACTAATAAATGGAATAACTCCTTTAGTTATACTTTAAAATTATTGAACAATTACAACTCATAACAACTTATGCTATTTCATTTTATTATCGAAGTACATTATTATGTTCATAAATTATTATCATTATATGAGTCCATAGTTACTGATCAATTGACCATCTATTATTAATTACTAAGTTTGTTGTTATAATAGAACCCTTAACATTATCATGATATTATTTAGTTACATTAAACTAATAAAGCAAACTCACATGTTATTATATATATAAGTTGTTTTATTTTAAATTAACTCAACATTAACTACTAATAAGCTTATTAGTATTTAATTAGTTTTAATTCAACTCAACTAATATAGTAATTAAAAGTTATAGCTTAATATGATGTATACCAATCCAAATAACAAATTCCTTCCATCTTTTAGCCCAACAACTTACCAATCAGTTTCACTAACACTAAGCTTTAGTTCTAATGGATTATCCAGGGCCCAAAACTAATATTAACCAACTAAGGATTATTGGGCTTGTATATAAAACAACATAAAAATCAGAATTCCTAACATTAGAAATGTGGTATGTATACCTCTGCTTCTTAGAGAAGAGACGACAAAGCAGCGTAGCTTCGGGTTCCGGCGCCGGTGGTCGGCAGTGGTCAGAAGCAACGGCGGTGCAGGTCGGAGCGGGGCTGGTGGCGCAGGCGTCTCCGGCGCGGCGCAGCAACGAACGGAGGGGGGTGTGGGTTGAGCGAGAGAGATGAGTAATGACGTGAGGAGTACGTGGCTGGGTTTGCGGTGGTGCAGGAGGTCGGAGTTCGATGTGGCAGGTATACGGTAGTGGTGCGGCAGCAGGTTGTGTGGTGGTGGTTGTTGCCCAAACAGAGGAGATGGAAGGGTGATGTTTGAAGGTGGGTGACAATGGCTATTTATAGCCATTGATGAACTTCTAGAAAGCTTGAGATACAAATGAGGTTGTAGAGAAGTTGAGTGAGAATTGTTTTCTTGGTGTAATGGTGGCATTATCTTAGAGGTTTGAAGATGACAAAGTTTCACCTTTATTTGCCATGTAAGAGAAAGGAGGAGGTGGAAGAAGGAGGGGGGAGGAAAGAGGATGAAGAAAGAATTTTGGTGGGAAAACAAAAGCAAACTTAAGTTCATCTTGACTACTACCTCCTTATTTTTCTTTTTTTTCTTTTTTTTCTTTTCTCCTTTATTATTATTATTTTATTATTATTATTATTATTATTATTATTATTATTATTATTATTATTATTATTATTTAACCCAAAAAAAACTTCACCTTATACTTCATATTTTATATTAAAGGAGAAGTTGTGTATACTTTTTATTGTGATTTTTAATTACTTACTTATTAAGCTAATTATAATTCATAACTACTTAACAAAAATTACATTCTTCTCTTTTATTTATTTTAGAAATAAAATACCTTAATAGCTTATAATAGTTTAATTAGAATTTCATTGATAACATAATTAGCAGAACAACAACTAGTTAGCTCATTAAGCATTTTAGATTTTCAAGATATTAAACTATTGCTGTAGTGAACATATGGTCGTTTTATATAAACTTGAGGAGAGAGAAAATTAGGAGAGAGAAAAAAATTGGGAAATAAATCTCTTATAGCAGTGTAATAAAATAAAGTAGAAGAGAGATGGAAAATAAAGAGAGAGAAAATCAGGAGAGAAGGAAAAAATTGGGAAATGTATCTTTTAAATGAATATAATAAAAAAAACATAGGAGTGATATAGAAAACTAGGAGAGAGAAAATTATTTCCAGAAGACATAAATCAAAAGAGAGAAAAGAAGAGTGTCAGAGTAATAAATGCAAAGTGAATAAAGTGGATAGGAGTGTCAGAGTGTCAAATCAATTTCCTCAATAATGTTCATTCATCACCCATGCGTTGTTCACTGGGGTCTCCAAATGTTCATTTAGTTCAAGCTCATTTAAGCCAAAACCCCATGTGCAATGAAATGTCGTCGTCACTCTTTGTGAGCACCTTCCTCTTGGTACGTACGTGTGCACCTACTAATTTGCATATTTTTAGTAGTGCGACACAACACACTTGCACGCGACATAGTGCACGTGCACGCCGCTCTGCTTTCTATCACGGTCATACCCCATATATATACATGACAACAAACTAGACTCCTAATAAGACTCATATTAAGAAACAATAATCATTGCCATACATAAACTAGAATCCTATATAAACTAGGAAACGAATAATACCGTACAAAGATTATGCTTGACCCTCAAGCATATTCTAAAAGATATAGCCTAAAAGATATCATTTGCCAAAATAGATTTCCCACGTTATATGCTTAAAAATAATAAAGGCACGTGAACCAAGCCATGGACCAAGTCATAGAACAACCTCTTGTTATACTCGAATTCGAGACACACCCCTACAAGGGTCAAGCATAATCTTTGTACGGTATTATTTGTTTCACAATCTATATAGGATTCTAGTTTATGCATGGCAACTTGGCAAGGTTTTGTTTCTTATTAGGTTTTAGCTTGTTATATATATATATAGGAATAAGATCACGTGAAAACCACTTCTTATGCTGAAAACTGCAACATAAAATGAGCAAAAACATAAAATGAACAAAAAGTTCTTAAAATGAGCAAAAAACATAAAATGAGCAAAAACTTGTAAAATGAGCAAAAGTTTCTTAAAATGAGCAACAGTTGCTTAAAATGAGCGAAAATATAAAATGAGGAAAAAAACGTAAAATGAACAGAAGTTTGTAAAATGAGCAAAACCTTCATATAATGAGCGAAAGTTTTCTAAAATGAGCAAAAGTTTCTTAAAATAAGCAAAAACATAAATGAGCAAAAAACATAAAATGAGCAAAAATCAGCAAAATGAACATATTGATTCTGTTCCCGAAGATAGGAGAAATTTGTGTCAGCAAGAGTTTTTGAATTCAATTTCAGCTTCGGGATTGCCTCCTCATGCTCTCACTCTGAAACCTGGGGTACCTTTAATGCTTTTGAGAAACATCGATCCTAAAAATGGGCTTTGCAATGGAACATGATTGCTTTGTCGTTCACTAAATGAACATTATATAGATGCTGAGATTTTAACAGGGCATACTAGGGGAAATAGAGTTTTTCTGCTCAGAATTTCGTTGAAGAGTGCTGAAGATATAAAGTTGCCATTTGAGCTGGTTAGAAAGCAGTTTCCAGTGAAGGTTAGTTTTGCCTTGACAATAAACAAGTCTCACAGGCAAACTATATCCCATGTAGACATATACCTACCAGATCATGTATTCAGCCACGGTCAGCTCTATGTGGCATTATCACGGGGAACCTCAGAGAATACAACAAAGATTGTGGTAAAAAAAAGGGGAAAGTACAAGGACATCAAGGGGTCTTTACAAAGAACATTGTATATAAAGAAGTTTTATTGCCTCCTGAATAGTTGTATTTAATGTGTACAATTTTCAAATACCCCTTTGTAACAAGAGCACAATGTAACTGATTGAAAAATAGTCATGATTCTACCTAATTTATGTACTTTACTATTATGACTTAATTCATAATAATCTCATATTCATATCGTAATCTTATAGTCTTCAATTAATTGCATCATTACTATAATGATTTATTGTGAAACCTAATATATTGTAATGTGATGTGGATGTACAAATAGGGATGTTAGTCATTCTCAACTTATTTGTTACTACATTTTTATCTCTAACAAATTTTTTCAGGATGGAGTTCCATTATCCACCCTTTATGCATTTATATCCTTGCGGGGTACGACGATATAGTGTCAGGGCTCGGTTGGTTCGTAACTACGACATATTCACTTACAATCACCGCGGAACAGCTAAGCAGATATGGAAAATGCTTTTCATTGATGTCGAGGTAAAAGAAAATTTCAAATAATGTTTTATAATTTATTTCACAATGATACAATACCCTATTATCAACTTCCATTTTGGTTTTAATAACAGGGTGAGTGCATACAATGCACTATATTCTCGCCCCATGTTGAAAACTTCATAGGAAGGTTTCACGAGGGATTTATTTATGTACTCCGTGGGGTGCAAGTAGTGCATGCCAATGAGAGTAATAAAGTCGTCCCAAACTGGAAACAAATGACGATAGCAGCAGAAACAATTGTGATACGCGAAGAGCATGATGACAGTGCAATTCCTAGATTCTTCTACAATTTAGTTGCTTTCAACCAGTTCCATGTTCATGCCAATCGTACTGATATATTGTTCGGTACTTTTACTAACCATCTATCTAGATTAAATTCTTAGCTTGAAGGAAGCTAACTTTAGTTATACAATTTTGATTTTGTTAAGATGCAATGGGATTAGTTCTATATGCTTCACCAATTGAGTCCGTTGGAGGAAATTCGGTTAAAAGAGATTTGGCGATAATGGATAAAACGTAAGTATATTCTAAGAAATTAATTCTTATTTGTATACCATCTCTATATTCATTTAACACAAAATGTTCTTAACACTAATCCCATTTCCCACTTGCAGTTGGACAATTATTAAGTTAACCCTTTGGAATGAATTTGTGCACATACTTGGAGATGGGCATCTTAACACTGAATATAATTTTTGTCCAATAATTCTTTTTGCATGTGGTCTACATGTAAAGAGCTTTCGTGGTACACTATCGAACTATATGAATTAGCAGTAATTGCATTTTTATCTTCATATTTAAAATTGTCATATTAATATGTGATAGTGGTTTTCTATGTTTCTTAAACATAGGTCGGACATATCTTACAACAGGATTTTACTCCATGATCTTTATCATCAAACAACCAATATTTATTTAATTTGATTAACTTATATCTTTTTTATTAACAGATTGTTAATTCGGCTTACAATATGTGATAGAAGTGGTTCTTTAAAGGTCACAATGCTTCATGATCTTGCACAACTCATTTTGAGATGCTCAGCTATGGACATAAAATTAATACTTCAACAGGTTATCATCTATTACAAACTAGCTTGCATTGCTTTTAAATACACTGCATAATTTCAAAGCCTATATTTACCTCTACAAAATAATTGTACAATTGTTTGCGTTAATGCAGCCAAATGGACGCACCCGAGTCATGCAGATGATATTTTCAAAACTTAGAAACAAAGCCTTCTCTTGTATTATACCTCCTCCTATGCAAGAGTTCAATCCACATCATTCTCATATTGTTAGCTACGTGCTGCAAGTCGACTGGGCTGAAGAGTGCATGTGGTTAACCAAGCACCATCAAGATAAATTACGTAGTTGAAACACTAGAGATTTCATTTACTATCTTTGTTATTATATTGTTACATCATGAATATGTTTTTCCTTAGATAAACTTTGTAAATAATTTTTCTAAAAATTAATACTAGATGTCATTACGCAAATAATTAAATTCCAACAATAATTTCGCACGCATCGCGTGCATATAAGGCTAGTATATATATATATGAGGTGTGGCCGTGTGAAAAAAGAGAGAGTTGCATGCGTGTCGTATGTCGTGTGTAAGTGTGTTGTATCGCCATCAAGATGTGAGGTTAAAGAGCACCTCATCAATAGGCCGCGAAGAGGCCGTCTATGGTGAACATCATCCAGAGATCATTAAGAGTGTGAATGTTTCACATCAAGAGAGAGATTAAGTGTATTATTTAGAGTTGAAAGAGTACTCTATATTGTGAGTAGTTTGTAGTATTTGAGAGCCCTTATAAGTGGGTGTGAGTGATTATAATTCTCTCATTGTTTGTTCTCCATATTCGATTAATGGATTTGTTTCTTATTTCGGTTGGTGGGGTTTTTCCCGTTTTGGGTTTCCTCATGTTAACTTTGTGTGTATTTTCTCTTATACTAGTTCTTTGTATTATTCTCAATATTTATTAGTATATTAGTGTTGTCTAATTTCAACAGGGCCTTGGAAATAAGGAGTAATAATCCTTAATTAGGGGTATTATTCCTAACAAGTGGTATCAAGAGCTTTGGATTGTGCGGTTGCGTTTCGTTATAATGACAACTTTCAAGTTTGATATTGAGATATTAACAAATCTGTGATGTTTTGGCCTGTGGAAGTTTAAGATGCGTTCGATCTTAATTCAACAGAGTTGGGAGAAAATATTTGTGCTGTAGTGCAAGAAAAGAAAGGCTATGTATGCTTTAGAAAATTTAGTTATCTCTCCAGTTTGCCGTTGTGGCGGTTTTGTTGGAGGGTTTTGTGTTCGGAGTGCACAAGAGTTAAGTAAGAGCATGTCGGTTCACAAGTCTACAGTTGTACCCGTTTGGTTGCTTAAGTGTGTCTTGGGTGTGAGTAAAAATTCATTATGTTAAGGTGGAGCCTAGGTTGGGTTTTGTTGGAGGAGGAAGGAGGTGTTTCTTGGTGTCCAGTATATCAGTGATGGATCTTAGAGAATTCGTTCCAAGGTGGAGTTTGTAGGGGTATGTCTCGAATTTGAGTATAACAAGTAGTTGGTCCATGACTTGGTTCATGTGCCTTTGTTAATTTTAAGCTAAGTTATGTTTAAAATCTATTTTGGCAAATGATATCTTTTTAGGCTTTATCTTTTTTAGAATATGCTTGAGGGCCAATCATAATCTTTGTATGGTATTAGTTTCACAATTTATATAGGATTCTAGTTTATGTATGGCAACTTGGCAATATTGTTTCCTAATATGAGTCTTATTAGGTTTTAGCTTGTTTTATATATATATATATATATATATATATATATATATATATATATATATATATATATATATATATATATATATATATATATCATATGTGAGAACAGATTTATGTTTAAAACATAAGCAACACTTTTTAGAACATATGTAATACTTTTTAGAACAGGCTTAACTTTTTGGTTTTAGAACATATTCAACACTTTCTAGAACATATGCAAAACTTTTTAGAACAATAACTTATAGAACATATGCTATGAGTTTTAAAACATGAACGCATCTTTTTATAATGTAAGAACCTAATCAATACATATACATATATTGATATATACGTGTTCTAAATTTTCAAACTTATGTTCATAATTATTTCAAGCATGTTCTAAAATATTTTAAGTGTGTTCTAAATTATTTGAAGTATGTTCAAAATTATTTCAAACATGTTCTAAAGTATTCCAAGCATGTTGTAAAATATTTTAAGTGTGTTCTATATTATTTCAAGTATGTTCTAAAATATTTTAAGTGTGTTCTAAATTATTTGAAGTATATTCTAAATTATCTCAAACATATTCTAAATTATTCCAAGTATGTTCTAAAATATTTATACGTGTCTTCTTAATTATTTCAAGTACGTTCTAAATTATTTCAAACATGTTCTAAATTATTTCAAGATGTGAGTCGACGCTGCAACCCTCGACACACCAAAAACATTAAGATTGAGAAGATTCCTCAAGCGTCGAGCCACAAAAATCGAAGAAAAAATCACCGAATTCCGGCGAAATCGTAGCAAAGCAAGTCATCGATGACTAAGCGAGCCATGGCAAAACAAATCGCCGGCAAAATAGAAGGTGAAATCACAAATTTTCAGTGATGATTGTGGAAAAATCAAAAGTGAGAGGAGAGAGAAAGACCGAGAATTTGAATCACCACCGATCGGAGGAAGAAGGAGGAGAGAGAATTGGAACGAGTGACAATGATGTAGTGGTGGTCACTGGATGTTGGTGGTGGGGATTTCGCCATTGATGGTGATAGGAAAGAGGAGAGCGAAGCAGGAAGTGAAGAGATAGTAAGGAAACCTGGAGAAATAAAAATATGTCGTGGTGAGATTGTTAGATGTGGTAAGGGTGATTTATATTTTCAATTTTTTAGGGAAAATCCAACCCTTAGATCTAAAGCATCTAAAGGCCTAGATTTATTCTCACATATTATAGTGCTCTCACATAAGGGAGGTGTTCTCGCAAGAGCCTTCCCCTATATATCTCTATTATATAAGCCAAGGGGGGAGCTACGATGTCCTCCCTTGAAAATACTTATATACCTTTAATTTCAAATATAAAAAACCTATTCAAAATTTCTCATTCATTTCCTGAAATACAATTATGCAATAAGAAAAGTTGTAACAAGAGAAAACTAATAACATAATAAAGTTTAAGATTGTCATTAAAAGATTACTTATGATGAGGAAAATAACATAACAAAGAAATTTTCCAACAAAAAGTTTTCTTTTACTTAAATATTCAATAACAATTACAAAGAACATAAATTAAAAATTCATAAAATTACCGAGAAAAAAAAAGAGTATAACTCATTTTTGTATTTTTCGATTTCATAATTGTCGTAGTCAAGATGTTATTCAAGAGAAAAAGTTAAACTTGATGATAAAAAGTAAGCATAGACCAACTTCTCTTATCTCCATTTTTCAATCATATGTTTTGTAAAAATAAATTGTAAGTACAAAGTACAAGTTTATTTTTAGCATTAATATTAATGTTTTTTACGATTTCGAATATCAGTATTTATAATAGTATGTTGCCGCATGCATCGCATGCATACGAGGCTAGTATGTATATATATATATGGGGTGTGACCGTGTGGAAAAAAAGAGAGAGCTGCATGTCGTATGTCGCGTGTAAGTGTGTTGTATTGCCATCAAGATGTGAGGTTAAAGAGCACCTCGTCAAGAGGCCGCAGAGAGGCCATCTATGGTGAACATCATCCAAAGATCATCAAGAGTGTGAATGTTTCACATCAAGAGAGAGATTAAGTGTATTATTTAGAGTTAGAAGAGTGCTCTATATTCTGAGTAGTTTGCTATTTGAGAGCCCTTATAAGTGGGTGAGAGGTATTATAATTCTCTCGTTATTTATTCTCCGTATTTGATTAATGGATTCGTTTCTTCCTTCAGTTGGTGGGGTTTTTCCCGTTTTGGGTTTCCCCACTTTAACTTTGTGTGTTTTTTCTTATACTAGTTCTTTGTGTTATTCTCAATATTTAGTATGTTAGTATTGTCTAATTTACAACCGAATCTTGGGAATAAATAGGAGTATTATTCCTAATTAGGGGTAATATTCCTAACAACAATTATGCATAATTAAGCTAATTTAGGGAGTGTGAATTTATAAGAAGTTGCGCACACATTTAAGCTCCAAGAATGAGAGAGTAGATATTTTGGGGGTTAAATGAAGTATCATATAGACAAATGAGCTTCTAACGACTTTTTTTTAGGGGACTTCTAACGACTTTCTAACCATGGTAAATGCTTCACCCTCTTCGTTCGTTAAGTTCCCCCTCTATATATACCCCCAACCCCCTCATTTCTCCCTCAAATTAATTCACCCGCCATTTTCGAATTCAAATTCAAAATGATCTCACATTCTCTCTCTTTCTTCTCTCTCATTCTTCTCGTCACATTTTTCTTCAACACACCGTCAACGATGGTGAATTACGTCGGAAAACGGTGAATCTGTCTTCTCCTTCAGCTGCGAATCGTGAGGGGCTGCTTGAGCTTAAGGACGACGCGAATGTCGCGCGAGCTGGAGCAATGATGGTTGAGGAAGCTTTGTATAACTAGGTATATTCTATGACCTTGTTCAATTTTTTACTAGTTGTTGTGATGGTGGCAAGTGGTGGTTGATCAGTGTCATCGACATTTTTGTTAGCTTAAGCTAAAGGACTATACGAGTTTTGCGCGAGCAGGAGCAGAGATGATTGAAGAAACTTCATGTAACCAGATATATTATAATGTTCTATGACCTAGTTTAATTTGTTACTAGTTGTTCTGAGGGTGGCGAGTGGTGGTTGATTAGTGTCATCCACATTTTTGTTAGTTTGAGCTGAAGGACGATACGAGTTCCGCGCGAGGAGCAGAGATGATTGAAGAAACTTCGTCTAACCATGTAAATTCTATGACCTAATTTAATTTGTTACTAGTTGTTGTGATGGTGGCGAGTGGTGGTTGATCAGTGTCATCGACATTTTTGTTAGCTTGAGCTTAAGGACGACACAAGTGTCGCGCGAGCAAGAGCAACGATGATTGCAGAAAGTTCGTGTAACCAGGTATATATTATGACTTAGTTTAATTTGTTGCTAGTTTTGTTGTGAGGTTGGCGAGTGGTGGTTGATCAGTCTCATCGATATTTTTGTCAGTTTGAGCTTAAGGACGATACGAGTTCCGCGCGAGCAGGAGCAGCGATGGTTGAGGATGCTTCGTTACATATATCATTTATATTAACATTATAGTTTACAAAGTACTTTAATGGTCAAAGATTAATAAAATTATCAATTACTAGTTTATGAGCTTATAAATATATCTAGTAGGATTTTTAGTAAGTACTACATAAACCTACAATTCTCCTAACTTATAAATGGTGAAGCTAATGACCAACGTAATTTAGTTTTTAGAATCATCACTAATGACTTTACCTAAGGACAGACTGTCGCTACCCATTTTAAGACAATATGCAAAATACAATATTTGTAGGTTTCGGATTGAGTAAATTTGTGACACTTGGTCATTACTAATTGGTTTTTATATAGTTATGTGATAAAATCAAGCATGCCTATCTATGATTTACGTGAAGTTGTGATACAAGTAAAATGTAAAGCTTTGTAAGAAGTTGACTTTGCTAAATAATGTTTATCTCCACCAATTCTTAACCGACTTAAGCTCACCAAAATCAACTTGATTTTCTCCTACCAAACACTATAAATACCAGCCAACATTCAATAGTTTTGGACAGGCCACAACGCAGAAAAATAAAAATAAGAAAGTTATAAAAAAAGATAGTGAGAGGCATATTGTAAGAAAATCATCCGAGAAATTTGGTTAACACACCTTATTAAGGTACATTCTTGAATACCCCTTCTTAATGTTGTTTTGCTACAATGTATTGTTATATTAACCTTTTTAGATAAATTATTAGTAATAGTTTTGCCTTAATAGTAAAGGTATATTGTGATTTGCAAATAAAGTGTTTATAATGCAAATGGTATTTGTCACATTATTATTTATATACAAGGTGATTCTAAAAATACTATCATATGTGGTAATAATAATGTTATATAAAGATGTTACTATGATACAATGAAATGGAGGTTCGTGGTAATATGAAATGGAGGTTCGTGGTAATATGAAATGGAGGTTCGTGGTATTATAAAATGGAGGTTCGTGGTTTGTGTTGGAGGAATGCATTATATGGAGTGGCGTACGTCATTGTAGGGGTGTGCACACGGAAGTATTAGGAGAGGCTAAAGGCCTGAAAATATTATGACGTACGTCATTGTAGGGGTGTGCACACGAGATTTGTCGGGAGAAACTATAACAAATGATTTTATATAATCGTAACTGATTATTTTATATAATTATCTGCAAAGTGTTTTACATGGTATTGGGAATGTACTGGACCCTTTTGGGTTGACTGTTATAAAATGTTTTGTTTTCAGGTACCAGTGATGGGAATGGGCAGGAGTGAGGAATATAAAATATTAGGACTAATATACTATATGTTGTTATCTTGTTTTTTTTTTAATTTGTTATATTAGTATCATGTTTTATTTTGTTTTCGCCTAGTATTTCTATTATTAGGAATACGGCAGTAATGTCCTGTAAACTTTATATTATATAATAATAAATAAAAGATGTAATATTTGGTTCGATCCTGGTACTATCATGTAGTGTTTCATTATTAGAATTTAATCAGGTATATATTAGGACTTAATTTAATTTGTTGCTAGATTTGTTGTGAGGGTGGCGAGTGGTGGTTGATCAGTCTTATCGACATTTTTGTTAGTTTGAGCTCAAGGACAATACAAGTGCCGCACAAGCAGGAGCAGAGATGATTGAAGAAACTTCGTGTAACTAGGTATATTCTATGACCTTGTTCAATTTGTTACTAGTTGTTGTATTGGTGGCGAGTGGTGGTTGATCAGTGTCATCGACATTTATGTTAGCTTGAACTTAAGGACGACACAAGTGCTGCGCGAGCAGGAGTAGCAAAGATTGAAGAAACTTCGTGTAACCAGGTATATATTATGACTTAGTTTAATTTGTTGCTAGTTTTGTTGTAAAGGTGGCGAGTGGTGGTTGATCAGTCTCATCAACATTTTTGTTAGTTTGAGCTTAAGGACGATAGGAGTTCCGCGCGAGCAGGAGCAGCGATGGTTGAGGAAGCTTTGTGTAATTAGGTATATATTATGACTTAGTTTAATTTGTTGCTAGTTTTGTTGTGAGGGTGGCGAGTGGTGGTTGATCAGTCTCATCGACATTTTTATTAGTTTGAGCTCAAGGACGATACAAGTGCTGCGTGAACAGAAGCAGAGATGATTGAAGAAACTTTGTGTAACCAGGTATATTCTATGACCTTGTTCAATTTGTTACTAGTTGTTGTAATGGTGGCGAGTGGTGGTTGATTAGTGTCATCAACATTTTCGTTAGCTTGAGTTTAAGGACGACACAAGTGCCGCGCGAGCAGGAGCAGCGAAGATTGAAGAAACTTCATGTAACTAGGTATATATTATGACTTAGTTTAATTTGTTGCTAGTTTTGTTGTGAGGGTGGCAAGTGGTGGTTGATCAGTCTCATTGACATTTTTGTCAGTTTGAGCTCAAGGACGATACGAGTTCCACGCGAGCAGGAGCAACAATGGCTGAGGAAGCTTCGTGTAATCAGGTATATATTTTGACTTAGTTTTGTTGTGAAGGTGGCGAGTGGTGGTTGATCAGTCTCATCGACATTTTTGTTAGTTAGAGCTCAAGGACGACACGAGTGCAGCGCGAGCAGGAGCAGAGATGATTGAAAAAATTTCGTGTAACCAGGTATATTCTATGACTTTGTTCAATTTGTTACTAGTTGTTGTAATGGTGGCGAGTGATGGTGGATCAGTGTCATCGACATTTTTGTTAGCTAGAGCTTATACGACACAAGTGCAGCGCGAGTAGGAGCAGCAATGATTGAAGAAACTTCGTGTAACCAGGTAAATTCTATGACCTAGTTTTATTTGATACTAGTGTTGTGAGGGTGGCGAGTGGTGGGTGATTAGTGTCATTGACATTTTTGTTAGTTTGGGCTGAAGGACGATACGAGTTCCGCACGAGCAGGAGCAGAGATGATTGAAGAAACTTCGTGTAATCAGGTAAATTCTACGACCTAGTTTTATTTGTTAGTAGTGTTGTGAGGGTGGCGAGTGGTGGTTGATTAGTGTCATTGACATTTTTGTTAGCTTGAGCTTAAGGACACGACGAGTGCCGCGCGAGCAGGAGCAGAGATGATTGAAGAAACTTCGTGTAATCAGGTATATATTATGACCTAGTTTAATTTGTTAGTACTGTTGTTGTGAGGGTGGCGAGTGGTGATTGATGAGTCTCATCAACATTTTAGTCAGTTTGAGCTTAAGGACGATACGAGTTCCGTGCGAGCAGGATCAGAGATGATTGAAGAAACTTCGTGTAATCAGGTAAATTCTATGATCTAATTTTATTTGTTAGCGGTGTTGTGAGGGTGGCGAGTGGTGGTTGATTAGTGTCATCGACATTTTTGTTAGCTTGAGCTTAAGGACACCACGAGTGCCGCGCGAGCAGGAGCAAAGATGATTGAAGAAACTTCGTGTAATCAGGTATATATTATGACCTAGTTTAATTTGTTACTACTGTTGTTGTGAGGGTGGCGAGTGGTGGTTGATCAGTGTCATCGACATTTTTGTTAGTTTGAGCTTAAGGACGACACGAGTGCCGCGAGAGCAGTAGCTATGTTTGAGGAAGCTTCGTTTAACCAGGTATATTCTATGACCTAGTTTACTTTGTTACTAGTTGTATTGTGAGAGTGGCGGATGGTGGTTGATGATGAGTGGCGGATGGTGGTTGATGACGAGTGACATGCATCGACATACTTGAGGAGGAGGTCGTAGCCAAAGAGACTTGAGTTTTCCATGACCTAGTTTAATTTTTTGACGAATTAGCAGAGGAAGTTAAAAATCCAAATTAAACAAAAATGTGGTGTCCATTCCTGTATGAGATGAGATGGTTGTGTGATCAGAAATTATGTATTATTAATTATCATAAGATATAGGGATGACTTTGTATGGGGTGACTTCTATTAAGATATGGCCCAATTGAGTTTATATTTTCCCTTGTATAATTAAAGATCATCATGTGCTAGAATTTACCATTGAAATCTAAATTACTTATGCAATAGATACATGATGATCTAAATTTTGACAAAATTACTGGATGAGATTAAAAGCATTTGATAAAGCGCCCATAAATTTCAAAAGGCTAGTAAGCTTTGTTGGACATAGTCAGAAATACAAACCTCAATTTTTTGCAATGCATTTGTGGGTTCAGGGGGTGGAGTCCTAGACTTTGAGCGCCCATTCTTAATAGAATTACAAATTGCAATTGGTGAAATTGACGAAGACGAAGGGTTGGGAATGGTTGAGTCTGCCATATATAGGTGGTGGAGGCGTGGTGTTCGGGTTCTGGCGTGGGGTTGGGAGAAGAAATGGTCAACTATGTAAATGTTCGAATGAATGTTTTGATAATTATTATTAACATATTATGTGACTATTTTTTTTTTTGGTGAAATGTTATGTGACTATAAATAGTCTTTACAAGAGAATATTTTGATAATTATTAGGTGGTGGAGGCGTGGTGTACGGGTTCTGGCATGGGGTTGGGAGAAGAAATGGTCAACTATGTAAATGTTTATATGAATGTTTTGATAATTATTATTAACATATTATGTGACTATTTTTTGGTGAAATGTTATGTCACTATAAATAGTCTTTACAAGAGAATATTAACTGTGCTAAGCAAGGAATATACAGCATGAGCCTACGTATTTTGGGAAGATAGTTAATGATATTCTCCATCTAGATAGAACTTGTACTTCTTGTGTTTTCTCTTTTGTGAAAAGAGAGGGAAATTATGTGGCTCATAGATTAGCTAAACATTGTAGAGAGTTGGAAGATATTATTAGATTGTAAATCATGTAATTATGTTAGGATTATATTTTGATATAGTTGCCTTGTTTAGCTTAGCTCCTTTCCTGGCTTGTATGTCTATTTATGATCAATGATATCTCAATACCCAATTAGGGGATTATACCATCTTTCATGGTAATCAGAGCAAGGTGAGTTTTCTTCTCCTTCCTTGACCTTGGCTACCACGGCAACCACCTAAACACACGGCACATCCCACCATTAGCCACAACAATGGTTGGCTCCAATGAAGTCGAACCCAACCTTGAGCAAAATCACGCCAAGTCTCTTCATCCTGTGTACACCGTTGGTAATAACCAACACAAGGTTTATGTTCTTGATGGATCCAAGGTATCATACTCATCTTGAGTTAAACTTTTCAAACTCCATCTTTGTGGTTACAAGGTTCTTCATCACGTTTATGGCACGACTCCTCCCGCAAAAACGGACGCCACTTATGCTACTTGGCAAGAAATTGAATCTCATGTCCTTCAATGGATTTACGGATCCATTTCCGATGACCTATGCTTGCAAATTCTTGAATCCGACACCACGACATATGAAGTGTGGTTGAAATTGAAGAACCTATTTCATAATAACAAAGGATCTCGCGCGGCTACTCTTGAACATGAATTCAACAACCTCAAACTTGAATCCATGCCGTCTCTTGATGATTATTGTCATCGCCTCAAAGAGTTAGCCGACCAATTGTCCGATGTTGATTGCCCGGTCACTCAACAACTTCTTATTCTTCAACTTGTGCGTGGCTTACTTCCGGAATTTGATATTGTGGCCTCTTTCATTAATCAACAAATTCCATCTTTTGAAACGGCTCGTAGTATGCTTCAATTGGAACAACAACACAAAGCCGTTCGGGATGAGGTTGCCACCCCTCCACCTGCTCTAGTCATGCTCTCCTCTCCATCGGCTAACTCCCCCGGGTGGTCTGAACCGCCTCACCAACCGCCCCCAAGAGTGGCCACTGCCACAACAACCGTCACCACCATCGCAGCACCTCTCGCGGGCCTCCTGCTCGCCCACCCGCTGCTGCTTCTGTGCCGCGTCCTCAAGCGGCTGCTGCTCCACCTCCCTACTACCCTATGTGGGGACCCCCTCCACCATACTGGGCTTTCCCACAGTGCCCCTACCCGACCCAGGTCGACTGGGCTTCCCCGTGGCAGCCTCGACCCTCCCCTTGGCGTCCCTCCTCAACATATCAAGCTCTTGCTCAGTCACGTGGTCGGTGGCTATGGTCAAGCGCATCTTGCTGATTCTAATGCCCTTGAACCTACTGATATTGGTACTGCTTTTCAGACTACGTCTCTTCAACAGCCGGATGACTCTTGGTATATGGACACCTGTGCTTCCTCTCATTTAACTGCGGATCCAGGTACTCTTGTCAATTCATCTAATTTGAATAATATTCGTTCTATTTATGTTGGCAATGGTAACTCTATTCCAGTTATTTGCTCGAGCATGTCTCTTATACCTACCACAACCCGTCCCCTAAACCTTAAAAATGTGCTTTATACTCCTCAAATCATCAAAAATCTCATTTTCGTACGTCAATTCACTAAAAATAATCATGTGCCTGTTGAATTTGATCCTAATGGCTTTTCTGTGAAGGACCTTCGGAGTGGGACTAATCTTATGAGAACCAACAGTAATGGGGGCCTTTATCCTGTCATCTCATCCACCTCTTCATCTTCAACTCCTTCCGCCAACATCACTCAGTCATCTCATGATTTGTGGCACGATCGTCTTGGTCATCCGGGACCCAATGTCATGGATTTTCTTAGAATAAATTTGTGCATCAAATGTAATAAAGGATATGGTTCCTATCTTTGCAATTCTTGTCAAATTAGTAAACACAAAAGACTTCCTTTTTATGATTATACTTCTTCCACTGTTGCTCCCTTTGATATAATTTATAGTGATTTATGGACTTCTCCGTCATTAAGCAAGATTGGTTATAAGTATTATCTTGTTTTACTTGATGATTACACTCACTATGTGTGGGTGTATCCCCTCAAATAAAAGTCTAAAGCGTTTACCAAATTTTTGCAATTTAGTGCTTATGTTCACACTCAAATTAATGCTCCTATTAAATCTTTTCAATGTGATATGGGTCGCGAATTTGATAATACCCATTTTCATCAGTTTGCCATGACTAATGGTCTCAATTTCCATTTTTCATGTCCGCAAACTTCATCTAAAAATGGCAAAGCCAAAAGAATGATTCGTAGACTTAATGAAATCGTGCTTGCCCTTCTCTATCATGCCTCAATTCCCCCTTACTTTTGGGTTGAGTCTCTTCATATCGAGATCTATCTTCACAACATTCTTCCTATCAAATCTCTTCACTTCCGCTCCCCTACCTCTCTACTTTATCATAAACAACCCTCCTATGATGACCTTCGTGTCTTTGGTTGCTTATGTTATCCAAATCTCTCCTCAAAACACCCTCACAAACTTGCCCCCCGCTCCACTCCATCTGTCTTTTTAGGCTACCCCTCCAATTATCGCGGCTATCGTTGCCTTGATATATCCACGGGTAAAGTCATATTGTCTAGACATGTCATATTTGATGAACTTGTCTTTTCCAAAATCTCTCCACTTCATCCTCTACCCCCCCCTACAATTTTTTGGACCCCGCATTCTCGTCCCATTTTCCCCTTACTCACTCTAACACTTACTATAATCCTCCCCCTAACCCGTGCCCACCGCCCATCCCCCCTTCTCGTGTCCAGGCCTAAACACACTCAACCGGGCCTCGCCCGGCTCCCCCTCCCCTTCCTCTTCGCTCAACAGCCCAGCCCCCTCCCCGTACTCCAAACCCATCCCACCCTACTCATACCAGCCCCCTCCTACTACTAACCCTAACCCAGGCCCATTACCCAGTCCTCCTCCTCCCCCCCCCACCCCAATATCGAACTCTCCTCATACTACTAACCCCAGCCCGGGCCAATTACCCAGTCCTCCTCCCTCCCCTAGCTCAATATCGAACTCTCCTCCTTCCCCCCCTCGTTCCTCTTCTCCTACCCAGCTCACTGCTCCCTTCTTCACCCAACCTCCCTCGCCTACCTCCCAGCCACCTACTGCCCCTGTCCCTCCACCACCTCCACCACCTACTCTGCAACCTACCCACCCCATGACCACCCGTGCCAAGCACGGTATTTTTACCCCTCGCCACATGCTTAACCTCCATGTCACCACTACCCCTCCGCTCTCCTCTCTCCCCAAATCCCACATTTTCGCCCTTCGAGACTCTAACTGAAATAAGGCCATGCAGGACGAATATCGTGCTCTTATTGATAATCATACTCGGGATCTGGTTCCGCCCCCCTAGATCTCATATTATTCGGAGTTTGTAGTTATATCGTCATAAATTTAACTCTGATGGCTCTTTGGCTCGATATAAGGCCCGTTTGGTTGGTAATGGTAAAAATCAACAGGTTGGTCTTGATTATGATGAGACATTTAGCCCGATTGTTAAACCGGCCACTATTCGCACTGTTCTTGGTCTTGCAGTATCTCGATCTTGGCCTATTCATCAATTGGATGTCAAGAACGCTTTCCTTCATGGTGACTTGAAGGAAACTGTCTATATGCATCAGCCTCCAGGCTTTGTTGATCCCTCTTTGCCTCATCATGTCTGCCAGCTGCGCAAATCTCTCTATGGTCTTAAACAAGCACCTAGTGCTTAGTATCAACGGTTTGCTAACTTTGTTTTGTCACAGGGATTTACTAGCAGTGTGTGTGATACTTCTCTATTCATCTATCGGCAGGGTGCGGATATGGCATATCTCCTTGCTTATGTCGATGGTATTGTTTTGACTGCATCTAGCACCGCTCTCTCCTTGGTCGTATTATTGGTACATTGTCTCATGAATTTGCTATGACTGACCTTGGTTCTCTTCATCACTTTCTTGATATTAGTGCTACTCGCACTTCTACAGGTCTCTTCCTCACTCAGGAGCAGCATGCCAAGGACATCTTAGCTCGTGCTTCTACAACAGGGTGCAATCCAGTCACTACTCCTGTTGACACCACTTCTAAGCTAAGTGCTACTGATGGTTCTCCTGTTAAGGACCCGACTCTGTACCGCAACCTTGCTGGGGCTCTTCAGTACCTTACCTTCACTCGTCCAGATATTGCCTATGTCGTTCTATAAATCTGCCTCTTCATGCACTCTCCTCGAGAACCCCATTTTCACTTTCTTAAACGAGTGTTACGGTATGTTAAAGGTACTCTTCACCATGGACTTGGCTTGACTGCTTCTAAGTCCCAATCCTTAACAGCTTACTCTGATGCTGATTGGGCTGGATGTCCTGATTCCCGCCGCCTTACTTATTGGTGACAACCTTGTCTCATGGTCTTCCAAACGACAAGCTACTGTTTCTCGGTCTAGTGCTGAAGTCGAGTATCGTGGTGTTGCTAATGCTGTAGACTAGCTGGATTCGAAATCTTCTCCTTGAGCTTCATCTTCCCATCCGCTCTGCTACCATGGTTTTCTGTGATAACATTTCTGCTGTCTATCTCACTGGTAACCCTGTACAACATCAGCCAACCAAATTTGTTGAACTTGATATCCATTTTGTTTGCGAAAAAGTTCAGGTTGGTCACATTCGTGTCTTACATGTTCCTTCTAAGCATCAGTATGCTGACATCTTCACCAAAGGACTGCCACGACATCTCTTCACACGTTTTAGGTCCAGCCTGAGCGTATGTCATCCTCCCACTCCGACTGCGAGGGTGTATTAGATTGTAAATCATGTAATTATGTTTGGATTATATTTTGATATAGTTGCCTTGTTTAGCTTAGCTCCTTTCCTAGCTTGTATGTCTATTTATGATCAATGATATCTCAATACCCAATTAGGGGATCATACCATCTTTCAGATATGCTTGTGTGGCTAGAGGAATATCCTCCTGCGGTAGGAAATGATGTAATGTTGGATGTAGAGAACTTGACTGAATAAATTGTGGTGTTTTCCGGTCAAAAAAAAAGCAAGAAATATACAGCAGGATATTCTAACTAATTAGATTACAAAGATCAGAGGACTAAGAGTAAAGATTACATGATAAGATAGTATGAATCAATTAGGTAAAAAATAAAGGTAACAACTATAACTTTGATCCTTTGAAATAGTTTTAATCTTATTATTGTGAACATGTGTAGAGATACAGATATTATTTCCTTTAGATAACATATTTAAGGTTTAACAATGATTTTTATATTTATGAAATGATTAGGGAGACCTATGTTTGCCTCCTGGATATCCTGCTGGTGGAGAGTGTTCGTCTATCCGCGGCCCTCGTCTCCAACGTCGATCATTGACGAAAGGCGTTTGGGAAGGATTGGCCATATCTGCATTTTGTACGGTGCTGCTGTTGATAGGGATTATAGGAGTACTTTTCTGGTATATTTGTCAGCATACCCGGCAGACTGTAGGAGGCGGTCAAGAGTTGAGTTTCGAGATGTTGACTCAGGCGACCGGGGATTTCCTGATAATGCGATTATAGGCATAGGCGGATTCGGAGACGTTTACCGGGGAGTTCTGCCAGATGGTAGGGTGGTAGCCATCAAGAGGCGGATGAGGGGAAATAGCCAGGGAGAGCCGGAGTATACAACAGAGATTAGATTGGCTCCCTATCTCTCCCCCCCCGATCACATTGTCGGTATTGTTGGACATTGTTCAATGAGAGGTGAGCAGATGATCGTGTATGATTATTGTCCAAATCGGACCCTCGATTTTCATTTGCATGGTAAGTTAAACACAAAGTTTAATAGTCTAATTGTTTTATTTAATCATTAATATATTTTTATTAAATTTAATATTTTACTTTTTATGACAGGAGAAGGAAGACCCGGACTTGATTGGGCAACAAGAAGGAAAATCGCTCTCGGTACTGCTAGAGGGATCAACTATCTACACCGCGATGATCTTCCAAACAAGCCAAAGGTTGTTCACCGAGATATCAAATCGGAGAACGTGTTGCTTGATACAAATTTCAATCCAAAGGTATGTATTTTTAATATTTAGTAAGATTTGTTTGTTTTAACATATTTTATATTAATTTGGGCCTAAGCTATGAATAAAAAATATAAGAGAATTTGAAAAATCATAAGTGGCATTAATAGGTATAAATATTGAATATAAAATTTATTAACGAAAAAAAAAAAATTATTGAGATAATCTAAAAAAAATCCACACTATACATAAAATACTTAAGATTATCTAAAAAATCCACAATACACATTATTGTTTCCTTTATACAAATTACACAAGCAAAGATACATATTTACATCAAACTATATTAAGGTTCACCAAAAAAATCAAACAATACCATGACATAGGGCGTATATATTTTTCTTTGTCTTTTGGCTCATCATGTTCCCACAAATTCAAAGAGTTTAATCAAGTTAACATGAGCCAAAGTAGAACAATGTGAAAAGCTGAAGGGGGAAAAACTACAACTAATTGATATCAGTTTAAAGGTCACATAAATTCTGAGAACATAAGCCATTGGGCAAAGTATAATTGGTTCAATTTAAAATTAAAGTCAACTTAAGCTTAAAATCTTATATATTTGCTGCTGTAATAAAGGAGACATGAAAATGATATTAGCAAAGGAAATTGGTGGTATATTATGCAGACAAGGCCCTACTTTATAGTTGTCATAGCCTTAATTTGCAGTTGTATATTTACGGAATCTGAATTTAGGCCACAATTACACCATCATCATGCACAATCTGAAGTAGGTAAATTAAGTAAAAGAAACCAAAAGCCAGACAATAAATATTTTAACCAAATGCATCTTTGTACATGGGTTCAAAAGATTCATTAATAACAGAAGAGTATTACTATAAAACTAAGAGCGAGCAAGAAACTAAGAGTAAGAAAGCTGCTACAACGAGAGCTTCAAAGCTCGTACACTAGTAACAAAGAAAAATACAACATAAACAACACAATAGGGGGTAGAACATCCATAGGCATAGCCAAGCTGTAAGAAAGATGTGGCTGAGCCACAACCCCGTTTCTGAGATTTTGGAGGCCCAAGGACGAACCTAGCCATAATTAGGTCTAAGTTTTTTTAATGTTTGATTTTTCGGTCCAGACCGAAAAAATAAACAGTTGTTTGGTCCGAATTTTTTGAAGTTTTGGTTTTCGGTTCGGACCGAGAATAATTTTCTTTGTTGGCTTTTACATAACTTCTATAGAAAATTTAATTTAACAATATTTTTATGTACTTTTTATGGATATTACGTCAAAAATTTATTTGCAGTATTGCGGAGAAAATAAAGAAATTATCCAAAAAATTTGAGCGTTTGGCATTGAATTGGAAAACAAGTAGAAGAATTGAATAAGAAACTGAATTTGATTGAAGGCGTTATAGGTTGAAGAGTAAGCGTAATTCTCGGCCGCATTTGCAGTATTGCAGTGATCTTCTCTCTTCCTTTTTTCTCTATTTTTTTTTTTTTTTCTACTTTTCCTTTTATTCTCTCTTTTGTTTTTACTTATTTGGGCTATGTGTTTTGGGGCCCTAGGCACCTGCCCCTCTCGCCCAGGCCCAAATACGGCCCTGCTGAGCCATGATGCTCATAATAGAAGTCAAGGATTCTTTGTCCATAGAACATCCTGATTATGTCCTTGCGTCTTGAACAAGATACCCTTATGAAAAGGAAATCTTGGTCTCTTTTCTTTTGAGGGACTTGACTGAGTTCGAGTTCGAGTGTTATTAAACTCTCCTTCAGATACACATTTTTCATAGTAGTACTGAGTAGTGACATCTTGTATCACTACTAACCTTAACCAATTGACCCTTAACACCTCCCCAGTCACCTAAATTGGAGAGCTCAATAATGTGCCATGGAATGGAAACATGCTCATTGTCCTAACCCCCTCCA
Organism: Beta lomatogona; assembly: GCA_947646795.1. Taxonomy (NCBI): domain Eukaryota; kingdom Viridiplantae; phylum Streptophyta; class Magnoliopsida; order Caryophyllales; family Amaranthaceae; genus Beta; species Beta lomatogona. The sequence continues at coordinate 570,905 of CANSNZ010000033.1, read as the reverse complement.
GCAAATGTAGGATCAAGTACACAAGGATCCCCACTCCCTTCATTCATCTTCAGTGATCCTAAAGAACTATCATTTGAGGTACCGAGAGAATGGAATTTTCAGATGCAAGTATAATTTTTTCCCAATGCAAAATCTCTAGTAGAGTGAGTATGAGTGAATTGGTTGATGGTTGAACTGAAGCGTGAAGATCTGGATTACCATATTCAGCACAAGGTCTGAAGTACAGCAGAAGGTCCGAAGGTGATTGAAACTTGAGAGGGGGAAGGACCGAAGGAAACTCGGTATTCATTAAAGTTAAAACCTAATATCTTCTTGGTTCTAAAGTTGTGTAATTTTTTAAACCTTTTTCTTGGGCACTGGGCGACTGCCCCTTTGGACACCCATCAAGGCAGGGCCTATATTTCCAATAAGCACACATTAACATTGTGATATTCCTAACAGATTATATGAGATATTAAGAATAATAGGGTGTGCATGAGGCAAGTAATGTTCATCAAAACCTCACAAAAGTTAATCAAAGTCCATGAACAATAGTGTGTGCCTAAGTTCAAAGACCAAGATTTGTAATTAAAAGTACTTTTGTCATTAAAAAATGTTTGCCATGGAGAAATAGGCCTAAGCCCTATAATATATAAAATTTTTTTGCAGCTTGCTGATTTCGGACTTGCGCAGTTTCAACCGGGAGTATATACCCATATTAGTACTCTTGTAAAAGGGATATTTGGGTATGTTTGCATCTTAGCTCATTAAAATTTCTAAGTTCAGTACGTTATAATGTAATTCCATTTTTATATTATAAAATTTTCTTCTTTTTCCAAAATTGCTTTTTTTTAACTTTACACTATATTTGTCAAAATTTGCTTGCATATTTTGCTTTTATATTTATATTTATCAAATATATTTTTCCAGATATTTGGATCCTTATTATGCATCAACACCTCACCTTACCGAGAGCGAGAAGACAGATGTATTTTCTTTCGGAGTTGTTCTATTAGAACTCGTAACAAGCCGCAAGCCTGTCGATGACACCCGACCATTCACAGATGATGTCTCATTTAAGCAATGGGTAAACAAAAAAAATATTATTTTTATTTAGTTATTGTAATTATAATGTTAAACAAATTAATTGTTTTTTTTTTAATTTTAATAGGTGAAGCCTCTCATCAAGGAAGCTTTGAGGGGAGGAGACGTCACAAAATTGACAGACGTACACTTGGAGGGGCGCTTTGACCGAGAAGAATTGAATCAAATGTCTCATTCTGCTATTCGTTGTTTGAGTCTGGAGCCCAACAAACGGCCGACAATGAGTCAGGTAATTTTATATTTGAGTTGTTATTTTAATTTTCACATTAGAAAGGATATAACATAAATGAAATGAAATTTTAAAAAATGATAACAATTTTATTTATGCGTAACAGATTGTACAGTTGTTGGAGGGCATTTCATCCATGGAGTATATTCTTGGGGATGAATCAAGAAGTTCGTCATATGATATTATTTCTCCCACAAATTTACAAGACATATTTGGTGCAGATAGTCCTTAGTAGATGTTTTTTGTTTAAAACTGTGACACTTTGAGGTTGAGTGAATTCATTGAACTAAGGAAAATGTTGGAAAAAATTATTTTCCTGGTTATATCAAAGTTTTATAATTAACCTAAAAAAGAAAGTTCATTCACATGATCATTTATTAAGAAAGAAAGTTGTTGTGCATGTCTCTGGTTGCATCCTATTGGCCTGTGCAAACAGACCCATATCACAGGGCCTCGAAATTTCTGGAGCCCATATTCACAATTCATTAATTTCTATAAACACTTTTCTTTTTTCTCGTTATCCTGTGGCACCTAGCAAAACCCTAAATATATCATTGATCTTGCTGTTTGCCTTCCTCTTCTTATGTTTTCATTCTTTCAACCATGCTTTGTGGATGGTAGGCTCTTTTTCGCAGTCAATTAGGAAGGCTTAGTGTTTATATGAATTTTCTAGAGTTAGTAATTTTGTAAATCTGTATAGCATGGCTTACTAAATGAAGATAATGGTTACCTGGTTGGTGGTCTATATGTGTGTGTACAATTGTAGTATTTGATGAGGCTTTGCATTTCACTATATGAGCTTAATGGTTTATGCGTGCCTGAGGATTGGACGATTAGATGAAGATATTACATTACAGCCTTTTGACTTTTGAGTTGACTAGTTATTGTACCATGCGCTAACGCACATGGTACCCCAAGATATCATGTGACAAGATTTAAATAAGATTTGTGTATTTAGTTGAGAATTGATTATCTAATGCTAAAATCTTATGTAGTAAATTTAAAGGTGTATTTTAAATAGGTATACTATCTACTTCATGATCACTCAATAATTATTTGGATTGTGGTTAGGTAAGTCATCTGAAAAGAAATTAGTCAGTAAACCTTTTTCTTATACGATTATCTATTGTCTCAAATAACAAAACAATTCTAACAATGGGAGCCTACGCCAATAATAACTCCAAAATGATGAAACATAAGACCAATTATTAGAAAAAGCTTAACCCTAATACCATATATTATATGAGGTTGTCTTATATAAGATTTTGTAAATATTCTTATAACTAATAAGAAACAGATAGGCTTAAGAACTGTAATCACAAATTATCATTTTTACCCAAAAGACGGCACAATCAATCAATCAATCAATATATATATATATATAAAGGAGGAACTTTTCGGGAGTATAGGGAGCTCCTCAAGATTTCGAGGCCATAGAGCGCGCCACGTAGGATTGTCACATCATCAATTTATATTCTTATTTTTTACAAAAATAGAGTTTTAGATGATTTAAATACATATAAGGAGATTTGGATAAGCGAAAATTAGAGTTTGGATTTGAATCAACAACCTAAATTATTACACCATGAAAATTGTGTATAACTTTTGCTACGTAATTCGGAATATTATAATTTTTAAGATCCATTTACAATATAGTTCTACAATTTATGAAATAGAGAGCACCACTTAAGATTACCATGTCATTAGTTTTTATTTTAAATATTTGAAAAAAATAGAATTCTACATAACATAAAAGAGTTATGAATAGGGGGAAATTAGAGTTGCGTTTTGAATAAACAACCTAAATTATTATATTATGATGGCTATAAGTATTGAGTATAGTGTATTATATGTGATTATAACATTTGATTATAGGTCCAATTTACAAGATTAAACATATTATCTTTCAAAACCTCAACCTTACTCAACTAAACTAAAACAATATAGTATTGCAACAAAATTTATTAACTAAAATCTATAACGATAAAGTTACATATTAGAGTTTTGGATTATGTAAAAATTAGAGTTTGATTTAAATAAAACATACTTAGAATATTATAAAGAGCTCCACCTAAGCATGCCATGTCATTCTTATCAATTTTTAAGAAATTATTCTTTCTGACCTGCATCAATTAAATTATTACCTTCTACTTTCTTAAAGTATCATTCGGGTATTATTCATGTTAAAATTGTATTAGCTATTGTTAGTCATACTTGTTATTGGGATACCATTTAATTGGTTTGGACATGGTTTTTAAGGAAATAAAAAATGGGTAGTCTAGCATAGAGGTACCTCTTTAGTTAACTAGAGTCGGGGACAAATAAATCCTTATTAAAGTAAACGCAACTTTATAAGGTAATTAATGATGGTTTTATTAACATAAAGTAAATGTAATATTGTCAATTGTAGTTTCTTTTTTTATCGAAAGTGGAATGGTTTCAAAAGATGAAACTAGCTAAAGTGGTAATTGTTGTAATAGAAAAAAAACGGAGGAAGTATGTAAATACAATGATCTTGAAAAATCTCATTTTACAACAACACAAAATCAACAATAATATTAACAAAAAATTTACAATAAAATAAAATAAACAACAACCCATGCAACGCACGGGCTTCAAACCTAGTAAGAAACAGAAAGGCGTAAGAACTATAATCACAAATTATCATGTTTACCCAAAAGACGGCACAATTTCATATAACTTCTAAACACCATAAGCCAAAGCAAGAAACCGCATGGAGATCAACTCCCAGCAAAAGATCACCAAAATGGTGTTTTCCACTATATATCATATATGATAGAATATATACCCATATATTCTTCATCCTAAATTAGTTAAGATAATATTCTTGTAATATTATTGTATTTGGAAAGTGTATAAACGTTTCCTTAGTATTAGCCTTAGAATATGTTAGACTTTGTATATAACAGTAAGGTTGTAATATGATGAATCAAGGAATTGAATATCTTACATGGTATCAAGAGCCAGCGTGACAAAAAGGTCACGGGTTCAAATCTCCTCCACCCCTCCTTTCTCAGTGGAATATTTAGCGCCAGGTATGAGGGAGACCTGTGCTGCATCCACACTTCAAGCCCAAAGGGCTCTTGCGTGAGGGGGCGTGATAGAGTATAAATCTATTCCTGGGGCCTCAACCATCAGCTTAAGCTTTTGGTTGAGTTGGTCCTCTTACATGGTATCAGATACTAGGTGATTCTTCTTGCTTCCGCCAAACACCTATCTCCTTCGCCCTCTTCTTCCCTTATCTTCTTCTTCTACAATCTCTAGTCAGCCATGCCTGACACCAAACATTCCTTCCATCCCGCTCTTGCGGTTTCAAATATCAAAACCCACATCTCTATTACTCTTGAAATGGAGAATGTCCACTACGGGACATGGGCGGAGCTCTTCAAAATCCATTGTCGTTCTCACCGTGTCATTGATCATATTCTCCCTCCCGATGCCGAGAAAGCCAAAACCCCGACTACTGACGAAGAGAAAGAATTATGGTCAACCCTCGACGCCACGGTTCTCCAATGGATATATGCGACAATCTCCAATGACTTGTTACACACTATTATTGAACCCGATTCAACGGCCATGAATGCTTGGAATCGCTTGCGAGACATTTTCCAAGATAATGAACATTCTCGTGCCGTAACTCTTGAGCAGGAGTTTTCTCAAACCCATATGGCAGACTTTCCTAATGCCTCGGCATACTGTCAGCATCTCAAGGTTCTCGCTGATCAACTCAAGAACGTCGGCGCCCCGGTCTCGAATAGCCGACTCGTTCTACAATTGATTTCGGGTCTCACAGATGAGTATAACAATGTAGGTACTCTTATTCGTCAAAGCAAGCCTCTCCCCCCATTTTATCAAGCCCGCTCTATGCTTGTGCTTGAAGAAGCCGGACTGACCAAGAAATCCGGCGTGACTGGTTCGGCTATGGTGGCACACACATCGGATGACTCCTCCTCCTCACATGGTAATTTTTCAGTAAACTCATCTCATACTTCTCATAATAAGAATAATCATGGTGGGAAAAATAAGCAAAACAAATATCATGGTGGTCGAAAATCCGGCGGTGGCCGGACTGGTGGTGGGAAAACCGGCGGGGGAGGGTCTGGTGGTGGTCAACGAGGTGGCAATCAACAGGGGCAGCAGCAACAATTCATGCCGTGGAGTGGTGGACAGCAGGTCTGGCCATGGCATTATATGCCGTGGGCTGCCCCACCATCTCCATACCCAACATTACCTTGGGCCAGGCCCAATGTTCAACAGGGGCAGCACCCTCATTCTAGCATTCTTGGGCCACGTCCTTCCCAAGCATATTCTGCAGTAGCTCCTTCCATGCCTACCGACATTGATGCTGCGATGCACACGCTTGCTCTTAATCCACCTGATGCAAACTGGTACATGGACACCGGCGCCACATCTCATATGACGTCGGCACCAGGTAATCTTTCGTCTTATTTTAATTTGAGCACTAATAATCGTGGTATTATTGTCGGAAATGGTCATTCTATTCCAATTCGTGGTTATGGTCACACAAAATTGTTTCCCCCAAACCCTCCTTTCTCTTTAAACAATGTTCTTCATGCTCCCAATCTCATTAAAAACTTAGTTTCAGTTCGAAAATTTACAACTGATAACTCCGTATCTGTGGAATTTGATCCATTTGGGTTTTCTGTGAAGGATTTTCAGACGGGGGTGCGTCTAATGAGATGTGACAGTCGCGGAGACCTTTATCCCCTCACCACCACTTCTACTTCATCTTCACCATCTACATTTGCTGCTTTAGCTCCTTCTTTGTGGCATGAGCGGTTAGGTCATCCCGGAGCTCCTGTTTTTGATTCTCTTAGGCAAAATAAATTTATTGAATGTACTAAACAATCTCGTGATCATGTTTGTCATTCTTGTCCTCTTGGAAAACATATTAAATTGCCATTTGTTGCTTCTAGTTCATGCACTTTTATGCCATTTGATATAGTTCATTGTGATCTTTGGACGTCTCCCGTCTTGAGTACTTTAGGCCATAAGTATTATCTTGTTGTGTTGGATGATTATTCTAATTATTTGTGGACATTTCCATTGACTCACAAATCTCAAGTATACTCCACTTTTCTCACCTTTAGAAAATTTATCCATACTCAATTTGAGCGAGAAATAAAAAATATCCAATGTGACAATGGTCGGGAGTTTGATAATGGGCCTTTTTGGGCATTTTGTAAGGCTCATGGGTTATCTCTTCGCCTCTCTTGTCCTTACACCTCTTCTCAAAATGGCAAAGCTGAAAGAAAAATCCGAACAATTAATAATATTGTTCGCACTCTCATGGCTCATGCTTCCTTACCCCCCAATCTTTGGCATCATGCACTACAAATGGCTACTTACCTCCTTAATATTCTTCCAAGCAAGACTTTAGCCTACCAAACCCCTCTCAAAATTCTTTATCAACGGGATCCTTCCTATTCTCATCTTCGGGTTTTTGGTTGTTTATGTTTCCCTCTTTTTCCCTCATCTACTATAAACAAACTACAACCTCGATCCACCCCGTGTGTTTTTCTGGGCTATCCTTCCCATCACCGTGGCTACAGGTGCTATGACTTGTCATCCAAAAAGATCATTATTAGCCGTCACGTGTTATTTGATGAGCAACACTTCCCCTTTGCCTCTCAGAATACTCACGTGTCCTCCTATGATTTCCTTACTGATGACATCTCACCATATTTAATCCACCACTCCACCTCACAACATAGCCCAGCCACTACTCCTAGCCCACAAACACATTCTACTCCTCCAACTGGGCCCCTCTATCTCCACGGCCCACCTACCACTTCCCCAAACCCAGCGCACTCCCCTGCCCAATCTTCCAATCCCACGCCTCCCACATCTTTGGATCTTGGGCCTCCTGCTCCTAGCCCAGCGCTGTCTCCCACTTTCCCAACTCCCTTGGCTTGTAGGCCTCCCCTTGCTGGCCCAGTTTCAGCTCCCCCCCTTTCTACTCCTTCTCACCACACGCCTCACATATCTCTTGGGTCACCTGTCCCCAGCCCACCTTCCACTCCTCAAAATTCATCTTCTCCTGCACAGCCATCTCCTCCTCCTGCTCCTCGGGTCACCACTAGAAGTCAACACGGGATATTTAAACCCAATAAAAAATACAGTCTTCATACTCATGTAGACCGTTCTCCTCTTCCTCATAATCCTGTGTCTGCCCTTAAAGACCCGAATTGGAAACTGGCTATGGATGATGAATATAATGCTCTTATTAAAAATAAGACGTGGGAGTTGGTGCCCCGTCCCCCTGATGTTAATGTTATTCGTTCTATGTGGATATTTGCTCATAAAGAACGTTCTGACGGATCTTTTGAGCGGCATAAAGCCCGTCTTGTAGGTGATGGTAAAACTCAACAGGTTGGTGTTGACTGTGGTGAGACCTTTAGCCCGGTTGTAAAACCAGCAACTATTCGTACTGTGCTCAGTTTAGCTGTATCCAAAGCATGGTCTATCCATCAGTTGGATGTGAAGAATGCGTTCTTACACGGCGACCTTCAAGAAACTGTTTATATGCATCAGCCTCTGGGTTTCAGGGATCCTACTTATCCTAATCATGTATGCTTGTTGAAAAAATCTTTGTATGGACTCAAACAGGCCCCTCGTGCATGGTACAAACGATTTGCAGATTATGTGTCTACTATGGGTTTCACTCACAGCAAATCTGATCACTCTCTATTCATCTACCATCATGGTAATGAGATGGCTTATCTTTTATTGTATGTGGATGATATTATTCTGACTACGTCATCTGATACTCTCCGCAAGCATATCATTTCTCTTCTTAGTTCTGAATTTGCAATGAAAGACTTGGGCCCTTTGAGTTACTTCTTGGGCATTGCTGTCACTCGTCATGCAGGTGGTCTCTTTCTATCTCAGAGAAAATATGCTATGGAGATTATTGAACGAGCTGGTATGTCCTCATGCAAACCATCTCCTACCCCAGTTGACACTAAACCCAAGCTCAGTGCTCAGGTTGGCCAACCTTATGAGGATCCCTCACATTACCGTCATCTTGCTGGTGCTCTTCAGTACCTCACGTTCACCAGACCAGATATATCTTATGCTGTCCAACAGGTATGCTTATTTATGCATGATCCACGGGAAGAGCACATGTTTGCTCTCAAGCGCATTGTGCGCTACATTCCGGGTACTCTTGATTATGGTCTGCATCTCTACCCCTCTTCCATCACCACTCTCGTTTCTTATACTGATGCTGATTGGGGCGGATGTCCAGATACTAGACGATCCACTTCAGGCTATTGTCTTTTCCTTGGAGACAATTTAGTATCTTGGTCTGCAAAACGCCAAGCTACTTTATTTTGTTCTAGTGCAGAGGCTGAATATCGCGGCGTAGCTAATGTTGTTTCAGAATCGTGTTGGCTACGTAACTTACTTCTAGAGCTCCATTGCCCTATCCAGAAAGCTACTCTAGTTTATTGTGATAATGTCAGCGCCATATATCTTTCGAGTAATCCAGTTCAACATCAACGCACAAAACATATTGAGATGGATATCCACTTTGTTCGGGAAAAAGTAGCCCGTGGTCAGGTTCGTGTTCTACACGTCCCCTCCCGATATCAGATTGCCGACATTTTTACCAAGGGTCTTCCTTTGATACTATTTCAGGATTTCAGGGACAGTCTCAGCGTCCGCGAACCTCCCGCTTCAACTGCGGGGGTGTGATAGAATATATACCCATATATTCTTCATCCTAAATTAGTTAAGATAATATTCTTGTAATATTATTGTATTTGGAAAGTGTATAAACGTTTCCTTAGTATTAGCCTTAGAATATGTTAGACTTTGTATATAACAGTAAGGTTGTAATATGATGAATCAAGGAATTGAATATCTTACAATATATACAAGAACTTACAAAAGAAACACATTTTTATGCTTTCATTCTACTTATCCTTCGAACAAAAAGATGCATACTTTCTAATCCCAGGGAGGATTAAGCCAAGGGTATAACCATAGGCATAGCCAGGGTGTCGCTTTCCTTGAGAAAAAAGAAAAGGCAAAACATACATATTGTAGTAGAAGCCAGTCAGCCACCCATGACCCATCTCACTCTGCCACATCCATGACTACATCTTTTTCCATGTACTTCATTGCCAACAAGAAGCTTATCTTATCTTAACCTGCATCAACCACATCAGACACATAATACCCATTAGTCATTACATATTTGTACACCACCAGAGAACTTAGGTTTTGATTGAGGTTTCATTTAGTTATACCTGGTTCGGATCATAAATGGCGTATTCGCTGAAATCAAGGATGCTTTATTTCAGTTCAGGTGATGCTGGATTCAAGATTTGTTTTGACGATTAGCATTTGAAATCAGGTGTGAGTCAAAAGGCGAAGCTGCACACCTCGTCAGCACTTCAAGGGTGACAAAGCAACAAATATGAGACTATTAAAACGATCAACTGAATGGCCAAACCCCCGGGAAACTGGGGGCCTATTGTATTTCCTATAAAAAAGACTCCATCAATATGGTTGTAAAGCATGAGGTTGAGGTGGTGGGGTAGTGGCATCGCTTCCCAACTCATATCCCTGAGGTCTAGGGATCAAACCTCATTTGAGGATTTCCCTTATCTCCCTCAAGTGAGTCCCCTTCATTTTACCTTAAAAAAAATTATGGTTGTAAAGCATGTAGAGTTTGGTTCATGCAACTCCTCACAGAAGGAAGCAGGCAAGAGTGGAAGGAATAATAAAAAAGAAAGCGTAAGTAACTAACAACCAATATTAAGCTCAAACTGAAGCAAAGTGAGCCTTAATTTCTGGAAACCAAAGGGCACAGAAGGTTGTTTTCAAATATACAAAACAATTAAGAAATACAAAAGTTTCCTCTTTCCTCGCCCAACGCTGACAAAATGAAGTTAGAGATCAAGGAACCACTTGATTGCGGTACCCCGAAAGCTTTATAATAGATGCAAGAGAGAACAAAAGCTTTATTATCGAACAACATTTTACCAAGTATAATAGAACAAAAATTGCCACATATGAAGCACTATATTGCTTTCCAAGATGCTCAGAGTGATGCATTTTCATAAGCGGGCATGTTAATCTCCTTGCAAAACTCAATTGCAGATCACCTGATATGTCCTCCATCTTTAGTAGTATATGCAGAAGAGAAAAAAAAAACTCGATTATCATGTTAAACAAGAACAAATAAAAGCAACCAAAACAAAATCATCTAAAAATCGCCAACAAAAAGCTAATCTAATCTTACCCAGATGTGAATATCCATGAGAATACACGTGGTTTCTGCAAAGCCCAATTTCATTCCAGTCGAGAAATGCTTCCTTTGCCCGCTAGAACAAAACCCTGGGAAATCGCAAATAAATTTTAACAAAAACTGAAATTTATCTACGAAAACTGAAAGTCATCAGAACTGTGGATTCACTTCTGAAAGTATAGAAGAAACATTAAAATAGAGCAAAGTACTCACTTCTGAGAAAAACGTTGGATTTTGTCTGTCGCCTGTTGTCTTTGAGTAGAGGTTTGAAAGGTGCAGCAAAATAGAACACATGTTTTTTTTTTTCTTAATCTACAGGGGAGTGAGGAAGAGAAGAGAGGATTAGAAAATCCAATTAGCTTATTCCCAAATTTATTGATTTATTGATTCAACATCTACAGTGAATATCAACCTTCTATTACTCAATTCACTATTGCAAATTTGCAATAAAAAGTTAGAACTTCCCACTTCTAAAAGGGGTGGATAACATGCCTTACTACGGTTGTTCTGCTGCTATGTTTCAATGTGTCAATTAGTAATTCCAGATTTATGCACAAAGTAGAACCAAAGCCAGCATTTTTCTTTAAACTAAAAGGATACTTAAACTATTTTTCCTAAGCTTTCTTATCCTCCTAAATCCTATATATCAGGTTGCGTCAACAAGAATCAATCCTCCAAAAAGATCTCAAAAACGAATTGCAATTTGTTCCAAAAACAGAGGAAATTCCTCATAGATTTTGTGTTTTGGAACCAATTTTGATAATTCTCTTAATTTACTTTACTTGTTGCCTAATTAAGTAATGAATGCCTTCATATTGTTATAAACTACTTCAGTTGCTGGAGCGCAGTCCTGCAAAATGTCATGTACTAATGATAACTGTGTTAGTGTAATCTAGCACATAGAATATGCATTGTTAAAGACATTGAAATGAATATGCTAATTACATTCAAGTGTTACATCCAAAGGAAATATAAGCAGACATGATAGATACCACCTGTGTAGCCAATATAACACATCGCATGCCAGCTATTTACTGCCATCCATCAAGATTCAAGACAGGGGGAATTACCATAGGAAAGTAAAATATATGTACTTGTTAACCGTGACTGTAAAACTATATTAATCAGACTTTATTTAAGATAATTCTCTCCTAACAAATATAAGTTGTGAAGCTGTGAAGTATGTACCTGTTTCTGCAACATAAACCCTCACCAATAACTCAGATTTCCAACTAACTTAAGATCTACTCAATTTAAGCTTCAAAACAATAAGCACGAAAGTCAAAATCTACTTTCTTATGCCATAAACTTGTTACATACAAGTTATAAAACAATCATAAACTAACAAAATGACAAAAGATAAAAACTTCTGCAACAAATTAAACGACTTTACAACCCTTTAACATGCTATGTCAATATTACTCATTCCAAAACTACTCAATCAAAATAAAGCAAATTCGAAATCATGAACACGTATTACGCCAAATATAATCAATGGTATGTAGAAACAAATTACCAATATCACCAATGATGATGTTTATGCAAACATAAGCATAAGACAAAACACAGTTAAGTTTAGTATATGTTGGGCCCCTTAATTTTCATAATGGCGGCAAGTTTGCGTTTTGAAATATGGAGATACGAAGTACCAGTTATCATCTATTTGAAGCGGTCAACAGAGGAGGGGGGCCCACGATCTTGCAGTTGAGAGAAAAGGGAAAGTAGTTGTGCAAGATGCTGAGGTGGCCTATATCTTGGGGGATATTTCAACGGCTACAGGGGGATATTGTTATTAAGTATAAATAGTACACTTGTAACCTAATTTTATTCATTCTAGCTCACATTGAGTCTCTGTACTCTTGAATTATCACTCTCTCTCTCTCCATTAATACTCTACTAGAAACACTCTGAAAATCATTGTAATCATTCGGTTGTATTGACGGCGACGGTATCATAATGGATTGGTGATCAAGAGTATCACCCGCGGTTTTTCCCATCATTTGGATTTTCCACATCAACAATCTGTTTTTTTCTTCTTCTTTTATTCGTGTTGTTTTTATTCGTTATTCATATTATTTCTTTGTTTAAGTATATTGTTCTTGTTGTTGACTCCCCAATTCCTTCTGCGTACTTAGTGCAAAATCGGCATAAACAATTGGCGCCCACCATGGGGCCCTCAGCAAGATCTTTATACATCTTTTAACGCTTTCTTTTTTCCATCAGTTCATTTGTGCCTTTTTCTTTTCTGTGTTTGCAATGGCAGGAGAATGGGTAACCACTCAAGAAGTCATTGACGAACTCAACCGCGTCAAGGCTCCTATAGCCACACTAAAGGAGAGCTACGTTGCGTCGTGCATAGAAAATCAGAGCCTGAAATCCGCTCAGCATTACTCCAAGGGAGCTAGGCCTTGCAACGTCGGCGGCGTCCCTAAGAGCATGCACGATGGGCTAGTTGGTCTTGGTTGGTCTTGGAGTTTTTTTCTTTCTCTCTCCTTTCCTTCTTCTTACATCTCCCATTCCACTAAAATTCCCACCAACTCATCTTTTTTTTCTCACAATGGTTTGGTTGGTCTTACTTGGTTTTTCTATTTCTCTCTCCTAATTTTACCATACCCCACCATATACTCTCTCTCCTACCCAATGTTTACTTTTATTTGAAATATATGATTTAAGTTAATAAAAGCTAATTAGATTACTTTAAATTAAATTAAATTACGTTAAATTAAATTACGTTAAATTAAATTAGAACTTAAAAGCTAATTAGCTAATTAGCTTACGTTAAATTAAATTAGCGTTAACTTGACATTATAGTAACTATGTGCTAATTAGCTTACGTTAAATTAAATTAGCGTTAACTTGACATAATAATAATTATGTGCTAATTAGCTTACGTTAAATTAAATTACGTTAACTTGGCATATAATTAAAAACAACGAACGCATTACATAAGATAGATAATTTAAAACACACAAATACATGATATTTGATACATAAAGATAGATAATTTAAAAACACACAAATAAATGAAATTTGAAATTACTTAAACCATAAGCAATTAAATAAAAGTTCCTTAATCAACTTGACGATTAGGCCCAAACTTACGCCACATGTGTTCAACCAAGTTATTTTTGAGTGAGATGTGAGTTTCCCCGTCTCGCATCTCGGATCTTCTGTCCATGTATGCACCTAAATTTCGCGCCTCGAGTCTTCCATTGTGCACAACGAATGAGTCTCCTCCGGCTTGGTTAGATGACCCCTCGCTATTTTGAGTTTGAACTTGATCGTATTCGCTCAGATCTCGATAATTTTGATAAGTATCACGCTCATCTTCAACAATCATATTGTGCATGATGATATATGCCATGATTATTTTCCACAATATGTCCTTATCCCACACGAGAGCGGGTTTACGAATGATTGCAAATCTAGCTTGCAATACCCCAAATGCACGCTCTACATCTTTTTCTAACAACTTCTTGATGTTGTGTGAATAACCTTTGTTTGGGGGTTTGAGGGAGCTTTATTGCGGGGATGAATGTTGACCATCTCGGGTAGATGTCATCTGTGAGATAGTAACCCATGTTATAAGTTGTCCCGTTGACTGAGAAGTTGACCTCTAGAGCTCTTCCTTGTAGAACATCATCAAAGACGGGAGACCTCTGCAATACGTTTATTATTGCATGAACCCGGGGTACCAAAAAAAGCATGCCATATCCATAAGTCACTGAAGTAACCGCTTCTAAGATTATTGTTGTTGTTTTGCTTCTTCCTTGATACATTCCTTTCCAGCCCCGATGACAATTCTTCCAGTTCCAGTGCATGCAATCGATGCTTCCCATCATGCCTGGGAAGCCACGACGCTCTCCTTCATGCAGGAGACGCTCAATGCCATTTTCATTTGCCTTCCTCAAGTATTCAAGTCCAAATCTAGCAACAACCCCTTCGACAAAATGAAGAACTAGCGGTACTTGAAGCAATTTTCAAGTACTCATCAACAGCATCAGAGGATGAACCATATGCCAACATCCTGATAGCCGCTGTGCATTTTTGTAGTGCAGATGCAGCCATCCTTCCAGTAGCATCTGGTTTTTGCGTAAAGAACTCATCATCTTCAGCTGTTACACCTTCGACAATACGAAGGAAAACATGCTTATGCATACGAAACCTTCGACGAAAAATATTCTCGGGGTACAGAGGTTCGTTGCTGAAATAGTCATGAAACAATCTTTCATGAGCTTCCTCACGTTCCCTACGCACATATTTTCTAGTGTGGGGTACAATTTCTTCTTCGTTTGTTGCTCAGCATCAACGGACTGACTCCATTCTATGTAATCTTGAACCATGTAATTAAAAAATTCAGAACCTGAACTAGAAGAACTTGAATCATAGTTCATTTTGGAGATATGTTGATTGAAGTGGTGTTTTTCTAGAAATTTAGAGATTGAGAGGAAAAAGTGAATGGAGTTGTGATTTTATGGTTGAAGTTATCTTCTATTATATAGGAAAAATCCATCATATGTACACAACAATAATTCACTTACAGATTAGACATATCAAAGCAATGTAGGAGTAGACAATTCAATGCAAATGTAGGAGTAGACAATTTACTGCAATGCAGGAGTAGACAATTGAATGCGACACTATGTGTCATACTATTCAATGTCAGCTGAGTAGACAATTCAATGCAATACTATTTGTGACATTATTCAATATCAGGTGATTAGACAATTCAATGCAATAATAATAATAATAATAATAATAATAATAATAATAATAATAATAATAATAACAATAATAATAATAAGTAGAATAATAATGAAAACGATAATGAGATGATAATAATAATTATAACGATAATGATAATGATACATTCATAATCAAAAGTTACGACACATACACATTCATAATTAAAGTACGATACAACTAAATTGCAAACTAAAACCAATTAAAAACATGAACACTAACTTAACATATTTATCCATAAATTATAGCTTAAGTTTTTCATACATCTCTCTCTCATGCGGATCAAGGGAAGACTTAGCCATTAATGTATTCCAAATTTTGAACTTTCTATCTTCCTCTTTCCTTGATTCTCTCAAGGCATCACGCTCCTTTTGATACTCAAGCAAGTCTTCTCCCAAACTAATCCTCCTCGTAAATTCTGAAGAGGATAGAGATGGAGAATCGGATATTGGGGCTTTTCTCCTACTCTTAACTTTCTTGATGCCGTCAGGACGTTTTGAGCTCGCATCTTCTATTGGACCAAACCGTTGTGAGCTTCCGCCGCTCATTTGGGTACCATCTGCCCATTTGTCGTAGTGTTTCATAACATTTCATGCATGCTCCAATGTAAATCGGGGCCCATGGGCTTTTATCCACATCTCACGGGCTTCAATCAGGACGTCTTCTTCATTGCAGCCGAACCCCTTCTTCCTTTTCGCCTCGGTATATATCCCGACCCATGCATTCACATCTCCGTTGATTTTTTTCCAACGACTAGTAAGAGCTTTGAACTTCCTTGGGCGTAAAGTTGGATTGAGTCGTCGTGACTCTTCCACGCTCTCAAATATAGAACCCCATAAACCATCACCATTTTGGTCGGTTCCCTTCAACACATCTCCTCCGCACTCTAGATACGCCGAAATGAGTGCATGATCTTCATCTGCATTCCATTTGAAACTTTGGTGTTGTGGCTTTTTTTGAAGAATGAGTGTTTTGAATTTCTTGTGATTGAATTTCAACTACATCGTCGTTTTCATGAGGTTGTTCATGTTGTTGTGAAATATGTTGGGATATAGGAAAAGATGGTTGAGCTCGTTGTTGGGATAGATGATTAAATTAGAACTTTGTGGAGATTGTTGTGTAGCTTGTTGAGAATTTTGGTAATTCAATTGGCTTTGGAAAAACATAAACATTCTTTGGAATTTAGGATTTTGTAGCACACTTGGATCGAATTGGAAATCATTTTGGGAATTTGGTGGGTGGTTTGGATTATTTTGGGAGTAATTAGGATTATTTGAATCCATAATATTGGCTTAGTGTAAGTAATATTAGGTAGAGAGAGTAACTAGAAAAAAATAGGTTGGGAAGAAGTGTGGTAAAATATATGAAATTTGGGCTCAATTTATAGATAAAAATATTTTATAGCTGTTATTGTATTTTTTTTTTTTAATTATTAGCAGATTTTTTTTATTACCGTTACAAATATTGTAACGTAAAAATACCCGTTGAAACATCATAACCAAATGGAAGACAAATTGCAGCATGAAATGGACATGTGTCGCACATCCACTTGCTGGTCAGTGGGCCTCTGACGCGCGTCAGGGCCACTAACAGCAAGCTGGAGCTTTGGGCCCAGCGCTGGCTTGAGTGCAGCGTTTAAATGAAGCCTTCCGTCTCTCTTTCTCCTTCTTTCTTCAATGAGCTGCGTTTCACAAGGGCCCATCATGACCTTCTGCCCAGCTTCTTTGCCACGCGGCAAATTTTAACTCGTCTTGGGCGCTCCATCCAAGACACATATGGTCTGGATTTCCAGACCAACCAACCCAAAGGGCCAAGTGCCACAATAACAAAACTAACTAAAGCTAGTTTTACTATTTATTACACCAAGCTAAAACCACCCGATTGTACATGCTCTAAGATGCGCGATCTGGAAGGAGAACGGTTCGAATAAGTAGGTTTTAAGTAAAAAAATCATTTCTAATAATTTAAAAATTATAAGACTTCGCTTTTGGTTGACTCAAACATGTAACCTTTGGGTTAGGGTTGATTTTTGTCAAACAACAATTCGAAATGTCCCTACCCAATATGGCATGCGACCAAGAATGGCCCCTACCAGGGCGACTCGTGACAGGTGTGATAGGAAGAGTCGTACCACTTTAAATACAACCGCTTTAAATAGTTAGTTGATTTGAGCTTGGTTTTGGATTATGCTTTATGAAAGGATTTTGACTAAATACTTGCAAGGCAAGTCCAAATTTTATCCATTTTTACATTTTTTTTCGCATTTTGGCTTCAGCTTAACTTTTTTCCTTTTTTTTAAGAGTCAATGGGGATTTTTATCATTCGATAAATAATCAGACAAGTCCAAATAAGCAAATTCAAGACAGTTTCCGACCAATCTTCTGACCAAATCTGATCCCCTAATTAAATAATAAGATAGTGTAGTGTTGAGAAAGTATTCTCCCATACCCAATATTGGACAACTTGTCCCATACCATGGCATTTTTGTAATTTTACTAACAACTTGATACAATACAATATAATATAACATTCACTCAATATGATTAGATGCAATAAGGATATGATATAATAGCTAACTGTAATGATAAGATGGTGTTAAGATATGATATACTAGTCATCTAATACATCAACTAGATTTCAACTAACAATCCCCATATACAAATATATGAAAAGAAATTAATTTTTTTTAATTTATAATTTTTTAATATTAATTTTTGTCATAAAAATTACTGAAATGCCATGGTATTGGGCAAATTGCCCAATATCATTGCTCGTGTAGTGTTTGAGTAAACAACTCACTCACTAGCTTGTAACAAAAGAAAGATCGATTAAAATAAAATTTTGGAAATTTTATCAAAAACCCCGTTTCAGTTCTCACTTTTTGAAAAACAACCTCCTTTTACTTTTTTTATTTAACCACCAAAATTTTTGCAAAAACTTCAAGTAGCACCACCACTTAACACTTTCCATGATCTACTTAGAAAAATTGTGTCCATCATCAACTATTTGCTTCTTGATAATAGATTAATAATTTTTTGCTTTGTTTATTCAACCTAGTCATGCATTTAATGCCATTCTATCAATTATTCTGTATTCTCTCTCCTAAAATCAGTTTTTTTTCTACAACATTTATTTAAACAAACAAACACGAGTTCATTCATCATACACCTAGGGGTACATGTGCATGATACACAAAATTCTAATTTTTGCTCTTTTGCTCATTTGAAACCCTCCTTTTTTAGTATATTTTGCATTTTTGTTCATTTGGATGATTTTGAATGAGTAACGAGCAATAAAATAGCCCTGGGTGTACCATGCTCACGGTACACCAGAGTGTATGATAATTTTATTAACAAACACCCTTCATATCCTCTTATATTCCACTTACCTTAATTCTTGTGAAAAAAATAGAATCAAGCACTATAATATGAAATGGAGGGAGTATAACTTTTACGTAATATGAATGACTTTTTTCAATAAATAATGGTTATCTATCACGATGTAAGTATAGTAACCCAGAATTTTCATACTATTAATAGGAAAATTTATTGCTTACTACAAAAATAAGGTACTGTTTGGAGAAATTATCCACCATTTGGCACCGATAAAAGTAAAGACAATAATTTATTTTAGTTTTATTATTGTCTTTTAGAATGATTATGTAACTAAATAATCTCTATTATATATGGCAACACATGGGGACACAAAAAAAATAAGAAAAAAAAATAGGGGGATGACTAATTGCTTCATTTAAATGAAGAAGGGGAAAAAAAGAAAAAAAAAAAGGACCATATTTAAACTGAACAACAATTTTTTGAAAAAACAAAATGCAAAAACGGTTCTATCTAAATTATCTCTAATTTCCACCCTACAATTATACTCCTACTTGCCATTTAAACTGCATCAAAATTCTTCTGAGATTTTCATCTTTAACTTCTATTATCAGCAAACAAAAACACTAGATTATTAATTCAACGATATAATTATGCAATTATTTTAACTTTGATAATGATCTCGCACGCACATGCATATAAGGCTAGTAATAATCATACCAATATTCTGGCCCAACATTTTTGGCCCATTTGCATCAAGAAAATGCTAAACTACATGGGGTATTTTTTTTTGGGCCTCCTTTCGGGAACACGTGGTAAGAAGAATTTATTCTGAGCTGCCCTTGCACATGGTCACTCATCCACAGGCCCAACAAGCCCCATAAGAAGCTATGCCTTGTGATCAATATGGATAATACGCTAATAGACTCAATCGATTGGTGTAATTACACCATATACGATCGAAATAATTTCGGACATTCTGGTGTTTTCGATTCTTTCGAAGAAGGCAAACTGCTCCCGTTATTCTACCCTCTTGAGATGACAATAAAGCTCAGGCCTTACATTCAAAGTTTCCTCAAAGATAGACGCTCCGAGTATCACATAGTCCTCTTCTCCAAACGCTCTCCTTCCTATGTTGATGTCATTCACAAACTTCTTGATCCAGACGGCGCCAACAACCTCACCATGATCTCCCTCCAAAGTCCGAAATCGACTCATCAATTGAAAACTTTTCTGTCCAATCAAGAGCTATTGGTCATCCTTGATGATACTAAAAAAGGATGGCAGAACAAGTATTTCAGAAATATCGTCAAAGTTGATCCTTATGCTTATTTTTCCCGGGTGAAGATGAACAATCCTTTTCAGAAATCCTTTACTCAATTGAAGGGGGATGAGTGCGAGTTAGGCGGAGAGCTTTACAGGATTTCAAATCTCTTGGGGGGTCTTCGTAATGTCTTCTACGATCTTCGTTTTGGTGATTTTCAAGACATACGACAACTTATTCAGAAATTTCAAGGTAACAATTCTCTTAATTTATATGGCTTCTGTCCTCATGTATCATCATCATTACTCTATATTTTCCTCCTGTACAGTTTCTCTTTTAATCAAATAAAGATTAGACAATTATCTGTCTGTTGTGAGTAATATGGAGAGAGAGAAGCTATAGAAATATATCAGAGAGTATTGTATTTCGTATTGATGTAAAAACTGATTTCTTACACCGGTATTTATAAGCAAAATTTTTCTACTGTACACGATTGTAAATTCAACAATTTACGCGCCGCGGAAGAAAATTTACGGTCTGAAGAAAAACTGCCTGACATGCATTAAATGCATACAGGACAGTGGACATCACATATGAACAGTGGAATCTATCATTACACTGTTTCTCAACACTCACCCTTGAATGTCCACTGATAACTCATAATAGACGTTGTCTCATTAAGAACCTTGTTAGGAAAAACCCTGTGGAAAAAATCCATAACTAGGGAAAGAGTACAACTATTATGTATCCTTATATGCTTAAAATTAACTGCCTCATTAAAAACCTTGTCAGGAAAAACCCAGTGGGATAAAAACCTGATCGAAGGGAAAAAGAGTGCAGCGCATATAATACTCCCCCTGAATTTAGCATACATCACGAAGATGCCGCATTCCAAATTTTCGGACTAATTCTTCAAATTTCTTCGCCGGAAGGGATTTGGTGAATAAATCTGCAAGATTATCACATGATTGGATTTGTTGGATGTTTATCGTCTCTTCCTTTTGGAGATCATGAGTGAAGAAGAGTTTTGGTGATAAATGTTTAGTTCTGTCTCCTTTGATGTACCATTCGCTTACTTGGGTGATGCATGCAGTCACTAGTAGAAAAACGACGATTTGCGTCTGACCATCTGCGTCGCACAACAGGACAAACGTCGCAGAAGACTCATCTGCGTCGCATGCAACAGGGTATCGACGCAAAAGACAACCTATGTGCGTCGGACTCTTTGACGGGTGCGACGCAAATAACAAAACCCCACTTATTATAACAATGTGCGTCGGGTGTTAATTAAGGTGCGACGCAGATGAAAGCCCAATGTGCGTCGGATCTCAATTAGATGCGACGCAGATTGAAAGCCCATTGAAAACGCGCGCTTAGCTTCCTCCTTTTTATTACTCAGGGAGTCAGGGTTAGAACCCTTCTCTCACTCTTAACGCCGCTCCACTTTCCCTTCTTCAATCTTCCTCCCCTTCTCCTTCTATGAAACCTTTGATTTCTTCAACCATGTCTGAACACAAACCGAAATCGGAGCAAGAGAACTCTTCCTTTTCCTCTTCCTCTTCCTCTTTCTCTCTCTACACTCAAATTAAATTTCTCTCTCATACTAAAAACCTAAAAATGGCGGCCAGTCCTTAGATCTGCTTCACCTTTCGCTTCGTCAACCTCAAGCAATTTCGCCTCTCGCGCCTTCATTCAACGATCAGCTTCACCAACACGCATCAATGTCTACCCAACCGGTTCATCTCGTTCTGCAGCGGTTCGGTTCAATTCAGGCTCAAATTCACCGAACCGATCGATTTCTGCTCAACCGGTTCGCCGTCAAACAATAGGTCAGAAGAGGACGTGTATGTGAAAATCGAGTGAAAACCTTCACTGCTTCTTGCTTTTGTTGATTTTTTATTTTGAATTTTCACCATTTGAAAACCTGAATTTCTTCTGTTGATTTTTTCTTTTGAAAGTTGAAGATGACGGTGAAGATTGAAGATTCAACGAAATTAAGTTACCCAGATTGTATTGTTGATTGCTTTAGATTTTAGGGTTTTTTTGTATTAGATCTAATTTTGTTTCTTTAGGTTATATTTTTTAATTTCGTTTTACGATTCTTTTGTATGAGATCTGATTTTGTTTTTTGGTTATATTTCGTTTTGTACTTCGATTCATTTCAATTACTAGAGCTGTTGCTTGTTGATCTCAATGGAATGGTTTTATATTTCGTTTTGTATTCTCTTCATTTCAATTTCTGTCATGTGCTAATGGACGAAACTCTGAACCAGCATTCTCTTCATTTCAATTTCTGTCATGTGCTAATGGACGAAACTATGAAGAAAGAAAAGCTACCATGTGCGTCGCATGTTGCAACATGTCCGACGCAGATGACTATTATGTGCGTCGCATGTTGCAACATGTCTGACGCAGATGACTGTTATGTGCGTCGCACATTACCATGTGTCCGACGCAGATGATAGTCATTTGCTTGCGCCAGCACTTCATGTGCGTCGCACCTTGTGCCTAGTCCGACGCAAATAGCTTAGGATCTGCGTCGTGTCCTAATCCGACGCAGATCACGTCTCTCTCATCTGCGACGAGGCCTGTGCCATCGGACCCATGTCCGACGCAAATGGGCGCCTCGCATCCGACGCAAATCGTCCATTCTGTACTAGTGAGTATTGTCTTCGTAGATGATAGTTGGGTTTGTTGTTATTGTTTCCATCCCACATTCTTCTTGGATATTCTTGATCATTGACCTTAGCCATACACATTCTCTTCCAGCTTCATAAAGAGCAATTAATTCTGCATGATTTGATGATGTGGCCGTCAAAGTCTGCTTCGTGGATTTCTAAGATACTGCAGTACCTCCATAAGTGAATAGATACCCGGATTGAGACTTAGCCTTTTGTGGGTCTGATAGGTATCCAGCATCTGCAAATCCAATGAGTGACGCATTTGGTTTCAACTGGTAGAATAATCCAAGATCTTGTGTTCCTCTAAGATAGCGTAACAAGTGTTTGATTCCATTCCAATGTCTCTTCGTTGGTGCATTGCTGTATCTGGCTAACAAGTTTACTGAAAATGCTATGTCAGGTCGGGTATTGTTAGCTAAGTACATTAAGGCACCAATCGCACTTAAATATGGTACTTCAGGACCAAGAATTTCTTCATTTTCTTCTCGTGGTGTGAATGGATCATCCTTCACATTCAGAGAACGCATTATCATTGGAGAACTTATTGGGTGGGCTTTGTCCATGAAAAAACGTCTCAGAACTTTTTCTGTATAGTTTGATTGATGGACAAAAATCTCATTTCTCAAATGCTCTATTTGCAAGGCAAGGCAAAATTTTGTCCTCCCGAGATCTTTCATCTCAAATTCTTTCATCAAGTACCTTGCAGTAACTTCGAGTTCTCTGGGAGTCCAATAATATTCAAATCATCGACATAAACAGCAATGATGGTGAATCCTGATTTGGATCGCTTTATGAAAACACAAGGACTGATTTGATTACTTTGAAATCCTTCTTTCAATAGGTATTCACTAAGACGATTATACCACATTCTTCCAGATTGTTTTAACCCATAGAGTGACTTTTTCAATTTTATTGAAAATATCTCTTTGGGCATGTGATTTTCTGGTAGTTTTAGTCCATTAGGGACTTTCATATAAATATCTGTGTCAAGTGACCCATATAAGTATGCAGTCACTACATCCATTAACCTCATTTGCAATCCTTTTGAGACTGATAAGCTTATCAGAAATCTTAGTGTAGTTGCATCAACTACTGGGGAATATGTATCATCATAATCAATCCCTGGCTTTTGTGAGAAGCCTTGGGCTACTAGCCTTGCCTTATATCTAGTAACTTCATTTTTCTCATTTCGTTTTCTCACGAATACCCATTTATACCCAACCGGTTTTACACCTTTTGGTATTTGGGTTATTTGTCCGAATACCTCACGTTTTTCAAGTGATTTCAATTCTGCTTGTATTGCTTCTTTCCATTTTGGCCAATCTTTTCTGCGGCGGCATTCATCTACTATATTTGGCTCTATATCATTTTCATCGTATGTCATTTCAACCGCTATGGAGTAAGCAAAGATTTCATTCAAGACAACATCTTTTCGATTCCATTGTTTCTTTGTAGAAACATAATTGATTGAAGTTTCATTGTTGTCTATGCTTTCATGTTCATGTTCTTCTGGAACATTTCATGTTCTTCTGGAACATGCTTATCTTCATTTTTGTTTTCATCATGAATTTCATCATGCTCCTTTGGAGGATTTATATTAATTTCATTCGTTGTCTCCTTGCTTTTTCATTTTTCTCGGTTTTGAGTCTTTAGAACCGGGTGGTCTACCACGTTTTCAACGTGCTATTGACTCATCTTCAATGGCCTTATTGTTATTAGGAATTTCAATTCGTGCAGGGGCATTCTCACCATGCACATGTGACTTTGTCACTTTCTTAATATCTGTGAATGCATCAGGCAATTGGTTTGCAATACTTTGCAAATGAACAATTTTCTTGACTTCTTGTTCACATGAATTTGTTCTTGGGTGCAGAAACGACATTTGAGATGCGTTCCATGTAATTTCTGCTTTTATATTTTTGGGGTCCACTTTCTTTCCCCCTAAGGATGGGAATACTGACTCATTAAAATGACAGTCAGCAAATCGAGCCGTAAATAAATCACAAGTTATTGGCTCTAAATATTTGATAATTGATGGAGATTCAAATCCAACATATATTCCCATCCTTCTTTGTGGACCCATTTTAGTACGTTGGGGAGGAGCAATAGGTACATGTACAGCGCACCCAAAAAATTTCAAATGTGAGACATTCGGTTCTCGACCTGATACTAATTGTAACGGTGAGAATTGATGATAGGTTGTCGGCCTTAATCTTATCAAAGCTGCTGCATGTATTTTAGCATGACTCCAAGCAGAAGAGGGCAGTTTTGATCTCATTATTAATGGTCTTGCAATTAATTGCAGTCTCTTGATTAATGATTCAGCAAGACCATTTTGTGTATGTACATGAGGCACAGGGGTGCTCAACAACAATCCCAATAGACATGCAATAGTCATTAAAAGTTTGGGATGTAAATTCCCCAGCATTGTCTAATCTTATTCTCTTTATTGTATGATCTGAGAATTGAGTTCTTAATCGAATTATTTGAGCCAGAAGTTTTGCAAATGCAACATTTCTACTTGACAAAAGGCTCACATGTGACCATCGAGTAGATGCATCAATTAATACCATGAAATAGCGGAATGGTTCGCATGCGGGGTGAATAAGCCCACAAATATCTCCCTGTATTCTTTCTAAAAACATTGGAGATTCAGTGGCAATCTTATATACAGATGGTCTAATTATCAATTTGCCAAGTGAGCATGCAGAGCATGATAATTCATTTGACCGAGGAATTTTGATATTCTTTATAGAGTGTCCAATTGAATTTTCAATGATTCTATGCATCATTCCTGTGCCAGGATGGCCAAATCGGTCATGCCATAGAGTAAATAATTCTCTATTATCTAACTTCTGGTTAGATATCATATTAATTTCAATTGGACGTATATCTATGCGATATAGTCTCGAGGAAATTGCTGGCAGCTTTTCATAAATGTATTTCTTGCCGCATTTTTCTGCCGTGAGGCATTTAAATTCCTCTTGATTCACTGTCATGGTTTCCAAATGGTAACCATTCTGACGTACATCTTTGAAACTTATAAGGTTTCTTCGAGATTTACTCGAATATAATGCGTCATTGATTATCAATTTTGTCCCATTTGGAAATATAATACAGGCTTTCCCAGAGCCTTCAATTAACTTGGCTGTCCCAGATATTGTGCTAACATTTGCCTAGAATATTGTGAGTTTTGAAAATTACTCTTTATTTTTCAATATGGTGTGTGTTGTCCCACTGTCGAGGAGACATTGTTCTTTGGATCCAACTTCTGGCAAATCCATATCTTCATAAATAATAAATATGGAGATCAGTATAAGAAAATACATATTTTATTAATAATCAAAAGAGGGAATACATGAAAATGATTATTGAAGTAATTAAAATAAAGTAAGCATATTAGTGCATTGCAAAGTTGTTTTCTGCTTCAGCATTATCCATAAAAAAGTCTTAAACATCAAGGCTGGGCATGGACGTATTAGCTTCATTAACAAAATTTGCTTCAACATTTTTCCCTTTGTTCTTTATTGAAGCCTGGTATAGGTCTACCAAGTGTTTGGCAGTACGACATGTTCGGCCCCAATGCCCAGTCATGCCACATCTGTGGCAAGTGTCATTTCCTTTATAGGGCGACTGCCTATGATTTCCAGATGATTGTCCCCAATTTTTATCAGAATTTTTAAAATTGTTATTTCTTGGGGAAAATCGACCTCTGCCACGTCCACGCCCTTTGCCACGGTAATTACCACGTCCTCTCCCACGACTGTTGTAATTACCGCGTCCACCTCTATGTATAGCATTTGCTTCAGGTGGATCAGAGCTTTCTATTGCATTTATTTCATGTGTGGATGAAGACCCCGTAGGTCTAAGATTATGATTTTTCAGCAGAAGATCATTATTTTGTTCAGCCACAAGTAGTACTGATATTAGCTCAGAGTACTTTTTGAAAGCTCTGAACCTGTATTGTTCAGCCAATATTATATTAGAAGTGTGGAAGGTGGAGAGCGTTTTTTCTATCATCTGCTCTTCTATGATGGGATGATCACAATATTTCAACAATGATACAATTCTAAATAACGTTGAATTGTAATCACTGACTGCTTTAAAGTCCTGGAATCTCAAATTGAGCCAGTCAAATTGTGCCTTTGGGAGAAGCACATATTTGTGATGCCCATATCTTTCACTCAGGCTATCCCATAGTTCTTTGGGATCCTCCACAAGGAGATATTCAGTTTTTAAACTTTCATGTAAATGATGCCTGAGAAGGACTAAGGTTTTTGCCTTTTCTTGCTCAGTCGCCTTTTTAACTGATGTAGTTGCATCACCTTGTTGGGTTGTCACACCCTTAATGGTATGTTCCAGTCCTTGGGCCTTTAAATTCATTTGGGCGTCCACTGTCCATTCTAAAAACTTTTGCCCAGATAGATCTAGTATGTTAAATTGTCTTTTCACTAGATCTCCCATTTTAACTACAAACATGTGAATATTTAAAATTAGTAAATGATAATAAATCACATATATTATCTCCCCCTGATTTATATCATTATAATGATATATAAACAATACAAACAAAAGAAAAAAAAAATACGAAAATAGCGTACAATATAACGAAGCAAAAAAAATGCCAAAAATGGAAAAAAATACAATGAGTGAGAGAAACAAAAAAACTTCCTAAAAATGCACTTAAAGACACAAAAAAAAGATGCCAAAAATGGAAAAAAAATGCAACGAGGGAGATAAGAAAAATTTGGCTCCAACTTGTGTATGAGGAGATAGATCACGAATGCCATAAGAAGGAAAAAGAGACCGGCTATAAGGAATAAGTATAGCCGTATCATCCGAAAATCCTCCTCAAAAGAAGAAGAGGAAGGTGGAGGACGGTGGTCGTCGGCGTGGAACATGGTGGCCGGAAGGTTAAGGAAGAAGAAAAGAAAAAAAATTGTGGGTGTAGAGGAAAAGTTGGAAGAAGATAAGAAATGTGTGGTAAAAATGGGGCGGGTAATCCGCTTTTATAGAGGGTTAGCCTTAACTGTGCAATTCATCTACAGTTAAAAATATACAATGCAATAAAATTTTAAGATTGACAAATATATATTAGAGCATGTTGGTAAAATGGCAATATAATATATGCAACTACAAATGCAAAAAAAAAAAAAAAAAAAAGAAGATTAGAGACAATAATATATAATAGTATTCTGAATGCTTGTATCCTGCATACATATAACATTATTGCACATATAAGAGATAATAATTTTTATCACTTCACTAGGCCGTCCATATAGGCGGCAAGTTCAAAAGTTAACCCGTCCATATAGGCGGTTCAAAATCAAAAAAAAAAAAATAACATAAAATAAATGTCCTTGCCCTCCATGAAGGTGGCTTTATTATTAAATTAATTTATTTTCTGGGTTAGTGGCATGTTGACGTTTACTACTAGTCCCTTCCTGTTCATCCCTATCTCTTTTATTACTTGGTGGGGGTTGATTTTCAGTTGGTTGTATAGGAGGGTTATTATTGGTGTTGGGAACAGGGGTTTGTGGGTTTTCTCTAGTATGGGTATTTGTACCGTCGTTAATATTACTGGGTCGGGGCTGTACTACAGTTCCCCTCGCTGGGTTGGTAGTGAATGGCACATTGTTTCGCTCTATCCAAAAGTAAATACCCGAGACAGAGACATTGTGTAAAACAATGTTAATCCCGTTACTTTGTTGATCCATGTTCGGATAGTAAAGGGTTGGGCTTTGGAGAAAAAAATTTAGAACTTGAAACAAAATGGATGTATACCTTTGTTTTTCGGTAGCAAACTCGTGCTGATAACGTGTTGTGAGTAATATGGAGAGAGAGAATCTATAGAAATATATCAGAGAGTATTGTATTTCGTATAGATGTAAAAACTGATTTCTTACACCGGTATTTATAAGCAAAATTTTTCTACTGTACACGATTGTAAATTCAACAATTTACGCGCCGCGGAAGAAAATTTGCGGTCTGAAGAAAAACTGTCTGACATGCATTAAATGCATACAGGACAGTGGATATCACATATGAATAGTGGAATCTATCATTCCACTGTTTCTCAACACTGTCATGGTTTTATACTTTTATGTACCATTTATTTATTTGAGAATTGCGATGTGATTTTGTGGAGATTAAACTCAAGCACCAGTACTGAAACACAATTGTATTACCCAATTTGTAAAGGAAAGTCGATATACCATTTGTCGAAATTTGCTTTTTTAATTTTGTTGATAATGATTTCTTGCATATCTGTTGGAAGTTGGTAAATCTGGATGATAATTTCAAGTATAAAAAGTCACTAATCTTAGATATCCTACACTTAATGATTATCGTTGGTACAAAGATGTTTTACTTAGTAATACTTTTAGAAGAGGTGATTGTAATCAATCCTTTTGGGAAGATAGATTTATATCCAGTCTCCCATCTTTATTTTCTCAAAGGATATTCCTAAAATTAAGAGAAAGTGAAGGTCAAGATGAAATTCCATATGATAGTATGACCTATGAACAAATATTTTCCTTTGTTAAAAAAGAAGCAATTTCTTTATGTCAGGAATTAGCAATTCAAAGTAAATATTCATCAGCAAAAAGAGAAAGACGTAGAGAATTAGGTAGTTTTTGTGCTGCTTTCGGTCTACCTAAAATTCAACCTCCTTCAGCTATTGATCATGGCTACTTTTTGTAGAAAATTGTTTTCACATTATAGTGGTAACTCAAACATTGTACATAGTAAAGAGATATATTTTCCGATTAATTTTCAAAACTAGACTATACCTAAAAAACATATAGATACAATTTATCAAATAGGAAAACTTGACTTTAAAACTGCTTTTTCTATTAAACACCATGAAGAAACTACAAGTATAAATCAAGAATTTCAAAGTATTAAATTATTTAATAAGACATCTATAGATAAATATTTAAAAACATATAGATATATTCATTTTGGTATGATTCAAATAGCCTTAAAACCTCTTTCTAGAGAAGGTCTTGATTGTCCAATATATATAGCCTTA
Organism: Beta lomatogona; assembly: GCA_947646795.1. NCBI lineage: Eukaryota > Viridiplantae > Streptophyta > Magnoliopsida > Caryophyllales > Amaranthaceae > Beta > Beta lomatogona. The sequence goes on along the minus strand of CANSNZ010000033.1, from coordinate 541,239 downwards.
ATAGATAACCGTTTAGTTGGCTATAAAGATTCTCTTTTAGCTATGATTCAAACTAATATTTGTAATGGCCCAATTTACTTTAATTGTTGCCTAAATTTTACAGTAGACTTAACTGATCCTTGGATACTAGACAATTTAGTTTTAGATGTCCACCTTTCAAATAATTCAACGGTACAATTTAGAGAATATGTTAAAGATTTCGCATTAATTTATCGTGTATATTTCAGATTATTAACTTCTCAACTAAATCCAAAATGTATACTTCATCCTACTATAGACGAGACCATTTTATTAAAAGTCGAAACTGATAGTGCTGCCACCTTTACTCCTAAAAAACTAAAATGGAATGAAATCACTATACCTAAACAATTTTTAATTCACTACAATCCTCCTCATAGAAATATTGCCCAAAAGAAAATATATCAAATTATAGAAGAACCTGATGGTCAAGTAATAATAAAATTAGGTACTAATATTGAACGAGCTAGACCATGAACTTCTTATGAAAATAATACATGGAAATATGGTTTAGTAAGAAAACTCTATCACTAGTGGAAAAAAGCCCATCTGATGCGGTCAAAACCGGGCTTACTGCTGCGGTTTTGGTCCGCATCAGGTGGGCTCGCAGCAGATTAAGAAAATAATCTGATGCGGTCCATGACCGCATCAGATTCTCACTACCTGATGCGGTTTTGCAAGACCGCATCAGATTTTGGGCTCAAGGAATTTAAAAAAAAAAAAACCTGCTTTGCACTGCAGGTCTGCAGCAACAAAGCAGGAACACCCAAACAACAGCAGTCCAAAGTAGTAACGAAACTTAAAAAAATTCAGATCTAATAACAAACATTATACAAACTAAAAATGAATTCAATTACACAAAAATTATACAAACTAAAAATGTATTTCATTATACAAATATTATACAAACTAAAAAATTCAGATGAATATAACCAAATAAAAACCGAAAACTTATACAAAAATATAAATAAAAACTCGAACAAAATACGGAAATTAAGAAATAAACATAAGAAATCGAACAAAAGAAATCGAACAAAATCGAACAAAAAAAATCGACCAAAAAAAATTGAACAAAAAAAATCGAACAAAATACGAAAATTAAAAACGAAAAAACATAAACCCAGATTTGGAAAAAAACGATGATGATGAAACGATTCGTGGTTCGCGGTTCGTGCTTGATAATGATGAAGAAAATGAACGATTCGTGGTTGATGATGAACGAAGTTGATGATGACGGAGAAAATGAACGGTTCGTCGTTCGTCGTTCGTGGCTCCGAAATCTCAAATATTTGACGACGGAGGAGGGACGATGAATTCGACGACGGTGTTCGTGGGTTTGAGAGGGAGGAGGGAAGAGCAGATCTAATGAGGAGAGAGAGGAGAGATGGCGCCGTGGGTTTGAGAGGGAGGAGAGATTAGGGTTGAGTGAGGAAAGGAGAGGAGAGAGAGAGGCATTAGGGTTTGAGGGGCGCCTAAGGAAATGGAAGCCTAAGGGTTATGAGGCCACGAGTGTTTGTAATGGATTTTCGGATGCGGTCCCATGAACCGCAGCAGGTTCATGAAAAACCGCATCAGATTTTAAATCTGATGCGGTTTTTTAAGGACCGCATCAGATTTTGTTTGCCAAATTTCCCTCCCATTTTTTGGTTGATTTTCAGATGCGGTTTTACAAAAACCGCATCTGTTACTAAGTGACATATAAGGTTTTTTCCACTAGTGTATAAAATACCGGAGCCTGAGTCTGATTTTTTCAAAGAACTCGCAAAATTCCAACAATATATATTTTCAAAACTACATTCCATTCAAGGACAAAAATGGATTTATGAAGAAATCATCAGCGCCAACATAGAAATGGTGAATGGCAAGATCAAACCAGCTCATTACTTCATAAAACGTGATCTTTACAACAAGGATCCATCTAGGATCTGCCGATATTAAGCCTAACTAAATACTCATATTAGTAGTACTAATTGTGTAAAAATTAAAGATGGATTCTTATTTCGTCCTTTAGTGATTTCGTTTTTCAGCTCTTTGGATGTACTTACATTCATTTTGCTACGTAAACTTTACTACTACTTACAATTCATAATATCATGCAACTATATTTTATTAGGATAGTTTATGTTTTGTTTATTTAAAAGGAAATCAATTATCTTTATGTGTATTAAGTTTAGTTCAGCTATCTAGTGTTACTACTTTTCACTAAAGTTACCTACATCACATAGTATATAATTTTGTGGGTTTAGTATTTAAGAAGTTGCACTAACTGTTGGTCAGACGTTGGTCAGCCCTTGTTAAATCCGTTGGTCAGCCGTTAAGAGGAGAAAAGGTGGTCCCGGTAAGGGTGGTCCCATTTATATGCATCCACTTAATTGTTATATGCATTAAATTTTATTACTAGTTGATCATGGATACTTTTTGTAGAAAATTGTTTTCACATGATAGTAGTAACTCAAACATAGTACATAGTAAAGAGATATATTTTCCGATTAATTTTCAAAATCGGACTATGCCGAAAAAATATGTAGATATTATCTCTATTCCTTCTATCAATGTTATTACAAAAAATAACAATGAAAAAGAATTTTTATTTGAGCTTATAGACAAGATTTATGATACAGATATAAAAAAGGAATACCTTTTAAAGCTAAAAGATATTATTTGCAAAGAAGAAAATCCTTCTAGAACTGAAGCAATTACTTTATCAAAATTATTTGACCAATATCCCACTCCTAATATTTTCAAACAAATTACAACTAAAGATTTACAAACTGAAGTTAATACTCTTAAAACACAAGTAAAAGATATTAAAGAGCAATTACTAGAATTCAAAACTAAAGACTTAGAGCTTCAAATTAGAATAGTTTGGTTAGAATCAAATAATAGTCAAAAGGATCAACCTTCTACTTCAAATTTACCTTCTATTCAAATTTCATCTCAAGACCCTAATGATGAACAAATAAATGTTATAGATAGAATAAATTTTCAAAAATGGTATATTCTCATTTCACTTAAAATAGGTAATGATTTTCACTTAAATACTATAGCGTCTATTATGAAAAAACAAAAGAAAAATTACATAGTGCTAATGGTGAACCATTAAAAATAAAATATAAACTTCCTAATGCATATATTTGTAATCAAGGTTATTGTTTTAAGAATACATTCATTTTAGTAAAAGATATAAATAATGAAATAATACTTGGCACTCCTTTTATTACTCAAATATATCCTTTTTCAGTAGATCGTAATGGTGTTCATACTAATATTATGGGAAAGAAAATATCCTTTCAATTCCTTGCCCCAGTTTATCAAAAGGATTTAACTATATTACAATCATCTTCTATATTTCAACAAGTAAATACTAAACTAATAAGGAATCTCAAATATCACTTTTACAACAAGAAATATCATACTTAAAAATAGAAGAACAATTAAAAAATCCTTATATTCAAAAGAAAATATGTAATTTAGAACAGAAGTTTAAAGAAGAAGTTTGTGCGGATATTCCTAATGCTTTTTGGGAAAGGAAAAAACATATACTTTCACTCCCTTATGAAAAAGAATTTTCAGAAAAAACTATTCCTACTAAGGCAAGACCTATTCAAATGAATCAAGAAATGTTAGAATTTTGTAAAAAAGAAATTCAAACCTTATTAGATAAAAAATTAATTAGACCATCGAAATCTCCTTGGAGTTGTGCTGCTTTTTATGTTATGAATCAAGCAGAAAAAGAAAGAAGAGTTCCTAGATTAGTAATTAATTATAAGCCTCTTAATAAAGTCTTACAATGAATTAGGTACCCAATCCCTAATAAAAAAGATTTATTAAGTCGTCTTTATAATGCAAAAATCTTCTCAAAATTTGACATGAAAAGTGGATTTTGGCAAATTCAAATAGAAGAAAAGGATAGCTATAAAACTACCTTTAATGTTCCTTTTGGACAATATGAATGAAATGTAATGCATTTTGGCTTAAAAAACGCTCCATCAGAATTTCAAAATATTATGAATGATATTTTTAATCCTTATACTCAAAATATTATAGTATATATTGATGATGTTTTAATATTTTCAGATACCTTAGATCAACATTTCAAACACCTTAATACGTTCTTACATGTTATTAAAAAGAATGGTTTAGTCGTCTCATTTCCTAAGATGACACTATTTCAAACAAAAATACGGTTCTTAGGACATGATATTTTCCAAGGTACTATAAAACCTATTAATAGAGCCATAGAATTTGCTGACAAATTTCCAGATGAAATCAAAGATAAAAATCAATTACAAAGATTTTTAGGATGTCTTAATTATATTTCAGATTTTTTCCCTAATTTAAGACAATATTGTTCATGTCTTTACCAAAGATTACGGAAAAATCCTCAAGCTTGGTCATCTAAACATACACATATAATACAAACATTAAAACAAAAGGTTAAGTCTCTTCCATGCTTAGGTCTCCCAAATCCCAATGCATTCATGATAGTAGCAACAGATGCATCTGACACGGGCTATGGAGGCATTCTTAAACAAAAATTACCTGAAAATAAAAATGAACAAATAGTCAGATTTCATTCAGGTATATGGTTAGGTTCTCAAAAAAATTATTCAACTATTAAAAAAGAAATTTTATCTATTGTTCTTTGTATTTCAAAATTTCAAGATGATCTCTATAATAAAACATTTTTACTAAGAATAGATTGCAAATCTGCAAAAGAAATATTACAAAAGGATGTTCAAAATATTGTTTCAAAACAAATTTTTGCCAGAAGGCAACAGTTTTTAATTTTCTAATAGAATTCATAAAAGGAGAAAATAATTCTCTACCTGATTTTTTGACTAGAGAATTTTTACAAGGGAAAGGTAATAATAATTAAATTCAAATTATTACAGGAAACAAAATGAATCAAGACTCTGATAAAAGCAAAGGTATTCAAAAACCAGAAGATTATGTTATGAGATTTCATAAGCTCCGCCCATCAAGTGAGAACACATCTTCATCAGATAAGCTTGACGCATTTTCCGACTTTCCACCTTTATCTTACTCTCAAGCAGTTAAATATCCTTCTCAAAATTCAAATTCAAAACCAACTACTCAAAAGCCCCAATCTTCAAATACCGAAATTTACAAATACATCACCAAACCTCACAAAGAACACATGCTCCTTACCCGTATTAAAGAAACCCCTCAGATTCCTGAACTTATCAAATTCACTAATTCTCTTTTCCCAATGTATTGCCAATATCGACCTGAAGCATCTTACAAAAATCAAAGGTTCTATGAATTCATACTTGTTGATACCAAGTCTGTTGAAATTGAACATACTGAAAAGGGTAATTTTATAGCTTATTCAAAGTGTAAAATTAAGAAGATCATCCCACAGACGGAATGGGTATATGCTTTGTCCCAAAAGAATTTTCAGTCCCATTTCAACCACAAGAATATAATTACATCGACTATCAGATGGCATGGTTTCGGCATTCCTACTCAGAGCATTCAATCACTCATGGTTCTTTAGCATTTGTCCTCAATGCGCAATTAATTTTCCCATATGGTTTTGTGAATGGTGGCTCTACTTTGGAAGCTCTCAACAAATCTGGCCGTTGGAAGTCAAAAAGTCCTTTGAGATTTTCTCTACACACGTGCAAACCAATACTCCATATTCCACAGAACTCTTATTTCATAGAGAGTTCAATGTCCCATGGATAATGTGCTGGTCATATAACATTATTCAATGGTACCAAGCCCCACTCCCTATGTCCTTGGTACGTGAATTCAAGATCAAGTGGTGGGAAAAATTTGCCATTGACAAATTTTGCTCATTAAAGACAGCCCAAGAACAAATGGTTGCAGATAATCAACTTATTAAGGCAATCAAAGATATTCCTCCTACTCCACGAAAAACAAAGAAACAAAGAGGCCATAAATTCAATAGTCCAAGATTGAATTACTCAAAAAGGAAATCAAACTTCTCAAAAGGCAAACTCAACTCTTAATCCGAAATTCAGACGATTCATCTGGCTCATCAGTTCATTCCTCACCTGATGACCCATTTGGAGGACCTTGCGCTCAAGATCCTTATCTACAATCAAGGAAAAGTTTTTACTTTTCAAATTACTCAAATAATAATAATAATAGCCCGCAGGTTCTTCCTAGCAAAAGTTAGGGCAATAAAAATAAAAAGATCCCGCTAAGTGATTATCACTTAGGCAAAAATAAGGGACATATTAACTAATATTTTCAATGCAGGTACTTGAAACAATGACTCATCAACAACAAAAATCAAGTGTACCACCTGATTATCTGATGAATCCTAAGTTCATCACCCAAAGGCACAAAACAAGAAAATTTCAATTACTATAAATGAAGAAAAGACCAAAATGGTATTTTCATCAACTCCATCCTCCGAGCATGTTCAAGAAATGCACCCTCTTTCCACAAGAAGTCAAAAACTATATTCAAAGATAATTCCAAAAACCAAGTCATAAGGCAAACTCAGAAGGAATTCAGTTTCCTATTTCAAGCGGCAACACATATCACCATCGGGATAATTCCAAAAACCAAGTCATGAGGCAAACTCAAAAGAAATTCAGTTTCCTATTTCAAGCGGCAACACATATCACCATTGTATCACATAACTCCAAATTTCATGTACTATAAATAAGAACATATAGTTCCTTAAGGCAGCAAGCTCTTTAAGTCATTTTCATATCAAAGTTCATTTAGCAAAATCCTCTACAAAAGCCTTACGCTCAAAAATAGTTGTATTACTCAATCCTTGTAAAAGTTCATTTAAGTTCAATCAAAGTAAGTTATTATTCATATCTGCGTATTATTTTTAATATCTGTTCATATTTTCGAAATTGATTTCATCTACTTATTAATCTTAATAATAAATCATCTTTTCAAAGCAAGATACAAATTTTAATAATCATAGTTTTAAAATTTTAATACATCCTTTGACGAGAATAATTACCTACCAGACGGCTATATAATTAATTTAAACACAGTCGAGACGGTCCTAAACTCAACCCGTCCAGTCATGGGGTCAATCTTGGTATCCGAGCCAAAAAAAACGCCGGGGGGTAGGATCTGCCGATATTAAGCCTAAAACAGTCTAAATACTCATATTAGTACTACTAATTGTGTTAAAATTAAAGATGGATTCTTATTTCGTCTTTTAGTGATTTCATTTTTTAGCTCTTTTGATGTACTTACATTCATTTGCTACGTAAGCTTTGCTACTACTTACAATTCATGATATCATGCTACTATATTTTATTAGGATAGTTTATATTTTGTTTATTTAAAAGCAAATGAATTATCTTTATGTGTATTAAGTTTAGTTCAGTTATCTAGTGTTACTACTTTTCACTAAAAGTTACCTACATCACATAGTATATAATTTTGTGGCTTTAGTATTTATGAAGTTGCACTAAGTGTTGGTCAGACGTTGGTCAGCCCTTGTTAAATCCGTTGGTCAGCCGTTAAGAGGAGAAAAGGTGGTCCCGGTAAGGGTGGTCCCGTTGGTCCCATTTATATGCATCTACTTAATTGTTATATGCACTAAATTTTATTACTAGTTGATCATGTCTACTTTTTGTAGAAAATTGTTTTCACGTGATAGTAGTAACTCAAACATAGTACATAGGAAATAGATATCTTTTCCGATTAATTTTTAAAACTGGACTATACCTAAAAAACATATAGATACAATTTATTAAATAGGAAAACTTGACTTTAAAACTGCTTTTTCTATTAAACACCATGAAGAAACTACAAGTTTAAATCAAGAATTTCAAAGTATTAAATTACTTAATAGGACATCTATAGATAAATATTTAAAAACATATAGATATATTCATTTTGGTATGATTCAAATAGCCTTAAAACCTCTTTCTAGAGAAGGTCTTGATTGTCCAATATATATAGCCTTAAGAGATAACCGTTTAGTTGGTTATAAAGATTCTCTTTTAGCTATGATTCAAACTAATATTTGTAATGGCCCAATTTACTTTAATTGTTACCCAAATTTTACCTTGGATACTTGACACTTTAGTTTTAGATGTCCACCTTTTAAATAATTCAACGATACAATTTAGAGAATATGTTAAAAATTTCGCATTAATTTATCGTGCATATTTCAGATTATTAACTTCTCAACTAAATCCAAAATGTATACTTCATCCTACTATAGACGAGACCATTTTATTAAACGTCGAAACTGATAGTGCTGCCACCTTTACTCCTAAAAAACTAAAATGGAATGAAATCACTATACCTGAACAATTTTTAATTCACTATAATCCTCCTCCTAAAAATATTGCCCAAAAGAAAATAGATCAAATTATAGAAGAACCTGATGGTCAAGTAATAATAAAATTAGGTACTAATTTTGAACGAGCTAGACCATCAACTTCTTATGAAAATGCTCGACCTTCTTATGAAGAAAATTCATTTGATAATCCTCGAACGTCTACTTCTAAAAAAATTCATTTTGAGGAATCTTCAAAGTTCTATTATAAAAACCCAATACCTGAACCAGTAGGAGAATCCTCTACCAATTCAAACTCACCTACTTCCTCAGCCATGAAACCACCTACCTTATCCTCTATTAATGTTATAAAAAAGGAATTCCAAATGGATCTAGATTATATTCATAATGATTTTTACTCAAAAGAAAATAGTGATAAAAAGGACTGGTTCTTTGGTTGCTTTGATCAAATTGCTAAAAATCATATTAGACTAGAATGGATTTCTGACATGAACAAATTAGAAATTAATATCGTTTTTTTACATGGTTCTCCATATTTACCATAAAAATAATATATTTTATCCATTCAACAAAAATCAAATAAACATGACAAACAGTTTAGTTCAAAGTTGGACTTTAAAAGATGGAAGTATAGTTAAATCTATTCATCCTCCTTTAACTGAAATTCAAGTTAATAATAATGAAGGATCTTTTGTCATGACCCCTTTTAAAAAAGGAAGAAATGATGATAGTTCCTCCGTTTCAAACTTAGGTGACATCAAAATATTATATCATCAAAATAATTATTCAAATCAACTTCTTACTACTATCTCAAAACAAATAAATATGTTATCTACACAACTAGAGTCTATAAAGTCTTCCGAAATTGAAAACATAACATCCAAACTAGGAGCTTTATCTATAGAAAAAAAAAGAAACAAAATTCCCCTTTGATATAGCTACTCCACATATTAATACTTCAAGTATTCCCATATATCGTCAAAAATCTCTTAACTTACCTGAGAAAACAACCCCTTTAATTAGTAAGATTGAGAAAAAATTATCTAGCTTAGGTACTTCTAAATCAACTAATAATATTAATGTCTTAGATTCAAATAAAATAATCAGTTCTGATGATGAAGAAAATGAAATTAATAAAATAAATAATAGTTCTTGGAAAAATGTCTCTACTAGAAATTACTATACTAGACCAACTCCACCAGATATTCAATATGAAGAACGACATAAATTTAGAGACTCATAATATGATGGATCCGCAGTCTATGATAGGAATGTTGATGGAAAATTAGAATATGAAATATTAAATGTCTTATCTGAAATGACTATGGCTATTACTACGTATAGATCAAAGAATTGTCATGAACATACTATTATAGATTTTCTTACAACTGGTTTTACTGGTCAATTAAGAAATTGGTGGAACAATAGTATTAATGCAGAAACTAAAGTTCAAATAATTAATCATATTAAAATAGAAAATGAACAACAGGCTCTAGACGGAAGTTCAATTCTTATTAATATGATTGCTATGCATTTTATTGGAAATCCTAAAGAAGAAATGTCAACAAATCAAGTAGTTCTCACTAATCTTAGATATCATACACTTGATGATTATCGTTGGTACAAAGATGTATTCCTTAGTAATATTTTTAGAAGAGGGGATTGTAATCAATCCTTTTGGAAAGAAAGATTTATATCCGGTCTCCCATCTTTATTTTCTCAAAGGATATTCCTAAAAGTAAGAGAAAGTGCAGGTCAAGATGAAATTTCATATGATAGTATGACCTATGGACAAATATTTTCCTTTGTTAAAAAGAAGCAATTTCTTTATGTCAGGAATTAGCAATTCAAAGTAAATATTCATCAGAAAAAAGAAAAAGACGTAGAGAATTAGGTAGTTTTTGTGTTGTTTTCGGTCTACCTAAAATTCAACCTCCTTCAGCTATTAATAGAAAAAGATTTAGAGAAACCTTTAGACCAAATAGATAACCTTTAAACAATGGTCCATACTATAAAAAGACCTTTAAAAAATCCACATGACCACCACCAAAGAAAACCGTAGATCCTAAAACACCAATAAATTGTTATAAGTGTGGTAGGGTAGGTCATAAAGCTAATGAATGTTATTTAAAACAAAAGGTCAATGAGTTATGTAATCATGATTTAGACCTTCAGCAAAAAAATTAGCCTTATATTTACTAGATAATTCCTCATACCATAACCTTACCGACCATAGTGAAAATAATCTACTTCAAATAGAAACTGATAATGAGTCAAATTCATGTTGTTCAAAAGAGTCAGCCCCATTTTGTCAAAAAGGATGCTGCAATAATATTTGTACAATTTCAAAAAATCTATTTTCCAATATTACTTACTTATTTAATTATTCTAGATGCAGAATGCTCTACCATCTTCTACTACCAAAGAAAAAACCAAAAACTTATATTCCACACAAAAAGGAAGAATTCATAGACAAGGAATCCAAGACTTACTCAAAAAACTTTCTCCTTCCTCACACGAATTCTCTTAAAACCTTACTCAAAATGCCAAAAACTATGCTTTACCCACAATACACAAAACTATTTCCAAACTTTTTATACTTGAAATTATCAGCCAGATTTACCAACTTCCAACAGATATGCAAGAAATCATTATCAACAAAATTAAAAAAGCAAATTTCGACAAATGGTATATCGACTTTCTATCATCACAAACCATATCTCCCTATAACATCTGGCGAACATGGGGACGATCAATACTACTATTTGCATATTATCAAACTGGAGGCTTTTTCATTTCAACAAGAGACCTTCAGAAGACTGATCCATATTTTAATACATGGAAATATGGTTTAGTAAGAAAATTCTATGAAATACCGGAGCCTGAGTCAGATTATTTCAAAGAACTCACAAAATTCTAGCAATATATATTTTCAAAACTACATTCCATTCAAGGAAAAGAATGGATTTATGAAGAAATCATCAGTGCCAACATAGAAATGGTGAATGGCAAGATTAAACCAGCTCATTACTTCATACTGATTAATACTATAAAACGTGATCTTTACAACAAGGATCCAGCTATCCTACATCCTACTCAAGCAAGAGCTTATGGTTTTTTCTACATCATCCGAAAAATTGAAGAATTAATCAGCAAATATGATGAAAATCCATGCCAGTTACTTTTATTCATTGTGGTAACACAACAGTCGTATTTCCTACATGGCTACAAGAATATTTTATTATTGGTATCAATCATTCAGAACCTTTGGATCCATATTTATCTCAGCTCAGAGCTGGAAAATTCCTATCTGATGAAGGAAAAACTCACTTTTTCAAATTATTAGAAAATAGCCCGCAGGCTCTTCCTAGCAAAAGTTAGGGCAAATAAAAATAAAAGATCCCGCTAAGTGATTATCACTTAGGCAAAAATAAAGGACATATTTACTAATATTTTCGATGCAGGTACTTGAAACGATGACTCATCAACAACAAAAACCAGGTGTACCACCTGATTACCTAACAAAAACTCGGCGCACACCATACAAATAAACAAAACACCAAACTTACTAAAGACAAAACTACAAAAACCAAGCACTCATCACCTGAAGATCACCAGCAAAGAGATATATCTTCTCAAATAAAAACAACAAGAGGAAAAGACCAAAGTTTCATGTACTTCAACTTTCGATGATGCTCACCAAAGTACACATGAAAACAAGATTCTCATTCAAAGAAGACTACAAAATTCAACACAATACCCTTTTCTACACCAAGCGGCAAAAATTATCACAATTGTCTCATACAACTCCAAATTTTTATGTACTATAAATAGGAACATGTAGTTCCGTTGGATAGCAAGCTCTTTAAGTCCTTTTCATATCAAAGTTCATTTAGCAAAATCCTCTACAAAAGTCTTACGTTCAAAAATAGTTGTATTACTCAATCCTTGTAAAAGTTCATTCAAGTTCAATCAAAGTAAGTTATTATTCATATCTGCGTATTATTTTTAATATGAAGAATTACGTTGCTTTGAAGCAAAAGGAAGGTGACCCCTAAATTTTTGGATTTATTGTGGTAACAGGTAGGAGTGTTCATAAATATCCGATTCGGTCGACCAGATCCGTGATTCGGTCGATCCGATCCTGTTTTTTAGTTTTCATATTTCGGATCGGGTGCGGATCGGGAATTTTTATTTTCAGGTATCCGATCCGAACTATCCATTTTCAAGGTGAATATCCGAAATGTCCAATGATCCGATCCGGAACTTATTTTATGAACTTTTCCTTTGAAAATTTCAATTTTTTGTTTTCAGATATCGATCCAGTCCGAAATTTTTCAGATTGGATTCGGATCGCATTTTTCCCGATCCGAACTTTTCGGATATCCGAAATGAACACCCCTAATAACAGGTAAAAAATTTTAAAATGCTCTATATTTTGTTTACATTAATTTGTAATTTCTCAATTTTGATGGTCCGTTGACCGTTATAGTGATTTATGTACTTTCATGTCGATTATTGTCTATGTAGGTTAAATTGAAAAGAAATAAAAAGTATTATTATCTCTATTATATAAGGGAAGGGAGCAATGGTGTCCACATGAAATGATCCCCCCTACCCTTACTCACACAATAAATCATGTAATTAATAATAAAGAATAAAGTTAAAAGAAAAAAAATCAATCATATTTAATAAGTCAAGTAACTATCTACTTGACATAATTGTCAATCAATACAATTTTCAAAAAATATTTCATTTAACATTGATTCCAAATCTTTGAATAATGAGGAAAGTTGTCATATGAAGGGAAAAAAAGACCTTGAAACTACAATTCAAAAATTTTACTCCATACACCATTATTTTACTTAAAATCTGGATTACAATTAAATTAAATTCTTACATAAAATACATTCATAATTCACCGTCCCTATGACAAGTTCGTTCAACTTTGAGCAAATGGGGGTATCTAACAACTATCAATCAATGTCGAGTCGAAATACAGTCGAAAAATTGGCAATTTATTGCTCCGTATATATTGCATTTAATCCCTATTAACATTGTCATGTACGAAATCGTTGTTTTTTTTAATTACAACCTAAGGATCACAAAAAAGTATGTGTTGATCATGAACAAGTTGACATATGTATCACGTGCATAACTCTTTAATATAAACGAAAGGAATAATATGATACACTGTAACCCTATGAAAAATTATTAAGTGACCTTTAAATTTAAAAACTAAAGTACAAAACTTCAAATTCACACACGCATCGTGTGCATAAATTGCTTGTGTTCTATAAAATAAGTAATCCACGTGGTTGAGTTAATAATTTGGTTTATCATTTGGTCTCTATATTATGTTTTTTTTAAGTGAAAAGGTCTCTAAATACAGTAATGAGTAATCTCTAATCTTATGCTACTTACAACATCCATTGATTCCAATTACTTTGGTATTTCCACAAAGATTGAAAAGTTGTTGATGAATTAAATGCCTCTTTTCTAAATAACTGAAAACTTCCTGGCAATAATTAGAACAACATTTTTCAAATACTTTAGACATGTATTATCTTTAAAGAACAACTAGTAAGCTTCCCAAGTACTGAAGTAATGTAAAGACCATGCGAAGTCTATCTAGAACTTTAAAAGATCCCTACTTCACTTTAGATGTATTTTGCACTTTGCAGCCACAAAGGTTAAAACCCTTGTGACATCTTCTAGTTGTAAAAGCTGAAAAGCACCCACAAATAATATTTGGATGATTGGATCCTATCTAGTTAGATATTAATATACTCCCCAGTCCCTACTAAGTATATCAATTCAAAGGTAAAATGAATATGGCATGCACAAATAGGGAGAAATTGGGGATTCCACCTTGCAAGAGGTAAGAATCAAACTCTTGTCACAAGGATGGAAAGAGGGCTTCCCACCAACTAATCCCGCTTAGATTCTTAAATATATCAATACAATTACTATAAAAAATTGTGTGTTGTTTTTTGGTTGCACGAATTGCTTCTTACACATATGTTAAGAAAAGAGAAGTAAATTGAACCACTCTACCCATACAAAAGTAAAATAAGATTAAAATATATGGCAAAAAAAAAAAAATGGTGCAACTAAAAGAAAAAAACACAAATTAGCAAATTGTTCAACACAAAAAATACTAGTACATTTAATGTTCTCGTTCTCATGCAAAGCAAGATATCTAGGGTTACTAGTATTTTTATATAACAAAAACTAGGATTGCTCTCTTTCCCTTCTTTTTCATTCCCATATCCAAAACCCCCATAGCGCAGAATTGAATAAATTTTTAATACAACTTTAAAATCAATGCAAAAATCTTCTTTCTATTCTTTATTTACTACAACCCTGAATAAAAAAATATACAATAATATCTTCTAAGATATGCAATACATTACTATTTCGGTTTACATTATTTTCTTTGTAATATACATTCGCTATACAGAGAAAACATTGTTCATGCATTTTTTTCTGTAACCTATCTCTAGACTTCTCTACCAAATTTAATTTTGCCTGCAACACTAAATAAATACTTCCTCTCATAATCTTACAAACGAAATATAAAAACAAAATCTTCAAATCCCTATTAACTCTTCAAATTGTAATTTATATTCCCTAAATTTCAAAAATCCTAATTCAATTTCCCAGCCGTTATAGTCCATTTCCCTCTTAAGTAGAAGGCTTTTAATACTTGGCAAAGCCAGAACTTTGTGCCTTGCCAAGAACGGATTCAATATCACCAGTTATCAACCCCAGATTCCTGGCCATAGCAAAACCAGCATACAAACCATCCACTGCTGCACTAACTATTCCACCTGCAAAGCCAGCTCCTTCTCCAACTGGATAAAGTCCCTTCAAAGTTGTGCTCTCGAAAGTCCCACTGTTTCGTGGAATTTGGACTGGAGAGCTCGTTCTAGTCTATAGAAGGTAGTTGATACAAGTGTATTAGAAACATATCAAACAACCTTTTTCATGGTCATTTCTGTTTTGACAGAGTAGCAAACTAGCAATGCGGTATAAAATAGGGGACAGTCCACGTTTATCTCCAGATATACAAACTTAATCTGTAAAAAAGAGTTCTCCTATTTTTTTTAAATAAAATTTCTTAATATTATTTATATATCCTGTCATTGTTGCTAATAGAAATGATTAAGATGTCTATATATATGTCATCATAGTTGCTTGATAATAGTCGTAAATGTTGAATAGGTGATTTATTAAGCAGCCCTCAATTGAAGAGTGCTAATAATATTAAAGCAGTGTCATAATTCGAAAAAAAAATGTAGAAAATATGTTTTTTCTAGAAGGATAAAAAAGCTGAAAAAGCACATTGATTTTAAATGGTGCAAGTACTCACCTCTACTCCATGTAGAAGGGCCTCTTTTGAGATAAATCCTGGGAGCTGAAATAGATGATTTAAAGTTAAGTGTTTTAGCTCAAATTGAGAACTAAATCCAAATTGATAGTGAAGCAAACCTCTTTCTCAAACATCAAGATGGAATCCTGTAGAGCCTTAGTTATGTGAGTAGGAAATAACTCGCTGAGTTTTGCAGCCTTGACTCCTAAGCGATAGCTTGATTGTGGCAAACACGTAGCTACAAAGATGCAAGAACTTTTATAATAGTGGATTGACGAGGCAACAAAAATGAAGTTTGCAAATTAGTCACTAAATCTAATACCTGGTGTCTGATCTTCTAGAAAGTCCGTAACTGTCTGCACAGGAACCACAAACTTACCACCTCCCATCACAGCTGCTCTTTGCTCAAGTTCCCTCTGAATAATTAAACTGGTTATTAGAAGTATGGAGAAGAGGTGCATAAAGACTACAGTCTAGACATCATATCAAACAAACATAGCCTCGCAAGTCCCGAACAAGACTTTTTTTTGGTTGTTACATCCAACTTAGTAAATGACTTGATATTGCCAATACCAAAAGAAAGAACGTGTCATGGCTAACTTACCTATGGCTGGATTGAACTTTATAGTCCCTTGTGTGAACTTTACTTTTCTCAACACTGAATTTCTTTTCATTTCGAATAAAATAATAGGAAAAAAATCTGAATTACTTTAGGTGAAAGAAAACTAAGCCTAAACAAAACTTCAGACCATCCAGCTTTAACAAGCATCATTTTTACTCGTGTGCGTGTGAGAGAGAGAGAGAGCATCTTCAAAATGAAATGAGAAAGCAGAAAGTGACTAAAACCAATAGATACGCATTGGTCCAAGTGACAATTAAATCCTAGGATCAACAGTGGCTTACCTGAAAGGCAACACCAGCAAGGGGTCCGTGAAAATTTAAGCTCTCAAAATCCTTCGACGAGACTGTAACAACCAGTGCCGCATTAGCCCATTTTGAAGAACGTCGAGAAAATGACATACCATTAATACATAGCTCTGATGGATTAGTACTAGTGAGAACAACCTGAAAGGCCAAGTTATAAAATGTTAAATTAAGGGACCTTGATGTTGCATATTGCATTGCACTGACATCTAATTGCTAAACTTCAGTAAACTAAATCACCATAATGACAGAATGCCATATAAATGAAAATATTTCCTAGCATAAGATGAAATTGACACGCTTTGTCAAAAAATATCATTTTGTCCAAAGACAACCCATCATGTATTAAGGATAGCAAAGGTTGTACAATCCAATATTCCAACATTTCTGTAGCTAATGCTTATTCCCAATTGCATCAACATTACCTAAAATCACACCAAGCTAACGATCTAACAAACATCTAATAAAGATATCAAGCATCTAAAAAGTAGGTATTGACTCACTTTGATGAAGTGGTCTCAAAATATAAATACAATTAAGCTACATAAATATATCCTACAAGAAATTGTAAAAGGAATTAGCACATGTACCTGTCCTCCAGGACACATGCAAAAAGAGTAGCAGCCACGACTTGCAGATGCATAGGAAGATTCCGATCCCTCTCCACTGAGATAGTTTGCAATCTTATAATCTGCAACTGGTACCTTGCCACGTCCACCATGAACTTCAGCTGCCCATTTAGCATACTAAACATTCATATAAGAAAATATATCAGCATAACTCAAATATTACCAATTGGCTTGGATGCAAGTGCACACTTCCATGTTCGATATGCAAAAACCAAAACACATATTAAAAAGGATCCATGTAGTTACCCAAAAGTAGATATATGTGCACAATGCAAAACAATGCAACCCATGAAATGGCTCAAAAGTCAAGTATAATGTACCCCAAGTAGATATTTTGTGCAAAATGTACAACAATGCAACAATGAATTGGCCCAAAAGTCGAGTATAATATATAATATACCCCAATGTTCGTTAATGGTTGTCTTCTAAATCAAACATTGATGATGCTGTACAAGCAGCTCAAGTTGGCATTTCACAAATTTGGAGTTCAGTCCTCCTCTAACAACGAATAGAATAAAAAATGATACTTCTTTTTACTGATTAGAACATCAGAAATACTAAGCAATAATATTCCAGCATAAATGCAGGTTTCGTGAAAACAGCCCTCGATATATACTGATTACTCTCGCTTCTACATTCTTGGAGTACTATGATGACTTGAAGATAGATGGATCCTGGCCCCTCACTTCCACAACCTCCCAGCCAATCATTTTCTCTTACTAATCACTTGAGTATTGCTACACAAATCATACATGATGAAACTAATCATGCAATGCCTTCCAGCCATTCCAGGTTTGTTTTCCTATCTGGAATACTCCCCCCATTCTACTCTCTCCAGTCTCCACAAAGGCTGAACAAAGGCTGAACCAGTGATGCTTAGGATACAAATATTCTTCTTCATGTCTTTTCCAGCAAAATCAACAGTTTAACATAGATGATAATATGGTGCTTAGTTGAACATGAACATAAAGCAACAAAGACACCTAGATTGGAACAGGCGAATACCAGGTTGATTTTTTGAACAAAGGCATTCTAAGATGGAAGTTCCAACCAAAATTAGTATTTCATCAAAAGATTGGCACAAACAAGACCTACCTGTATGCTGTTTATCAGTTGCTGGGGATGCTCAATCCGCAGGCCAATCTACAAAATAATACCACAAAATTAGTTCAAGGCAATTGCTAATCTCATGATATGACAAACTGAAAGCCCAACAACATGATGTCTACAGTAGTAGACTCAAACTAAGCAGGAGCACAATCTTTTCAAAGGTCATAAAACGACACATTAGTAGTGCATTAGCTGACATAACAACACCCCTAACCCCTGGGAAAAAAGAGGGGTATAACAAGGAGCAATGACAGAACAGGAGGACTTGAATTTCCCCATGTGCAACATATGATAGATGTATTCAGAATAATATCTTACTATAACTCTTTCTTAATAGAGAATTATGCTTAACTAAATGTGACATGACATATGACATAACTAGTACCCTTTGGCGGTAAGGGAATAGGCATATACATCAAACCTCGAACAAGGTCCGCAAAAGCCTGTTCGATAATTACAAATTTGAAAATTTGAGGTTCCCCAAGTAGAAAAATTAGAGATTCAGAATTTGATCAGTGGCTCTCTGTTCATCTATATTCATAGAAACAAGTTCACTTCTTCATTAATCATAAACATGGGTTCTTTTACCCTATTAATTTAATATATATGCACCATGCACACGTCTAGATTTTTCATAACTCAAAAGAGCAATCTAGCTTCTGCATCTCAGAAATGGTTTGGATATATTCAAACTTACAAAGCACATTTAATTACCTATACTACCCAGAATCATAGCTATCCCGTATTGTCAAAAGTCAGAAAGTCTGTGGCTACGACTGTTAAAATTTGGCGAGCAAAGGTTTCCTCTGGTCGGACGAAGATCAGCTTTGCTATCGCATCTAGAATTATAACTCAAAACTATGGCATGACTCCCTAAAGAATTAAAATTCTCCCCTTCTCCCCACCCAGATCGGAATCCCGATAACTACCAATGTCCTCACATAGACCAACTCTATTGCCGATCTTCCTGATGGAGCTACAATTCATTCTCATTTCAAATCTATCACCAACCCTCCTCCATAGTCACTAGTACTCAATCTCTCAAAATTTATAATTCATAACACATAACATTCCCTCCCCCATAAATCTATCACCATTCATCAAACCCCCAGAAAGCTAGCATTTATTTCAAACTAATGTCTAATCTATGTTCCATATTCTCAAAAGTCCATGCCAACTTTGTGTAAAGATTCGATTGTAACTCAATTCACAAGTCTGTCTTAAATGTCCCAAATAATCGACAATAATGCATCATGACTTGCTGATGTAATGATTAAAGGATAGAGGAGAGAGGTAAGACTTAAGAGGCTGTATTCACGAACTGACAATGGCAAAAACTTACAGCAAAGTCCTTTGGGACCAAGTCCACATTGTGTGATAAAAGCATCTGGTACACATCTCTTGCAGAATGCCCGACAGCCAGAGCAACTGCATCATATGTCAACTCCTGGCTATGGACAGGTGGGTTTTTTGTTACATCTGAAACTTTGACTCCTTTGACTGCTGCGCCCTCCACAATCAGGTCATCAACCCTCGTTCCAAATTTGATAGAGACCTAATGATATCAAAAAAAAAGGAAAAAAAAATACGAAATGAGAGCATGAGATTTGTAGCACAAAAGACGGGGGTACAAGAGATCAAAAATGAGTGGAAAACCCATTTTATTGATCCAAAAAGAGCATTTTCAATTACGTGACTTACACCCAGGGCCTGTAAATGTTGCCTAAAATTGCGAAGAAGTGGAATCAGCCTATCTGTCCCTAAGTGAGGTTTCCCATCAACCAGAATACTGCTTGGAGCTCCAAAGTGAACTAGTGTCCTCAAGACCTGAGTTATAAACAAGACAACTTGCTCAACAAATATTATCCAAAAAAAAATTCCATGCTGATCACCCATAACAAGCATAAGAAAGACAAACCAGACCTTTATACTTCCCTATGCCGCAATATATTGAAACATGTTGTAGATACTTTATCTGTCCACTTACCACTAAATAAGTATATCATTGTAAAGATGTACTCTGGACTGAAAGACAAACATATCATGGTTGTGTTAACTTTAAAAAATTGATACTAACTACTCCCCCCACTTCCCTATAGTTGTCTTAGAAACAGAGATACGAATATTAAGAAGAGTTAGATGACCAACATCTGTAGTCATTACTCATTGGTGGAACTGTACATCAAGCACACAAAGTGACAATTTATATATAGGAAATCAATTTCAGAGGGAGAAAGAAAGTAGGCTCACAGGATAGTCAAGGTAAAGCAAACGGAGCAACAAGCAAATGTATAAACCAAGCACAGCAAGAACTTATACTAACATATATTCTCCCATTTTTCACTCTATTACACTCTATTACACTCCATAAGGTCAACATCCTCATAATCATGTTCTCGTGCGTTACTTGATCATCGGTTTCTCCACTAAACACAAAGCTTAAAACTGAAACGATCCAATAAATGTGTTAACCTGTATTGACAAATGTACTAAAGGAAGTTCATCATTCAAGAAAAAGAGCAACAAAGTCACAAACGCGTGATAACTTCTAAAGTTTCTTTCCTGTTCCTAAAAAACCCAAAAAAAAAAAAAATCACCTTATGTTTTTGCTGAAATAATATGGCAGAAATATTCTTGTGCCTTCTCTTCTATTATCAGCATTAATCAATCAACTGAGGACGCTAATCGTAAATTGAGGTATGGACAGCATATACTCTAATAAGATAGCAAGAAGAGTGTAGAAGAATTTCAGATATGCAAAAACACCTTTGACATGTCTGTACATGCATAAAACATAAAAATCTACATATAAATATATATATGTAGAAATGAAACAGGGCTAGAAGCTTGATGCTCAAATCCCTCATCATTATCTGCCTTCTACCAGAACCATGGCATATCTATTAGGCGGTTAGGCCCACTTTTCAGTTTCCAGCCTCGCATTTTAAAACAGCATATCTTTTTCCATCCCTACACTTCATTAAAAGGGCCTAAAGCATGTTGTGTTTCTAATAGGATAATTCAGGCATAAGAGTCTTTAACATGATCAGAATTCAGAATTCTCATCCAGTAACGGCATCTATTTAAACACAAAGTGCAAGACTTTCAGACATTGAAAGACATATATAAAGATACAACAATTTAACTTCAGAGCCAATGTTTAAAGATGTCAATCAAAACAGTTACTCCCATGATATACTTCAAAAATGGCAATGCTAAAAACTCCAGCTAATAATTCTGGGATGTATAATATGATTATAATGCAATAAGTCAGCTAGAACCCATAAAGTTGTGATAACATGCATAAGCTTCAATAGGATAGCTTTTCTCACCGCCTGAACACTATCACTGTTCTTCCCAATTCTAGTTACGAGCTTTCCGTCACTCCAGGTACCTGCACCACCCTGCCACACATAAGTACTTCAAATGGCTCAAAATTAACCAATGTAGAAACATAAGGTCGTTTGATGAAAGAAATTAAATCAAAGGAACTAACAAGTTGTGAACACTAAATGCACCGATAAGCAAAACACCCAATAGTTGGATACTCTCCAGAAACGATAACTAATAGGTCAGCACCCAATAAATATCTTGACAGATTACTTTAAGCATAATATTATACATATCCAATTCCAACAACAAAACCACTAAAGCTATCAAAGGAAAGGCAGATTGAGTTGAGAAAGTTACCTCTCCAAAGCAAAAGTTGCTTTCTGATTGTATTATCCGACGAACTACCAATGCACCTATGTCACGCCCCCTTTGTTCTACTGGTTGACCTCGTTCAATCAAGGTAACATCAGCACCAAGCTCCCCAAGAACAAGAGTAGCAAACAAACCTGCTGGACCACAACCAACAACAGCAACTTTTGGTTTGTGAGATGGGATGTTGCAGTTACTATCAGCTCCCCCTGCTACTGCATCTTCCAGATCCTTCTTACAGTTGTGTAATAGACTAAATAAATCACCAACAGCTTTTTCTACGGGGATATGCTCAACAAGCCCAACCTTAGGCTCCAACTCAGAGATGAAGTCCCACAACCGAGGTTCAAAGTCTAAGAGCTTCTCAACATCCATGTCAACTGTGTAAACAAACTTAGGCGTCTTCAAAAGCTGACAGAAACATGAAATCACGTGATTGACAAGAATAAATCCCTGAACACTCAGAATACCCAAGATAATTCACAAGAACTTCATTTTCAAGAATCTTTCTAACCCAATTCATGCAATTAAAATATGCAATTATGCCACTGTCAAGCTACATGAAATTATTGTCGATTAATTACTCAACGAAAACACAAGCACACAACACCAGTTGATGAATCTTGTTACAGCATGCCTTACAGGAACCGAAATATTCAGAGTTCAAGCAACTTGTGCCACATTCTCATATTTCGCTTGAGCTAAAATATCGTGATCTAACTGACGCCCATGGTTGTTTTGCTTTGAGTCCCAAGGAGCTTCCTACCCAACTTTCAGTTGATATCCTGTCCCAGTTTCCTACTTTGTGCAGTCCAAGGTATCCTCGAAGTAACAAGCAGAGAACAGGTGCACTGCCGTACAAAAGTTACATGATTGATGAAGGAAGAAAACCTGAAGATGTATAATTTTTAATCTTTAGGGATCTTGATCCATGGATATAAAGCAAGCATATAAGCAAGAAGTTTTTCTTTCACGACAAATGTGCTCGTAAATCCTCTGCCCTATCTCCATCCTCGTCTTTGTGGTATCACGTGTATGCATGAGAGTGGGACAGCTAGTGCCATGGAAATTTCTCTTTATTTCCCAATAGTCTCCCTGTGTGTTCATAAATCATGCCCAAATATATGTGTCTCTTACACACTTCTAACTGCAGATATTTCTGTTGGCACGAAATATCCACATTTCACCTAGTTTTTAACAAACAAAATCAAATATACATATAAGGTGACGGAACGTTTCTACCTGGTTAAAGGACTAGCATTTAATACCTTGGGTTGGTTGCAATGCAAGACATGGCCGCCATGCCATATATAATTTGCAGGAGTGCTAAGGAAAATTGAAACTAGCACCATGTTGTGCCCGTATATCAAATTTGAGCAATGATGTTTGCAACTGAAAATAATTGGCTATATAATTTGCTTTCCCAATTCGCAGTTTGCCCAAGATGGGCCAAAATAGCACAAAACCGACCATAATTTGCTTTTTTCGGTTTGCAATTGGCGGGGAGATTAGGGAATTATGTTACACTGGAAAATATACTACAACAGTAGCTCATTAACACATTGACATCTCTTTTGGGCTAAATTGATCATTCTTTGGTGTTCATCCGATTATTGAAGAGCTTTGTGTACAGAATCCTGCATATTTTGTGCTTGGTCAGTCATAACTCATGATATAACCTGTGTCATCACTCATCACAGAATTTGAACTTCCTGGACTAGGAAAGACAAACCAAACTTTTTGCAATTTAAGTAGCACTAGTTTTCTACGTCACTGGCCACTAGTAATATGGGTAAAATGTTTCTTTAATGTCTAATATATTATCTAGGAGTGTTTAGAAAAACCCAACCCCTTGACCCGTCAACCCACAACAAAAGACTGGTACTTATTATAAAATTTCAAATTTTAATGGGACGCGTACCCTACTCAGGAAAAGAGGCAAAAAGCGGGTCAGTAATGGGCCGCCTGTTTTAGTGAAACGGCTAACCAGTCACCCCCGGAATTTTTTCTTTTGCAGTTTTGACTCATCTCACGCTGGCCCATGTAATGCTCTGCTAATAATTATACTAATATACTTCTACAAATTAAAGTGGTCCAAAATAGTGGATGCCATCTAGCTTAGTTGGTAGAGTCTTGTGAGTTGTGAATGTGGTATCAACCTGGGATTGAATCCCGTCTATATCATTGCGCTTAGTCGCTCATTTACACCAAACAAAAAAAAGGAACGGTCCACAATGATGCATAGGGAGGAATACTGTGACAATGTGACTTGTCTTTCACCCTCCTGCACTTCTATAAGGAACCTTTAACTTGCTCAGCTTCCACACACATTTAAGCTCCAAGAATCATATATTATTTGCTTACAAATTACTGTTAGTAGTTATTTTGGGGGTTAAATACCAAATAGACAAATATGGCTCAGCTTCAAAGGGGGGTTAGGAATTATTATCTGCACATAAAAATTGCAAGATTAATTTATAGAACATTAGAGCAGAGGATACCTTTCGCGCGTCAAACGACTTCCTAACCACTGTAAATGCTTCTTCTGGTAACAAAGAGGCAACCTGCAAACAAAGATATAAGCTAAGCTAACCGTTACTTTAAAATAACAAGAAACTGGAAAAAAAAAAAAAAAAATAGGAATATTGTACACAATGTAGCATAAATTCCTAATTTGTGGCACATAAACAACACCCAAAATTTCAATTCCACTATTATCCAAGCACTCAATAAAATCTAACCCACAAAAATTCATCTCCAAAATGAAACTACGGTATTAAGAAAAAACGTTACACCTAAAAATGGCATATTTTCCTTAGTTTACTCCCTCAAATCTATTGTTTCATTGGCAGAAACGATTTCTCATAACAATTCATGTTAGAAAAAAAATCTAACAATTCAACCAAATAATCAACATTGAAACAAATTAGAAAAAAAAAAAAAAAAAAAAAAGTACCGGGAATTCGAGAACTTTAGCAATTTTTTGAAGCAATGCATCAGAAACACCCAGAAAATCTTTACCAGGGTCTTCATCAACTTCAACACCAAGTTTAGATAATCTCCAAAAGCCTTCACATTTGTTTTTAACATCAAGTTTTTGTTTATGAATTTGTCTGAACTTCTTTTTCTCTGATGGGTACCGCAATTTTCCTGTTCTTTGTGACCTTTTGGCGCATCGAATTAGGGCGCGTTTGGGTGAGTGTAATAAAATTAAAGAGGGTAGGGAAATTGGGTTTGTGATGAAGGATGAAAGTTTGGGTTCTGGGTTTGGAGAGAGAAAATGGAGTGAGAGAGAGCTGTGGATAATGGACATGGCGGGCGAGTTTAGGGGGAGTGAGAATTGGAAAACAAAAATTCGAAATACTAATACTACTTGATAAGGTTCAAGAATTTTACTTCAAATATATTTTTCTTTTTTTTAAATTATAGATAAAATTACGATATGTCTAGATTATCTATCTATCGATTTTTAGCTTTTTTTTTTTTTTTTTTTTTTTTTTTAACCTGAAAAACTGATATCACCTTGTAACACCCCAAATTACTCAATTATAAATAAGTAACAAATAAATGATATTGGACTAATTTAGGAATATTACCGCCACGTGACTTTTAAAAATAAATATTGTCTCAAACTCAAATTAAATAAAACGTCCTAAAGTAGGTGAAGATCTCTTCCAAGAATGCTCTCATGCACAGCTGATCACCTGCAAAACTTCTTACCAAAAGGGTAAACATGGCAAAGCCAAATAGGAAAAAGGAAAATACACATCAGTGTAAAACTGAATACGGTACGTACAAGACGCGTAACACATTTACTTGTTCGCAACACTTTTCATTTCGAACCCTCCTTAACTAACAAATCAAGAATACCTTTTAAGAATAAAACTCTTGCTTTTCAAATAACTTGGATTAGAATAATCATGAAAATAATTCATTTTCTTATCTCCCCTTCCTTAACCTAATTGTCTACACCCCCCCAAATTAGTCATCCCATCAGTGGATTTATATCAAGGGGTAACTATTATTGCTAATAAGTGGACTTTGAAGCATAAACCCTTCTTGACGTTAATCAAGCGGTAATATAATAATATGATTTAGTAAGTTATGGACTCCTTTTTCCCATAAACAACTTTCGAACACAAAGTTCATAAAACCATTCAACCCACTCCTTGTAATAATAATTTAAATTTCTGAAAATGATAACAAAACATTCATATAATGTGATTGATAAAATTCATTTTTTCATTTCCGAAAGTGAACAATAAAATGTTGTAACCATTTTAAACTAAATTTCTAAATCAATTGCAGCATTAAATCAATAAACAACTTTAACACATAAAACCACGTTTCGAAAGATCTAGCTACATAACGCCCCTTGATCTTGCACAAAGAGCACACTAGCAATCTCACTTAGTCCTACACTTGAACGTTCTACTGATCAACCAATAATATAAAATCTAATAAGTAACTTATCACATGAACTTTGATATGAACTTAAACATGAATTCCTAGAAATGACCTAATATGAACAAAATATTAAACTTATTAATTAGAAACATGAAAAACTTTAACTTAAACTAATAAAATTGAAACTTGAATAAGAAACACAAAACTAGCATAGATTAAGAAATAAAGAAATAACCTTGCAGCAAGAGAGTTTGGGTTGTTCAAAGTTTTTTGGTGTGGAAAATATGGCTTGAGGTTTTGGTTTGGGGTATTTATTGGTGTAGAACAGGGAAGTACTTAATTTTCACATACAATTTTAGAAACACTTTGACAGAGAAGAATTGAATCAAATGTCTGACTGCGCTTTTCGTTGTTTGAGTCTAGAACCCAGCAAACAACCAACAATTAATCAAGTAATTTTATATTAGAGTTGTCATTTTAATTTTCACATTAAAAATGATAGAACGCAGATGAAATGAAGTTTCTAAAAATGATAACATGGTTATTTATGTGTAACAGATAGTACAAGTGTTTGAGGGCGTTTCATCCATGGAGGATATTCTCGGGGCTGAATCAAGAAGTTCATCAGATAATACTCCCACAAATTTACAAGACATGTTTGGTAAAAATAGGAAATCTAGAAGTCCTTAGTGCATGTTTCTTTGTTTAGTTTAGTGGTTATGTTTTTCACTTACACCCTAAAACCAAAAATAATATATTGATCTTTGCTCCGAATTTTCAAAGTTTCGATTTTTTCGGTCTAGCACGTGTGGACAAATTTTTTAATTTTCAATAATTTCACTATATAATATATAATTTTACTATATTATTTGCCTACATTTGAATATGTTTGCATTTTATCTCATTAGAATTTCTAACTTTAGTAAGTTAAAATTAAATCCATTTTCATTTTATAAAATTTTCATTTTCTTGTATTTTCTAAAATTCCTTGCATATTATGCTTTTATATTTATATTAATCAAATTTTTTTTTTTCCGGTATTTGGATCTTCATTATGCGCTCATCTTACTGAGAAGGCAGATGTATTTTCGATAAGATTTGTTTTATTAGAACTCATAACAGGTCGTGAACCTATAGATGAGACTCGACCCTTCACAGATGATTCCCCATTTGAGCAGTGGGTATTTTTTTTTTGTTTAGTTATTATGATTAAAGTGTTAATCAAATTAAATTGGTGTTGTTTTAACTTTTAATAGCTGAAGCCTCTCATTAAGGAAGATTTGAAGGGATGAGATGTCACAAAATTGACATACATATAGTTAGAGAGAACTTTGACAGAAAAGGAATTGAATCAAATGTCTGACTGTGTTTTTCGTTGTTTGAGTCTGGAACCCAACAAACAACCAACAATTAATCAAGTAATTTTATATTGGAGTTGTTATTTTAATTTTCACATTCAAAATGATAGAACGCAAATGAAATGGAGTTTCTAAAAATGATAACATGGTTATTTATGTGTAACAGATTGTACAAGTGTTTGAGGGCGTTTCATCCATGGAGGATATTCTTAGGGCTGAATCAAGAAGTTCATCAGATGATACTCACACAAATTTACAAGACATATTTGGTAAAGATGGGGAATCTAGAAGTCCTTAGTACACGTTTCTTTGTTTAATTTAGTGGTTATGTTTTTAATTTACACCCTAAAACCAAAAATAATATATTGGTCTTTGGTTCGAATTTTCAAAGTTTCGATTTTTTCGGTCCGACACGTGTGGATAAATTTTCTAATTTTCAATAATTTCACTATATAATATATAATTTTACTATATTATTTGTCTACATTTGAATATGTTTGCATTTTATCTCATTAAAATTTCTAACTTAAGTAAGTTAAAATGTAATTCCATTTTTATTGTATAAAATTTTCATTTACTTGTATTTCTTAAAATTTTTTTGCATATTATGCTTTTATATTTACATTTACCAAATATATTTTTGCTCGGTATTTGGATCCTCATCAACCGCTCATCTTACTTAGAAGACAGATGTATTTTCGATTGGATTTGTTTTATTAGAACTCATAGCAGGTCGTGAGCCTATAGATGAGACTCGACCCTTCACAGATGATGCCCCATTTAAGCAGTTGGTAATTGTTTTTTTGTTTAGTTATTGTGTTTAAAGTGTTAATCAAATTAAATTGGTGTTGTTTTAACTTTTAAAATCTGAAGCCTCTCATTAAGGAAGATTTGAGGGGAGGAGATGTCACAAAATTGACAAACATATAGTTAGAGAGACACTTTGACAGAAAAGAATTGAATCAAATGTCTGACTGCGTTTTTCGTTGTTTGAGTCTGGAACCCAGTAAACAGCCAACAATTAGTCAAGTAATTTTATATTGGAGTTGTTATTTTAATTTTCACCTTAAAAATGATAGAACACAAATGAAATGGAGTTTCTAAAAATGATAACATGGTTATTTATGTGTAACAGATTGTACAAGTGTTTGAGGACGTTTCATCCATGGAGGATATTCTTGGGGCTGAATCAAGAAGTTCATCAGATGGTACTCACACAAATTTACAAGGTGGTTATGTTTTTCACTTACACCCTAAAACCAAATATAATATAATGGTATTTGGTCCGAATTTTCAAAGTTTCGATTTTTTCGGTCCGGCACGTGTGGATAAATTGTCTAATTTTCAATAATTTCACTATATAATATATAATTTTACTATATTATTTGTCTACATTTGAATATGTTTGCATTTTATCTCATTATAATTTCTAAATTCAGTAATTTAAAATGTAATTCCATTTTTATTTTATAAAATTTTCATTTTCTTGTATTTCTAAGATTTCTTTGCATATTATGCTTTTATTTTTATATCTACCAAATATGTTTTTTCCCGGTTTTGGATCCTCATCAACGGCTCATCTTACTGAGAAGGCAGATGTATTTTCGATCAGATTTGTTTTATTAGAACTCATAACAGGTCGTGAGCCTATAGATAAGACTCGACCCTTCACAGATGATCCCCATTTAAGCAGTGGGTAATTGTTTTTTTGTTTAGTTATTGTGATTAAAGTGTTAATCAAATTAAATTGGTGTTGTTTTAACTTTTAATAGGTGAAACCTCTCATTAGAAAGCTTTGAGGGGAGGAGATGTCCCATAATTGACAAACATACAATTAGAGAGACACTTTAACCGAGAAGAATTGAATTAAATGTCTGACTGCGTTTTTCGTTGTTTGAGTCTGGAACCCAGCAAACAACCAATAATTAGTCATCAAGTAATTTTATATTGGAGTTGTTATTTTAATTTTCACATTAAAAATGATAGAACGCAAATGAAATGAAGTTTCTAAAAATGATAACATGGTTATTTATGTGTAACAGATTTCACAAGTGTTTGAGGGCGTTTCATCCATGGAGGATATTATTGGGACTGAATCAAGAAGTTCATCAGATGATACTCGCACAAATTTATAGGACATCTTTGGTGAAGATAGGGAATCTGGAAGTCCTTAGTACATGTTTCTTTTTTTAGTTTAATTGTTTTGTTTTTCACTTACAAATGAAATATGTAGCATTGTTAAAGATACAATACAGTGATACAATTGTACATTTTGTCACACTTTTGTTAGATACGAAGTACTTGTTCTGGTTAGAGAGTCGTAATCTTTGTTACCTACTTGCTTACATCATTAAAAATCATGACTTTAATCAATACCTAGTTTATATGAAGGTTAAGCGATCGAAGATTTTTCCAATACCGCAATGAGCCAATAATAGGCAAAGACGGATTATGATATATTTATATGGGGTTTTGCCATATTGTTGGGTGGTAGTCGTCAAGAGGTGGAAGAGGGAAAGTAGTGAGGGAGACTAAGAGTATATGGCAGAAATTATATTGGCTTCCTATCTCCAGCCCCGTTTCAGAAATTTTAGAGGACTACGGGTGAACCAATACATTTAGGCTCTAAAGAGGGGTGTTCATCTTCCACATTAAAACAAAAAATAATATACTCGTCTTCGGGAGTATATTTATAGTGCACCTGGGTGTACTATGCTCATGGTACACCCAAGACTATTTTCTCCAAATGAGCAAAATGAGCAAATGAGCAAACATTTCTACTCATTTAAGAAAATGAGTAAACACTTTTATAACAAAATGAGTAAATGAACAAATGAACAAAATGAGCAAAATACCCAAATGAACAAACTTGGTGTCAAATGAGCACCTGAAGTTCTAATTTATTACAAAAATACCCCTGGGTGTACCATGCTCATGGTACACCCGGGTGTACCATGAGTGAACTCGGTCTTCGGTCCAAAATTTCTGAAGTTTCAGTTTTTTCGGTCCCGGTCGCTTGGACATATTTTTATTTCAATAACTTTTATATAAAATATAATTTTACTTTTTAAATGTGAAAAAGAAGAAGTAAAAAATTGATCCAAATGATCAAGACCAAGATCAAACCAACTTTTTCCAATAGTATAATAAGCTATGAAGCACGAGTACGCATCCCTGACGCCGACTCTCGCACCGTGAACGGGTACGGGACGGATTCACTATGGATTCGTCCCCAAAACGAATCTAAAAGGGTGGGTAACTGGGTCAATTTTTGGGTAGGCTTGGGGTGAATCTGTGTACGGGTTAGGGACGTATTTGAGGGGATAGCCACGTACCAGTAACGTTTCATGAAATTTTAAGAGGGAAAAACCAGATTCTAGGGTTTTGGAAAATCTCCAATTCTGTCTCACCTGAACTGAGAAGGGTCGAACTCCTTCAAAGTCCTTCGCGTACCCTCGTCTTCTCGGTCATCTCGCTGGTCGTCGTCTCCTTCGAAGTGCTTTGCCGAGTTGCTTCTCCTTATTCTTCTCTCATGTATTTGAGTGTTGTACTGGTTTTGTTCTTCTTTTTCTCTCACATATTTGAAGTGACAAAAGGGTTTTGTTTTATATTTATTTTCTGTTTTTAATTTTTTCTCACCCTCTCATCACTTCTTCTCTCACGTAACTGAGTGTTGGGATGGTTTTTTTTGTAGTGTAGTACAGCTGTACGACCGAACAATAGATTTTTTTTTTTAAAATAAAGTTTTGCACCACTTTTGTTTTTCTCTAAGTTATGCTTCTTTTCTTCTTTTTTTTTTTTTACCGAATCAAATTATTTATAACCCTATACATATTTTATATTTTAAGAAGGAAAGCTTAATCTTTATATTTTTATATGTATGTCTTTTAATATTTTTGTACAAAAATTAGTGAGATTTTATGTAGGAAAAATTTAACATAATATTTTTCATTAAAATGTATTACATTTTTTTTTGCAGAATCCAAGCGTACCCGTTTTCGAAAATTTTAATTTTGCCTTTTTTCGTGCACATACCCGTACCCATATATGTCCCCATATCCGTATCGGTGCTACCTAGATAATTAGCAGCTCTTCTATGTTTCAATGTAGAGCGATGGCATGTGTAGTGATCATTTCTATATTTTGGAAATTTTGAGTTTTTTGGTCATCGGTATGGTCATAGAATTTAAATATTTTTGAAATTGAATAAACTAGTGCTAAATAAGGGGAGAAAAAGAGGTAAACTAGCAAAAAAAAATGAAAATTTTGAAAGATGCGTAAGATGTATTTTGACACTATCCATATATTATACTCCATCTGTTTTCTTTCATTGTTACTATTTGAAATCGGAGAAAAAACAAATGCAACTTAAAAAATGGGGAATATTCCACTATTTTAAATAAAATTAAATTAATTTAAAATGAATATTCTAATTCTTTGAGTTACTTTATGTTAGGCAACCAAGGAGACAAAAGTTTGAGGGGTAAAAGAGTAAAAGATGACTATCAAATAGTGTCACACATTTATTGCAACTTAAAACCAATTGGAAATTTAAGTCATAAAATTACACTATGTATGGAAAGATTCAAAATAGGAACAACATATTGAAATTTCCCAGGGGAATACAGGAACAACAAAAGAAAACGGAGGGAGTATACAGTAAGTATGTGAATAGACGGTTTCATGATAAGTCTAACGTGAGACGTGATGTTTCGCACGCGTTTGATTATGGTTTAGCACTGCAATTTGACTAAACTATAAAAAATCTTAACTAATTGCAAAAAATGTGCAACTATTTTTTATAGAATAACTTTTAATGAAAACCATAATTATCAACCCAAAACCATATCATCAACCAAACTACCATAATCATAGCCCAAAATAATAATTTTTTTAAATATAGACCTTTAACTAACGATCCAAAACAATAACAATTAACCCGAAAACCATAACAAATAACAAGCAATACCATAACTTTAGTATCCACCCGAGACCATAGTTTATCTCGAAACCTATAACTAACAACATGAAAACTATAAATAATAACGTGTAATTAAACAATTACTAATCACAAAAAACCATAACTATTAGCCTTAGAAATATAACCATTTACCCAAAACCATAACTATAACTTATAACATGAAAATAAAACTAATAACGTGGAAATAATTACTAATAACTAAAAACCATAACTACTAACCTTACAAAACCATAACTATTTACCCAAAACCATAACTATTTAACTGGATAATTACCAGAAAACCATAATTACTTACCCAAAACTTATATTACGACAAAAACTATAATTATCTACCTAAAAACCGTAACTCATAATAAGAGATACATTAGAGTTTAGACCCATTGATAGAGGGAAACAATGAGCTTTGAGAATTAAGAATATTTTTTAAGCGAATTAAGAATATACTTACTTGACTTTGATGCAATAATGTTGTTGTTTAAGTGGGAGAAACTAAACTAAGTATCATCAAATTCTCATCATCAGAAGAAGACGAGAAAAAGGACGTTAGTTGAAACTTTCTAATGTTCGAAAAAGAAAGAGATGTAGGCTTTAAAGAGAATTGGAAGTTGGGTGTAGGAAAGAGAAATAGTAGTGTAGAGGATCGGAGAGAGAAACGAGAGGGGTATAGGAGAAAGAAATGAGAGTTGGTAGAGTAGAGGGGCATAGGAGAGATAAATGAGGGTTAGCAGAGGAGAGAAAAAATATAAATTGAGGGGAAAGTGTGATGATTTTTACTAGTATAACTAATAGCTCCACGCGCTTAACTAATTCCACTGTTAGCATGACATTAGTTGGTTTCACGTTGACACTAACGTGAGACCGCCTTTTTAAAGAATTTGGTATTATACATTGATCATTGTTTGTGATTTAATCTAATGAGATTCGTCTCAATAAATATTATTACTATTATTGTTAATAATAATAATAATAATAATAATAATAATAATAATAATAATAATAATAATAATAATAATAATAATAATAATAATAATAATAATAATAATAATAATAAAAATAATAATAAGAATAAGGCAAAATTGGCATTAAAACCACAAACTATGGCGATGGTGCACCCAGTACCACCAACTTTGACTAGTAGCCGAAACACCCCTAACTATTGGCTTGGGTGCAGCGAGTGTCATAAATGAAGTCGGAGCTAACTTTTCTTGCCGACGATTGGGAATCTATTTAATTTTTTTTCCCATTTTCCCCTTTTTCTTTCATTTATCCTATTTTTTCATTGCTTAAAAGCCTAAGTCACGTGAACATGTGTCGGGAAAAGTTAGGTTCAGCGTCATCTATGACACTCGTTGCATCCAGGCTAATAATTTATGGCGTCGAGGCTAATAATAATAATAATAATAATAATAATAATAATAATAATAATAATAATAATAATAATAATAATAATAATAATAATAATAATAATAATAGTAAATAATAATAATAATAATAATAATAATAATAATAATAATAATAATAATAATAATAATAATAATAATAATAATAATAATTTATCAGTTCTCTTCCCATTCTTTTTGTGATTGATCAAAGTAAAAACTCAAAGATGATATTCATATGTCATTTGCCGTATTTTACTATGTGTTATTGTAGTATGTACTTAGAGTTTATTGCTCGTAAATAAAACTCCCTCCTTCCCATTATACAGTGCTTCATTCCTACTTGGTTGTCCCAAAATATTGTGATTGTCTCTATTTTTAAATTTACCATCAAGTTCATACATTTGCTTTAAGTACTCCATATAACTTCTAATCTATTTTCTCTCTCAAACCCTAGCCTCATCTCTCTCTCTCTTTTCTTTCTCAAACTCTAGCCTCCCTTACCCTTTTTCATCAGTTAGGGGCTGTCATGGATGATTTCATCCATGGTAAGCCCCTTTTCCCCTTTCATTTTCAGTTTTTATTTCATTTTTTAGTTTTGTTGAATAAATTAGTCTCTCTTTATGAGATTTTTTCAAATCCTGTTATGGGATTTTAGTTTCTGTTGTGGAGATCTCCATCTCCCCTATGGGAGTTGTGAGCATGGTTTTTTTTGTCTTTAGGTATGAGAAATTATTCTCATTGGTTGAAGTTCGAGACTCAACATGAAGGTATTGGAATCTCGGATGCGATCAACCTGGCTCGATCAAGAATCTTCTTTCCAAACTATGTCAGAATGATATACTTCCTCATCAATAGCTGCTTGATTCAGCAAATACAAGGGGGCTGCATTGTATTGCTCGATCTGGTTCATTATAATTTATTCGAAGACGAATTTGATGTAACATTGTTTGATTGCATCTTGTTTTTCTTTAGTACCTATTATAGATGTCGTTTGGCTTTCAATTAATGAAATTTTTCTTTCAAAAAAAAATGTTGGATGTTTTTCCAGAATTTGCATTCATTTGAATTCTTCCTTAGTTAAGGACTTCACAAAATGATTACAATTCTTTTATTGTTTGAGTTC
The DNA here is from genome assembly GCA_947646795.1 of Beta lomatogona. NCBI lineage: Eukaryota > Viridiplantae > Streptophyta > Magnoliopsida > Caryophyllales > Amaranthaceae > Beta > Beta lomatogona. The sequence continues at coordinate 505,952 of CANSNZ010000033.1, read as the reverse complement.
TCTCTGACCCATATTTAGCAGCTTGAATTTTTAATTCAAAACAAAGAGTTAAACCTTATTTTCTTATGAAGGAAAATATCCAAATGTTATTTGATATTTCTTCTAAGCCAGCCTCGCCTTTGAGCTTATAAAGAATCCTTTCAGCAAAAAAGTTCAGGAAGTCTCGTAATAGATCTTTTCTTCTAAAAAGATGTATTACAGTCTTCACTTCTTAAGACGTAAGTTAAGAACATGTCTTTGTACCATCGATAGTCTCATAAAGTTGCACATATAATATTTGTGAGGACCACTATGGAAAAAACTAGTTCTTCTCTTAGATTTCCTACGAAATGCATTCCTATGGTTAATATTAGGAAATCACATGTGATTGATTGTTCAACAATGCAACCATCGGTAGCTCAATTAAAACCTTATGCTCTAATATTTGAATTTTATCTTCAAGAGTTAGGCAATGGTCCCACCAATTTGTTAGGTATCTTGTAAATCATGAGGCTAGGAAACTTACAACAACTTATTTGCTCATTCCCACTAAAGGAACCTTGTATGTCATTTTGGTCACTCCCATCTCTTGCAACGTGTTTAAATTTTCACATTCAGATTTACCATCTATATATTAAACTCATAAATTGACTGACAACTATAGCTAGTGGAGCAGATTTTATATCTTTCTTCATACTGAATGTCAGGAGGTGAAGGTTTTGGATAATAGTTATTTGAAGAACTCCTGAAGTGTCTTTGAGCCTTGTGATGACTTTTATTAATTTTGAAAGTCAAAGATTCATTAAAATTCTACTCTAAAGCCGCAATATTTTTAGAAGTCTTTATTGCATTCGATTCATCATAACTCGATTCAGAGTTTGATTCACGAGGATTATCTTTATATTTATAAGTCATTCTTTTTAAATTGGATGGTAAATTCTCAAGGAGTGGGAGAGAGTTGTGGATAATGGACATGTCGGGTGAGTTCAGGGGAAGTGAGAATTGGAAAAGATAAATTTGAATATTAGATAAGATGTTTCTGCTTAAGTATTAATAGACTATTTGCCTTTAAATAGATGCACTGGCTTACCCCTGAAAAATCACAATGAATGACAAAAATTCAACACACAACCCACTTGAACTCATTTGGGCGGTTATGAGAAACGACTATGCCTGCTGGGAATTGCATGCAAGGCTCCTATGGTTTCTTATGAGATGCGACCCTATGTCAATTACTTCTATAGCTTGACAATGAATTTCGAGATTCTTTTTTAAATACTAACCACATCGTTGATATTATTGTTAGTGAAATAGAGATTTGGACTTGAAGTCAATAAAAATGACATGAAGGCCTTAAAATTGTTCTACTAGAATAAAATGTGTTAGATATTGTTCATAGTGATTGTTGAAGAGAAAATATTGACACTACATTTATATAACTAGTATACGAGGAAAAAAAATTCACAACTACACTCTCCCTCCTAAACTAGTTGTTGCATAAGCAAAAGAAAAAAAAAATTATGGTCTAAATTTTTTGTAAAAGCTACTTTTGTTAACCTTTTCAAAATAACATTCCAATCGCTAAAAACTATCTCAAAACGAGACCTAACCAAATGCTCTTGTTTACCTTTACTAGAGTTTTGACTTGGTTAAACCTATAAACACTACTTAAAAGATGTTCTAAAGGTACATTTTACTCACTTGAAGTTTGTAGTGCTCATTTAAACTAAACTTATTAAAATCTTTTTTTTACAACTTATTAGAATCAATAAAACTTATTGAAACTTATCTTAATTTGTTCTTCTAAAATCAACACTGTGTTAAGTTTTGTTCATAATAAGTGTTGAATAGAAAATATTCACATTATATTTTATATAACTAGCATATGGGAAAAAATTTCACAACTACACTCTCCCTCCTAAATTAGTTGTTTGCATAAACAAAAGGAAAAAAAAAAAAAAACTATGGTCTACCTCTAAAAGTTATTCTAAAAGCTACTTTTGTTATTCAAAAAGCTACTTTTGTTATACAAAAAACTACTTTTGTTAACCTTTTCAAAATACCATTTCAATCGCTTAAAACTATCTCCAAACTAAACTTAACCAAACGCTCTTGTTCACCTTTACTATAGTTTTGACTTGGTTAAACCTGTAAACACTAATTAAAAAGTTGTTGTCGAGGTATGTTTTACTCGTAACTCAAACTAACTTATTTAAACCATTTTTTTTACAACACATTAAAATTATAAAAACTTATTGAAACTTATTTCAACCTTTTTTTCTTTGTTTTCTGAAACTTATTTTTCCTAAGTGGAAGAAAATACAACTTAATTCAATTCATCTATTGTTAGTCAATCAAGTATTCATTTACATGAGCTTGCAATGGTAAGATCTCCAAGTCTCATAATGGGCTTATAATACCCAATTACTATAACCATAGCATTTCAAGCCTTCAAACATTGATATGGGCCTTTCACACCATAAACAAAACTCTGGAGACCCTCCGGAAAAAAAGCCCTAATATATAACAACTATAAACCCTATCAAACCATTAGCCGAAATTTCATTGCGATTTCTAGGGTTTCTCACTCTCCTTTCACCGTAAGTTTCTTCCTCTTTCTCTCTCTACTTCATTATCATCATCAATTCTATTCATTCCCAGGATTTTCTACAATTTGAGCTCCTAATCTTCTAATTTCCCCCTAAAATCTGGAATTAATTGCAATTGTTTTTTGTTTTTTAGTTAAAGTCTTCGTAGAAAGCAACTATGGCGGTTCCTCTACTAGACAAGAAGATCGTGAAGAAGAGAGTGAAGAAATTCAAGAGGCCACAAAGTGACCGGAAGATCTCAGTCAAGGTATCACTTTTGCAGATTTTGTAAAATACTGTTGAGTTTATACTTGAGATTTTCTCGTTTTAGGTAGCTCAGTATTAGATTTTAAAAGAAAATGTTTCGAGGAAAAGATGCGTTTTCTGGTTTTGTAGTTGTCGCTCTTCATTTCTGATTGTATTAGTGTAGATTTAGTGCCGAAATGATTGCGATGAAGTTTAGGAAAATATTGAATTAGATTTGTTTGCGATGATTTAGTGCATTTGATATGCTTTATTTGTTCGCGATGAAATATTGATTGTATTAGTGTAGCTTTAGTGATGAAATGATTGTGATGAAGTTTAGGAAAATATTGTATTAGATTTGTTTTGCGATGATTTAGTGCATTGGATATATTTTATGAGATGATGGTTGGAAATAGCGGTAAATGGTTGATGACGATGAATTCTAAGTGATTGATATGACGCATGGAGTTTACCTAGGATTGGATTTATGGTGTAGAAGTGTTGTATAAAAATTACTCAAATTGTTTCATTTAACTGGATGGTTGTCTCTTGCAGACTAACTGGCGTAGGCCTAAGGGTATCGACTCCAGGGTCAGGAGAAAGTTCAAGGGCGTAACATTGATGCCCAATATTGGGTATGGTTCAGATAAGAAGACCCGCCACTTTCTTCCCAATGGCTTTAAAAAGTTTGTTGTTCACAATGTTGGTGATCTGGAGCTGCTGATGATGCACAACAGGTAATAGATACCGCCCTTTGGAGATGAACTCTTGCAGGCCTCCCCTTCACTGTGTTTTAGATTTTTTGTTTCATTTCCCTGACTAAACTATAATTTTTGCTATTCAGGACATACTGCGCCGAGATTGCTCACAACATCTCAACAAAAAAGAGGAAGGTAATTGTAGAGAGAGCTGCACAACTGGATATTTGTGTTACGAACAAGCTGGCGAGGTTGCGGAGCCAGGAAGATGAATGATCCTCTTGCTGCAACTTTTATGGTTGTGATTATGATTTGTATGTGGGAAAATTTTGGTTCTGGATCGTATGTGAGACATTATATGTTGATCTACAACTTAGTTAAGTTAATTTTTGTTGGATCTTAGTATTCACTATTTTGCTGGTACTTACAAGGCATTTACTTCTTTATTTTCGAGCTTTAGCTTTGCATTTTGCCCTGAGTTTGTCCTTTACTACTGTGCCAACTGCCAAGAGCTCCTCGTCAGACTCATACCTATGATCCTCTAGCATGTCTATGTTTCCACTCAAGATGATTTTCTTCTGATAGATTATACTTGGCCTAATGGCCTCTGTATGTCTCAGTGGACAGTGGTACATAATTTGCAGTTCCAATTGGAACCGGGACAAATTCAGTAACGGTATTCACTGCATAGAGTTGAATCTGCAATTAGCATCCGTCCCAGAAAATTTTGTGTTCATGAGGAGTGCTATATTAAACTTTCAGATGTTCTCAATTTCCATTTCCTACTTCTTTCCAGCTTCCCCTGCTTTTTGAGTTTGCTGATATATCTTAAGTTCACCGACGAAGTTCGAAGTCTTAAACTTTGAGTGAACGTGACATTGGAGGTATAAGCTCCTGATTTTACAAAATTTGCTGGTACTTTTAGGTAAAATACTAGACAATGTGGTGCGCTCTAATAATTTGACGAATCTGTATACTTCCTTAGCAACAGCTAACAAGGATTTGAATGTTGGTGTTTGAACGAATTGTTCTTAAGCCTCGCATGAGTAGGGATGCTTTTCAGAGGCTAGTGCATGATTCCAAATTGTGTATAGAAAGCAGGAGTGTTTGCTCCTTGTTTAGGCGGGTGAGTGAAATTTATGCTCATTGCAGTTACCTCCGGGTTCCTTGCCATCATTAGCAAAATGTAGATGGTTATTGTATTTGTGTGTTATATTCAACTTATTTTGATTGATGTGAATTTTGTCCGAACTTACTTAAAATGGGTGATATTAAAACAATACGGTACAGTTGTATCAGCCTATATGCACACTAACAATGAGAAAAAAAAGAAGAAATTAGAGTGTAATTTGTGGAGAACTAATCTGGTGATACGGAAGATATCAACAAAAGAATGAGAAAATCTCTCAGTAGACGTTTGTATATAACTTGATGATACCAAAGTTGGCAGATCAAAACTAGATAACAAAAGTGGACAATTTGATAATGATGTGGAGATTGAAGATCATGATAAATACTAACAAGGACGGATCCACAAGGGATTATGGATAGTACAGACCGGTCTATTTTTTTTTTTTTAAAAATAAAACTACAGAGGCCTGCCCAAGTAAGCGTGTGCATTGTTGCACACTTGTGTGGTTTTTGCAAATTGTAACTCAATTCCCCAAAACGAAAATAATTATAACGTGGAAAAAGTGTTGCTGGTTATAGCCTATTAGCTTATTAGCCTCTTGGAGTCATAGCCTACTGTTGCTACCATCCTATTCTATTTATGTGTCAGACTTCAACTCTTCAAGAACAGCCGAATTGCAGTGGGACCCACCTGCTGTAACTGTATATTTTTTTTTGTCACTTTGTTAGTCTTTAATTAATTTTGATGCAGTTTATAATTTTTTTGCTGCAAATTATGAGTTGTTAGCCAAAATTATTTTTTTAAAATTTTCAATTTATCTATGTTGTTTTTCAGTGCAGAATTTAACTTGTTATGTTGATTATTAAGTTGAAATTAGAAAACTAATGTAAATTTATATACGATTTTATAATACAAAAAATAATATATCGTATGATTTTAGTTTTATACTATTAAAATATACTTAGATTATAACAAATGGTTGATTAAGTTATGATCTAATAAAAGTTCTCAGGAATGATTATAATAAAGAACAAATTATTTTGGTTTCTTATTTAAGTAAAGAATAGTACTCAATGATTGTTTTCATTTCTTATCTAAAGAAAAATTTGTTTTAAAAAGTTAGCATTGATGATCTTGTAGATCAACTCCAAAATATGAGAATTCAACGAGAACAATTATAATAGTTCATTGAAAAGAATTGTTAAATTGTCATTTAAATATTTTTTTTTTGGCTATTTTTATGATTTTTTGAATTTTTTTGAATTCTCTTATACTATTGGGTCGATCATTTTGGTGGCCCTTAGGGATTAAATCTTGGATCCTCCCTGTAGGTATACATGTATTGGTAACAAGGGGTAGCAAAAAAATACGGGGTAGCAAAAAAATATGGGGTAGCGTCACTAACAACCATTTTAATAGGTGACTTTGTCAATTAAAGTCTTTCAAAAACATGTTATTTAAGAATAAAAATAATTTGTTGGGTGGGCCAACTGAACGACATCATTAAATCTATGTTTACCACTTTTTTTTTTAAAAAAAATAAGATAAATAAAAAATCATTGAAAAAGCACTAAAGTATCAAAGTAAACATTATTTGCCTTTTGGATTTTAATTTATAATTTTCTAAAATGTTATTAATGACAAAATCACATATTTAAAAGCTACAAAAAAAAGAAAAAAAAAGTCATCAAAAAAGCACTAAAGGTATTAAAAGTAAATATTAGTTGCCTTTTGGGTTTCAAACAATGTTTTTTCCCCAAATATAGTAAATGACAAAATTTATACTAATATATTAGAAAGCATATGTTCTATAAACTATGTAATAAACTATGCAATATTTAATATTATTCTTTTAACATGAAATCATCAATAATTAATAAGCCGAGGCATCACTTGGGTCCAAAAAGACAAAAACTACTTACATATTGAAAAGACGGTAAGTAACTAACTAAAAGTAAATATATGATTAGGTTAATGCGAAATGAAATTCCTAGTTCCATCCAATTGGGGAGGAACATACTCAATTCATGACATTTTTATATATGTAGGCCTTGTTCTTTTGGACTTATTTCCAGTTCAGCTCAATTTAGACACATTCTCACGTTCAACTTTCTCGCAGTTCAGTTCATTTCAATTCAATTTCGCTTTCTCGCAGTTAAGTTCAGTTCTATTTCTTGCAATTCAGTTCAATTTAGTTTTTCCCATTCCAAAAACGGGGCCTTATGAATTAACTTTCTCTTTGAGACTAAGATAAAAACGAAATTGTTATTGTAATGTCTTATTCCCTCCAAATCTTTTTAGTATATTTACTTTACTTTGAGGGATTTCCAAGAAGAAAGTCCAAAAGTAGAGAATTTTTATCATACACTGGGGTGTATCACAAGCATGATACACCCAAGGTTATTTTTTTTGCTCATTGCTCATTTGAAACTCCAAATGAGCATAGTCACATAATATGTAGAGTTTCAAATGAACAAAGGAGCAAAAAATGTGGTACACCCTGGTGTATGATGAATATACTCTTTAAAGTGTGAGAGAGAAATTGAAAAGTGAGAGTGAGAAACTAAAAAATTAGAGAGAAAAATTAAAATATGGGTTATTATATTAAAAAGTGGACCACTAGGATGGAAAAAAAGAGAAATTAGATAAGACATATTTACTAAAAATAGACTAAGTAGTAGTGTGTAAATTAAAAGAAATCGGTTAAAAAGAAAAGTGGGTAAATTAAAAAGAAATGAAGGGAGTATAAATAACTATATAAGGACTAGCACTATATGCACGCGATGCGTGCGACAGTATATTAATATTAATATTAACATCAAAAAGTGTTAAAAAGCTAACTTAAGAGTGTAATATTTATGGTGAATATTGATGAGCGTTATGATTTTTTATTTGCATTGCTCTAGTCTAAAGAGTAATGTTTTCCATAAACGACTATGTCGAGGTAGGATGTGTTATCTTGTATTTGGTTGATAATTCAACAACTCTTCTTTTAAACAATGATCTAGGTTATGTTTTTTATTTATTTAAAGATATATATTTTATGGCGTATTTTATGAGTAAGTAGTTCAATTTAATTTCACTGGGTGATTGAGGTTTTTAGGCATACTATGGTGAGTAGTGCTTCAATATAAAAAGAAATTGTAAATTGATATTATCTAATGATGTAGGTTTATCTCTTTAATTATTTATTATCTCAACTGATTGTCATCCCCAAAAAATAAAAAAAGAAGATTCTCTAAGTTTCTTAATTCTTTTATGGTTTATTTATGCATGTTATTGCAACTGAGAGTTTAGATAGTAAAAATCTTTGTAAATCTTTGCTTTTATAATTATTTGAAAATTGATTTAGTCATCAGTTTATAATTTCAATTGTGAGTTTCCTCTTTTTACACATTTTTATATATTTCTTTTTGGCAATGTAGAATTTTCCTTATTACCCATATTTGTAAATGGGGAAAGAATTAAGAAAATCCTTTCTTTATTTTTTTTTTGTAAAATTAAGGATATATAAGTCTTTTCAAGATGGGACACCATAGCTCCTCCCTTGCTTATATAATAGAGACTAGTCGTATATGCACGCGATGCGTGCGTCAACAACCTTATGTAGCTATATGTATGAATGAACATATGTTCTAAATCTAAAATTATTTCAGTAGTGATGTAAATTATTGAGGTTCTTTTGTAGATGTTATTATCTATTTAAATTGAAGGTGACCGATTTTTAACTGTTTAACACCGTCACTGAAAAATTTGGTTGATGATTTAATAATTCCTTGTCAGCGGCTTTAGAATAGTTCTTTAACGATAATAAATGTTAATAAACCATATTGTTTGAACTTTGTAAATACGAAGTATTATGTTGTCAGGATATATCGCTAACTTTTTTTTATAGAAGATTCCAATTAATTTCGTGAATTGATTGTGTCAATCTATTTTGTCAAGTTATTAATGGTGATTGCATATTCCATATTTGACTTATTCCATATGGAAAGTTGCATTGATTGTCATTTTTTAATTTTTTATAAAAAGAAAACATGGTTTATTATAGGGTATTCTAGTCATTTCAAAGGGGGACACCGCACCTCATCCCTTGGCTTATATAATAGAGATTTTTTATAAAAAGAAAACATGGTTTATTATAGGGTATTCTAGTCATTTCAAAGGGGGACACCGCACCTCATCCCTTGGCGTATATAATAGAGATAAGTAGCATATCAGAACTTACAAATATTGTTTGTTTAAATAATTACATACTGACTTTCTCCAAAACCAAAAAAAAAAAGTTATTACATACTGATTGTTGTTTGATCGAACCAAAATTTGTTCCTCCCCGAATTACGGAGAACTGAGTGAAGTGTCAAATGTCTGAAGCCCTAAATTGAGCCACTTCTTCTCCTCTTTCTCTCTCCTCAGATTCTCTCTCCTCTGCTGACAAAGTGACGCCGTTTTGTCGGACTTCATGGCTTCGCAAGTTGCAGGTCAGTTTACTATATTTATCTCTTTTTTCATCTAAATTCTAATCGTCATTATTTCCTAAATCATACATATTTGTTGATTTGTTAATCGTGATTCGTGAATTGTTAATTTCTGAATTTTGAATTGTGATATTGTAAATTTTAAATTTGTGATTGTGAGAATGTTTTCTTTTAGTTTTCTAATGTTGAATTAAAATGGGAGTAAAAAAAAAAAATACTAGTTGAGTTGATAAATGAATTCTTTGTATAATAGTGTTATTGTGGCAATTAAGTTGAGATTGTGATGTTTGTTGATGAATTAGAGTCTAATTAGATATAATAATCACTATATTTCAGAATCCTGAAGAGAAAACGTTGAGTGCGTATATATGATTTCGATGTCTACTGCACCAAGGAGGAAAAAATGGAGTGAGGCAGAGGAAAGGACACTAATAGATAGATATGGAGAGCTCGTGTCGAACGGAACGTTAGCGAAGATGAAAACTAGGGAGAAGAAGTTTAGACCGATTGCTTTTTATGTCAATACAATGCATCACGATAGGGATCCAATTGCGTTTCCTTGGCAATGGAGTTGGAAAGATGTGTCCACGAAAGTTCAGAACATGAGGCATCAGTATTTGCTGGTTAAGCAAAAGATTAAGAAGCCGGAACCGCCATTAGGGAACAATTTGGTGGGTGGTGGGGAGGAGTTTGAGTGGGCTGATAGCCTCTCGTATTGGTCAAATTTTCTTAGGTACAAAGAGGTGTTTGGGGATGTGCCTCTTCTTTGTAGTAATAGCCTTGATGATTCCATGTTGGGCACGGTTAATAATGATGACAATGGTGGCGGTTTTAGTGGGAGTAGTCGAGGGGTGGATATGGTTGATTTTGGCCATTTGGGTCATTCTGGAGAAGGGGATTTTGCCACGGGGATTGATGGTGGGGAAGATGGGGTCTTGAGTTTGGGTTTTGAGTATGATGGAGAGGAAGGAGAAGAGAATTTTAACAATAGTAGCAACCATTTGAAGGATGATGGTGATGAAGAGTTTGCATATGAGGAGGTTGAGGCTAATGGGTCAGAGTTGAGAAAGAAGAAGAAGGTAATAAAGGGGTTTGAGACAAAGGCTTGGAGTTTTTTAGCAAATCAATTGGGACAATTAAAGGAAATGGAAATGCGATTTGACCAAAAGGAGCTGGAGCGGGACCGAGAGAGGCAAAGGAGGGAGAATTTCCGTGCAGAGCGTGACAAAGAAAGGGAAAAGATGTGGCAAGAGAGGGATAAGGAAAGAGCAAAAAGGGAGAAGATTATTGAGGAGCTGAGGAAGCGAACAATAGTAGAATGGGAAGCGATGGAAAAGGAATGTGAGGAAAGGGAAAGAAGAAGAAGAGAGGAACTTATGATTCAGGAGAGGGAATGGGAAGAGAGGATGAGCTTGAGGAGGTCTGAGTGGAACAAGAGGATGGATGACATGTTGAATCAGCATCGAGTAGAAATGGGCCAGATTCAGTCCCGGATACTGCATGAACAACAAAATATCACAAGTCAGTTGCTTACAATTGTATCACAGTGGTCGGGCCATCCAAGTGGGCTATCCGATCATACCGGAGCGAGCAGCCACTATCTCTCACCAGTAATGCAGAATCTGCACCATGTGAATGACATGGTTCATGACGATACTAGGGTCGAAGGAGACAATCAGGAAGATCAATTCATAGTCGATTGATGATCCTGCCTTTTCTGTACTTCTCTGCGGTTGTAGTTCAAGGCAAATGTAAGCTAGAATATTTGCCATGACAAAGTGTAGAGGTAAGAGAAATCAGCTGGAACTTTGTGCTCTAGTTTGCCTATCATTGTATATTGATCTGTGTATTATGAATGCTTAGTCAATAATGGATATAATCTTCCTGGTTCCTTTTGCATTCTTTGCTAATAAAGTTGATAAGATTGGGTCTTTACAATTTGCAAAAAATGAGAATTGTATATGAAACCTGTGACTTTTATGCCGGAATGGTGGAGCATCATACAACTGTATCTCTTGTCGGGGCTGCTATAGGATGCAAACTTATATACTTCTGTTGTTCAGAAATAATGATCACGTAAGCTATCTTGGATGTCCAAAAGCAGTTGCTACTTGCCAGATTCATGAAAAAGTAGAACTATGATTTGATTTCTTGAATGCCCTAACTTAACTTGGTTTATAGGGTAAACATAAGAAATTGTGTTAGGCTTAACTATAATAAACGATCTTTTATTGAAATTAGTCATATTCTTTCTTAGTTACGAACAGTTGACGACGACGAGTAGGACGCAGAACTCCCCATGCTTTTACTCTGCTAGATTTTGTTTATATATTTACTACTTTATGTATTCGGTCTGTAAATTGTGGGTATAGATACTCAACTACCATGCAATGGAATTCCACTTGATCTCAGAATGTACTTGTGCTGTGATTCTTTGTATTACAAGTTATGACTTTCTGAGAGTATTTCATGCCTGTCATTCAATGTTCTTAACAAAGTTTCATATATGGCGGAACTCTCTCCTTGGCTTTGAACTGTAGCAGAAGTTGCATCTCAAATTGTGGCTATTCATTCGTTTTCTGATCAGGTGAGTAGTCAATATTGGAGAATTTTTCACTTTGAACTGAATTACATAGAGTCAAATATCTTATTGTACTGTCCTCTACTTGTTATTTTGTGAAGTAAGTCAGTAATTTCTGATCAAGGATCTAAGTGGAATATCTCAGCAATTGCTTGGGTATAGTTGAATTTTCTGAACCCCTTTACACAAGGAATTACTTACTAGGTTTATCTGTATTTGAAGTAACCTAGTGTTTTGACTTTTGAGTTGAAGTTTGCTTGAGCTTGACTTGATAAAGGCACCTAACAAGTTTGAGTGAGTGAGTCGCATGTGAGCTGGACCTAAGCTGATGTTGGATCAGAAATATCTAGTTTTGTTGTTCAGCTAGTTCATCTGGTTAAGATCCCTAGCAATACTCTTGTCATGGCTCAGGGAGCTTCTGATTCCTGAGAGGCTAGCAAATTACAGTATGATATGGTAAATTAAGGAAGCGGCCCACATTACCTGCTTATATTGTTATTTTGGTTCCCTCTTCCACCCCTTAGCTACCAAAGTCTTTACATGTGGAAGAAGTTTTAATCAACATCTTTGAAGGAATATACCAAAGGCTTGCTAAACGCAATAAATATCTGTAATATAGTTCTTGAATTATTTCGTCAACATTCATAAACAAAGGTCTGATTTGTAAAACCTCTCGTAAAATATGCATGCTGAAGCCTGAAGTGGAATCCAGATGTATTATATCTGTTAGGTTTGTCTTAAAATCTAAGATTAGAAGCTCTCTTTTCCTTTTTTCCCTTGGTAAGAGTGACCATTACCTCTGAGCCATACTCTTTTGTGATTTAGCGTTCAAAAGGAGCTAGGGAGTAAGGCTTTCTTTTTACGTGAAGTAAGTTGACCTGGTTTGAATCTTTAGAAGTCTAGTATGGTTTCATCTGAATCTTTTTCGGTTTAATTTGACCTTGCTTTTACGTTAGTGTATAAGAAAAATATTATCACTCATGATCTTGTTAGCTTTGTCTCAATGTGCCTTTTTATATTCATCAAAAATTTGTTTATTTTATTATTGTTGTTGTTATGCAATTAGAGATTTTTGGTGGTTCTGTATGAGAGACTGATGTGATTCAAACAAGAGCAAGTATATGTTCTTGAAATTAGGTCAAAAGAAGATAACCTTAGTGAACATCAATTGTACTATGTAATTTGTGGGTACATTAGAGATCTTAATTGGATTTAGTTAGCTGATCTGAATTTGCGCATGCAATGTTAGAAATCGAGCTCGTGTTCAAAGTGACTTGAACCACTTATATTTCAATTTTTTTTTACAAGGTGTTGCTCATTTACATTCATATGTAAAATCATATCTGCAAACAGTTTGAAAGACCTAATCTTGAGTGTAGTTTTCTTCTGGATTTTGTATTGACAAATGTCCTGACTGGGGTCAAATTCTCAGATATCATGTACCACGCTCATGGTTTCGGGAAACAGATAACTTAGTGGTTGTCTTTGAAGAGACAGGAGGAAACCCATTTGAGATCTCATTGACATCACATTATACACAAATCATCTGTGCTGGTATATCGGAATCTCACTATCGACCACTTTCAAGATGGGTGAATCATGGTTCTCGGAGACGGACAGATCTGATCAACGACATAACACCTGAAATGCATCTGTATTGTGAAGACGGATATGTAATCAATATAGTGTTTGTCAGCTACGGGAACCCAATGGCTAGGATGTCAAGAGTATTCAAGAGGCAGCTGTCAGCCTGTCACGCACCAAAGTTGTCTGACGTGGTTCATGGAGTAAGTGGGTTAACGATATACACTTAGGGCCCATTTGGTGGATGATAATAAATGGTGGTAATCGTAATTGGTCGTTGATTTTTCACCTCTAACTATTCGACTTCCTATTACCACTCAATTTCATCTCTAGAGGTGCTAATTAGGTATACTTGCTCCGTTCTAAAATAAGTGTTACGTGGGGTGGGGTTGGGGGTGGGGGGGGGTGGGGAAGAGAGAGATAGAGAGAAATAAAAGCGGGACCCATGTGGTGGAGAGAGAGAGAGAGAGAGAGAGAGAACTCAATGCCAAATAAAGTAATGTTGCATTAATTTTGAAACTTCAAGAAATGGTAAACGTAACACTTATTTTGGAACGGAGGAACTAAGGGGTGTTTGGTTGAAGGTTTTGGAAAAGAATGGTACGGATGTGATGCCAGTAGTTATCAAAAAATTGTTTGGTTGAGGTAACTTGGATATGGGACCTCATATCCATAGGTTTTTTATCCTCCTCTAAACCCATGGAATCTCATACCCGCCACCAATCCACCACTAAGGAATGAGATCCCCATACCTCCCCTTTACTAATGGATTCTAAATCCATACTTTTGAATGAAACAAACAACTATAAAAGGTAATGGATTGTGAATCCATACCTATGGAATTCTCATTTTCATACCATTCCGTTCCAAATACTTGAATGAAACACCCCCTAAAAATTATAAATAAAACCACATACTTGGGGATAGAGTTTGCATTGTTTCAGACTTGGGTACTCTGTTGGACACAGGTATGTGTGTCCGAGTTGGTTTCTATGAAAAATATCTGTGATTCCTAAAATGAAGTGTGAAGTGTCCTTACTAGTGTATGAGTGTCGAAGATCATGCACGAGTACTTGAGCTAACATGAAGAGTCTTGAGTTTTCATTGAATTGCATAACCATAGACATTCTTGATATAATACAAATTCTACCACTAGTCCATTACCATTATAAATTTTGCCTATCAAATTGGATTTCACAGGCTCACAGCTGTAGAATTTGAGCTTAAGTATATCGTTAAACTGGATCCGCGCATTGTTGTTTGTAGAGTTTTAAAAATTAACACGAGGAACATTCTACTAGTCAATTGATATAATGTCGAGTTCTAGACAGTACTCTAAGAATGATCAAATTGAGCTTGATAAATCCCCAAAGTGACCCTCCCACCTGATTGCCATTTTACTTGCCTTATGGCCTTTAATACAATTCACTTACACTTCCTTTCTGTCATTGGATACTTCATCCCTGCAAAATTTCAATTCTTCTTTGTGATATCTTGGGTTTTTACATACTCCTAATTCTTGGAAGGGTATTGCTAATGATTTTATTGCCCATTTCTTTTCTCAACAGCTTCGCCAATGAAGATAGACTTGCTCCATTAGAGTTTCTAATGCCGAATGGTGATCCATGCAGAGGTGTTGTTAAAACCCTGGCTGGTCCATTAGAATTTTTAAATGCCGAATTTGGTGGTGATCCACGCAGAGAGGTTGTGAAAACCCTTGCTGCTCCATCAGAGTTTTTAAATGCTGAATTTGGTGGTGATCCACGCAGGGGGGTTGTTGAAACCCTGGCTATTGAGGCGAAATGTGTGTCATCACAGATTCTCAGGTCAGGGTTCTCATCAATCTAGGAATGTTTGTTAACCACCTACAAACTCTGCATATTCTGGTATTATTACCTTTGTATTTTTTTGGGGAGTGAATGGATCTTATGTATTTTCATCTGCAACTCACTCAGTATGGTGTAGATTGATGATTGTCATGGTCTATGCACTGTCACAAACAAGTTTTAGATTTCCCTGTGTCTTCTCTGATAATCCAGTTTGAATTATCTTGAGAAGCTGTCTTTATGTCTTACAGGTACATGTATATGAAGCTATGTCTTTATCCAAAAAAGGGAGCGTGGCCGTGCCTCTATGTTCTTTTATGAAGGATGATTGCTGCTTGTTTGCTAGTCCTATCACCTATGCTGCTTGTTGGAATATGGGATGTATGCCTATCTGACTTTGGTAATCTCAGTCGTTATGAATAGGATTGGGATGCTGTGTACGTGATTTCCGAGATTTAATTCTAATCGCGACAGTTATATACAGGTCAGGTGGTGGAGGCAGTGGCAGTGACGATGGTCGAGAAACAGGGGTTATCCTAATTTGTACTTCATATGCATAGCAAATATTCTGTTTTAAAGATATACATGATTCATTATTTTAGGTGCATAATTGCATATACATAACTCATAAAGTTACGATTAGTAGCATAAAAAAATAGTTACATTTAATATAATACAATTTATATTGTACATTGCTACACAGAAGGAAATAGAGTTGCAGATTGGTTGGCAAATCAAGGTGTCATCCAGAACAACAAAATTGAGTTGATTCAAGCCCCCTATTAAACATAGGAAGAATTTTATTTGAAAATGTTGTAGGAGTGGGTAGGTCACGCTTTATCCCCTAGTTTTATGTTTTCTTTAGTTTTTGTTTTTTTGTTCCTGAGGTTGTTTTCCCTCTCGTTATGCATAAAAAAAAAAAGTATAATACAATATATTAAACTCAAAGTGGATTAAAAGTGTCATGACTCATGATGATCAAATTTAGAATTAATTTATGGATTAATGGAGTCACATTAAGGCAGCATGAAAACTTGCCCCTCCCTCCCTCTCTCTTTCGACATTCCTTATGCCTGCTTGATGAGTCAACACGTGGCTTTGAAGGAAAATGGTCGGTAGCTTACCGAAAAGTGGGCTCCACATATAGACTTAGCCGTTGGGGTTGAATTTGCCATAACCAAATTTTAAAATCTTGCCAAGATGGGATGGGATTGGGGTGGCTACTCTTTGGTCCGCCAGGCGCCACAAAACGAGGTCCCATGTGTAATTATTCTTGTTTCACCATCATTATTATGTTTAGTTATTCTTTTATAGATATATTTTTTATAGGTATGAAATAAAACTGAATATTAGTTCTCCTCTTTCTTTGTTTAAAGCAATGCTACAATTGTAGTCTTATGAGTTATGAAAATTCTCTTATACAAACATTTTGTGTTATTACATTAATTTAAAACCAGCCAGTCTTCTATGTGCCTTGTCGCACACTTAAATCATGGTACAACATTACAAGTAATGACATATATACAAAATACATTAATTGCTAAATATAATCCTTGGTATAATATCAAAGCCAACTATATAAGATTAAATATATATTTCACTTTTAATTGATAATAAATGTTACAATAATATGCCTACAAATTATTACTATGCACATACGACATGTTTGATAGACTGTATTGAATGACAATTATTCATAATGAAATAATACGTAATTTGCAAGGAAAATTTGCTACTAATTGCCATGGTAATGAAAGATTGAATTCTCAACGCCAACTCCTCAAAAAAAAATCATCCCTAAACATGGGTTTTTCTTCACAATTTTCCATTCCACTCGATATTGCGTCTAAAGTGGTAATGAATAACGTAAATTTATGGACATGTTTAGGGATTGTTTCTCATCATTAAGAACATTAGCATAAGTCTTCTCTTACAAAACTAAACTAGAATTCATTACCATTACTGTCAATTATGACCGTTTATCAAATAAGCCGTATATTATATCTAATACCTTACCACTACCCAAAATGTCAGAATCAAAGGGCATCATACAAAGTGACTTCAACTCAATAAAGCACTGTATTAGTTAATCTCCAAAATTGTCAAATCTAATTTTAACACCCCAACAACAACACAAATACAATGAAAAAGAAAAACAAAAGTTAGGAGAAAAAGGCAACAAACGAAACCGTTGGGAAAAGGCGAAGAGAAAAGACTTATTACTATCATTTGGAGCACAAATCTGACCCCTTCTTCTAATGTGGACGCATTTGTAAATGATTGATACAGTAACAAATCTCTAAATTTGTCGCCTTTTTCCATCTGCTTTCCGATTTTGTTTCTTTTCTACTTAGAGGAGTACATTGATTATCTCAAAATATCTGCATTGTATTTTGTTTTGTTCTCTTCTTTATTTTGTGCCCACTCCTTTTTTTCCCCCACTATTTTCTTGAAATTTGTTGTATTTTTCCGTCTTTTTTGTAAGAGAGAGACAAAATTGAAACTAGGATTTCTTACTTTTGAGTAATCTTTAAATGGGTATCATCTGAATTGTTGTTTTGAGATTTCATTAATGATCCACTGTAAATTTTGTGATACGTGAAACAGATTGGCTATTTTGTCAGTTGTTCTGGGCATTTGTTGAGGATTTCAATACAATCTGTTTTGCAGCATTCTCAGGTATTTTTTTTTTTCATCCCACTTTTTCCTTTTTATTTGGTGGTATTTTTTTATTTGAGTGTGGAAGGAGGAATAGACGTTAAAGTTTTCCCGAGTTTGTACAAAAATTAATAATTCAGTTCGTACCCAAATGATAATTGTACCATTTGGAAGAGGTTTGGGTATTAAACTCGGGTGTCAAATGCGAACTATTTTCTCGTGACAAGTATGGGCGTTACTATATGCTAAAAACGTCTGTTTTTTTGGGTCAGAATTCTATATAGTTGTCAAAGTGGAGAATTTGAACTTGTAGCATTTGTTTGAAACTAAAGAGGGATGATGAATATAATTTCTGGTTTGCTGTGTGATGGCTTACACTTTTTAATAATAAAGCCCAGATATGAGTATTTAGTTACAACATAGGGTCAATTTCACAAAACTATCCCAGTATGAATATGTTTTGTTCCAATTATATGGAACAGTTCTTAAATTATCTTTTGTTGGGTTGGAATTTTCTTGAATTTAAGGCTGTTTGTTTGGTAGGTGTCAATATATGTATATAGTTTTCTAGGATAAGTTCCATTCCTAGCAACTACATTCCTGGACACATGTTTTTTTCATGAATGTCCAATACCATCCATCACCACTAAACTGGAGGTATTGAGTGGGATGAAAATCTATATCGAACAAGTCATTTGGGCGTGGACAATTATTACCCTGGACTTCTGTGACATAATTACCTATAAACTCGTGATTATTTTCATACACAACCGCCTATCAAATGGCTGTTATAGGGGGGATTTAGATTAGGATGTTGATTGTTGATTGACAGCAAAGGCTATTTGGAGATTTCTTCGTTGTTTCTTGATGAGCCTTGGCTGTAGGTCTCTCATAAACCGTCTCACACTCTCACTTCTAATTGTTAGATCCTTGTATATCTTTGTATCAACATTAGGGGTAAAGTCATGTATAACTTGAACTCCCTAGATACATATTGGGTGTGTCATTGTGTGGTTGTAGTGAACATCACTTAGGTAGAAATTAGAATACTTTTGTATTGAAGATGTTCTAATAGCAGAAATTTGGTTAGCTCCAAGGTGCTTGTCCAAGTCTAACTTATTCACGTGTCCTTGAGCAGAAGACTGAGGGCCTCTACCTTTACAGATTAGCAAATTTCTTTGACTAGTAAACTTATCCTAGTTAGACATCAGTTATGCTAAGTGAATCTTATTGTCGTTTTGCTTACACTAAGAACTTAAAATTCTAATTGTATCTTTGCAGTTGTACATTATCAATGAGACCAATGGCTTCACGTACTTTGTCTGTAGCCACAAATGAGATTGATTTTCTCAAGGACACACTTCATGCTCAGCAAGATCTTTTACAGAAACTATACACTGAATTGGATGAGGAGAGAGAATCCTCTGGTGTTGCTGCTGATGAAGCTTTATCCATGATATTACGCCTGCAGGGTGAAAAGTCAGCAATGGGAATGGAGGCCAGCCAATATAAGAGAATTGCCGAAGAAAAGATGTGTCATGCTCAAGAAACACTTGAGATTTTCCAGGAACTAATATACCAGAAAGAAATGCAGATTGCTTCCCTTGAGTTTCAAGTTCAGGCATACAGATTTAAACTTCTAAGCATGGGGAGTGATGATTTGGGTGTCTCTGAGATGCAATATCCTGAGAACATGTTGAGAAAAAATGGGGTCTCCGAGGAATCAAGTTCTCGAAGCTCTCTCAGACGGAATAGTTCACTGCCACCTCTTCCAGTAAATGCTGCTTCCAGTAGACGATCTTCTAATGAGGGAACAAAGTCTTCAGCCTCCTCTCCCCAAACATTGCAGGAAAGCAAAGGTGCAGAACCTTCTTCTCGCAAGGAGCAAGGAGATTTCAATTCATACTGGGAAGAGATTATCAAGTTAGATGAGCGGGTGAAAGAGTTAGATAATCTTAAGGGCTGTAATACTAATGATGTTTCACTAGCAAGTACCTTTGCAATTCGGGATCCCTCTCCAGAGAATTCTCCCGCAAAATCAGATTTTCCGGAGTCTCCTGAAACTGTGGTTAGTGTTCAAGCATGTGAAGGTTCTGCTTGCACAACGAGTGTTCAGGATATCTTTGAAGTCCCAGTATGCTCTTACAATAGCCAAAGTGGTAGTTCTAATAAGAAACAAAATGGCAAATTGACATTGGAAAGTGAAAAAAGGAATGGAAAACTAGATTTAGTCTGGGATGAGATCTGGAAGTCTGATGTCAAGGATAACATTGTTTGGGAGAAGAAACCATTGCTATCCCCTGATACAACCACAAGTTCGCCTAAGACTGACGAAGCTGAAGAGAGAATTGATTGGGAAAAGAAGCCGTTGCTGTCTTCTGGTGACAGTAATGGCTCACCTAAACCAAAAGATTGCAAGACTGATAAATCATTGCTTTATAAACACCCAACAATTGGTGTTGCTGACTTTGAGCTTCAGCAATTTAATAGAAGACTCAAGCAACTTGAAGATCAAAGGTTTGTAACAAGGAGCCATGAAACAAATGCTGACAGAGCAGAAGAAGAGTTGAGAGTTTTATGGGAGATTAGGGATAGAATTGACTCAATGCAGACTGAAATAACAAGCTGGAGGGCTAAGAAGCCTTTGCCTCCAGAAGGTCGTTCGCCTGGTTGCCTTAAAGAGGTATGCTTTTCAAATTTGCTGATCTTGAACTTGGTTAATAAAGGTTTATATATGACATACTTCCTAGTATTGAGTTGATCAGTACCTTGGAGTTGGTTAGTAAAGGTCATAGTATATATAGTTGTCCATGTCTGCCTTTATAGTAGTTTGTTGATCGGCTCTTATATTGGTTTTAACTCATAAGTACTGGCCATTAGCCACTAGTATCTTCTTTGAAGCTTGAGTATGAGATTGAAGTGATTCTAGGGTATCTTTAAAGCATCATTCATGAGACACGCACTTATGTACTAGTAATTTTGTGTTTGAAAATTTCGTGTCTGATATTAGATGCCCTAGCCAAAATTTTCAAAGGCCCAACCTATATAACCCTCCCCCCCATTCGGTTGGCTTTGGGTCCAATAGCCTCTAGCCCAATTATAAATTGCAAATAAAGACCATGCTACTACTCATTAGATAAAAGAATCATAACTCTTGTTTCTCATTGTATATGCATAGTTATGCAGAAGCATGTGATGGACCCAATTTAAGACACAGTTGCTATATGCAACCCCTCTTTACTAAATATGTAACCCGTCAAAAATATTGAACCTACCCTTCATCCCTCTCCCTCATTCATTCGCTCATCAGGACTTAACAAAGGAAAATGTCAGTGCTCATTCAAACACTGTGCCACCACCAGTACTCCTGAAAGATGTTATGAATAACCAGCAAATGAGCAAGATGAGATTGCACTTATTGAGCATCTCGAATGGCCAGTAGCGACGAAAGAGTAAAGTGAGAAGGCAAGAATTCATATTACTTGCCTTTAGTTGCCTGATAATCAATTGTAAATAATTCATATAAGGCAACCAATAAAAAGAAATGAACAATATCAGCTTTCTACAGTTAAGGCATGCTTGGATTGAGGGTGATGTATTAAGCCTTAATGGAGTAATGAAGATAAAATGAAGAAAATGATGATGAACTAAGTTGGTAGTAATAGAGATGATGTAGATGATGTAGGGAGGGAGAGATAGAATCACCCCCTTTTGGGGCTCATACGGCATACATTACCTTGGGGGTGGTGGACTGGTGGATAACTACAACCCCCAAAGTGAGGGCCAATATATTTCCGTCTACCACCACGTCCATCCATTTTCCTTTTTAAAAAATTATTTCTACCCCTCCAATGCATACTCTCAAGCATGCCTTTGGAAGGAGATCTAAAACAGTAAACAAACACAAGGTGTTTAAAGGGCAATTCTAATCACCCAATTCTTCTCAATAAGCTTTTGGGAGTAATTTCTACATTATTAATGTAACCCTTCCCTTCATAAATTCTTTCTTGAGTACCACACTTAGCTCTCACTGGCTCTATCAGTGGTTTCTCTAGACTTATATAGACTTCTGTGTTATTTCTTCTTTCGTTGCTATGTGGCTACTGGCTAGTTCTGGGATTTTTGGGATAGCTTGTTTTCTGTCACCAGTTGTATAGCTTTTGGTGGATCAATTATGTACAATTTGGGTGTTAAAACAAGGTTCGCAAATGTAATGTCTGCGGAAGGAAGAGTTGGAATCCAGTGAACTAGTACTTGCACATCATCTTTCATAAGTTATTGCTCGGGGCTTCTTCATAATTGGGCATCTAGTGAGCAAACATCAATTAAGCCTTCAGAGTTTAATAATTAATCACTTAGTTTTATCGTAGATTATATGTGTACTTCAGGCTCTTTTACTAAGAGCCAAAAATTAAATCAATGCGCTTCACGTTAGAGTTCTTTTAATTGCCCACTTGATTAGAGTGAAATGCCACAAACCCAGAGTTCTGTTGTACCTAATAAGTAATAACTAGTCAATTTGCTTTTAACCCAGTAATGTATCGATGTGATTATTGTTTTGTGTTTGTTGAAGTTTTTGTTCTACAGTAATGCCACTTCTCTTCTGATCTTAAATAAGATTACTATTTCATCCTGAATTTTCTCCTGGCTGATTACATAAAAGGAGGGTTATAGCCACAAATGCATAGGCAGAAGATAATGAATGCTTTGCT
Organism: Beta lomatogona; assembly: GCA_947646795.1. Lineage (NCBI taxonomy): Eukaryota > Viridiplantae > Streptophyta > Magnoliopsida > Caryophyllales > Amaranthaceae > Beta > Beta lomatogona. Next base: position 483,470 of record CANSNZ010000033.1, on the reverse strand, counting down.
TATATATCTCTAAAAGTGTTTGTCCAATGTAATTATATGTATCAAAGCAGCCTTTTTGTGACACTGCTTTTATTTTTCTAACAGGTGATACTGTGCTTTTGGCCTTGATCAATCCCCAAACAATCTTGGTATGGTTTTCTCTGTTCCTTTTTACCTAGAGTCGATACCTGGAAAAGGATGCCGCGTATTGCTTAGTTGAATGTGATTCGAGTTCTCAAGTGTGTATATTTTGTATAGATCCCAGAATCTATATCACACAGAAATGCCGCCTTGGAGGCGTGTTTCTTATTTGTTTAACCTTAGATCGCACATATAAGATATATTTCCTTGATATTGATTTTCTTTTCTTCATTCCTAGTTGTGTATATTTCCTTCTCATACAGATATGGGAATACAATTCATTGGTGTATAGTGTAAAAACTTTCTGAAGCTTCTTAGTAGGTTTTTTTTTTTTCCATTGTGAGTAAAATATAACGTTTACATGATTATGAAGCAAAAAAGTTCCTATCCTATTTAGGATTTAGACTGTGCTTCTAACTTAGTGGTGAGATGTGGCTTATCAAGTTATCATGCATTCAAGGCAGTGTTGGTGCACCTGGTTGCTGAAGCGGAAGTTACCATTAATCGTTTGCATGGCTTTGGGTTAAGTAAGGTCTGTTGAGGCTCCATTGGACACACATTAAGGTGCAGTTGCATTTATATGGAAAAAAGTCAGGAGTTCGGTGACTTTATAGCTTGTTTCCTTCACACAACCCAAGGGAATGTTATCCCCACATGAATTTTCCTAAACTTGACCTATTTGATAGCTCTGGATCTAACTTATCTGAAGTTAATTGAACTTATTGGACTTTATTGGAAGTTCTCCTCACCTTCAAACATAACTTAGTAATCTTGAATGTATACGAACTTATTTGCCATGATCTTTTTTTTTATTTGATTTTACAACACAAAAATATTACTTAACTGATTTTCAATGGTTAATACTATGTTTTTTATTGATTAGAATGAATTGTCTAGAATGAACACATTCTTAAAGGAATCGAAAGTGAGAGAATTCTTAATAGGAAGATTTGTCAGAAGCTACCTTATAAAAGCACGTTTTTGTCAAAATTAATTTTGTAAAATAAGCAAATACTTCATGTTGTAAAAAGCTACTTTTGGCTGGGTTATAGCCGTTAACCACCATTTTCAGCGTTATTTTTTTTTTACTTTCACGCAATTTCTCTTTTGAAAAGTGGTACTGAAATATGGGTTTTTTGGTGAAAAGGAAAGGTAGAAAAGGGCAAAAGACTAGGTTACTGCCAAAAAAGGCGGTCAATGGCCGAAATCTGGCCAAAGGCAATAACGCATTTTCTTACTACATATTGTTTATAAGGTATTCACGAAAATGTGTATTTATAAGGCTTTGACAAAATTCTTCTTCTTTATATGATCGGACACCTATTATTTTGGGTATAAGATGTCTCTCTTCTCTAGCACCTTAGCTTAAGTCTTAGGCTTTTGGACGAATCAAGGTGTGGTCTGATGTTACAACATCCTGACCACTGTGCATGGTTAGCCTTACAAAGCGGATGTGCTCTAAACTTCTAAACTTTCATGAGGGTGTTTAACCCATAACTAAAAGTCTTAAATGAAACCTTATTCAAAAAGAAAAATGAACTAATAATTTGGTATATAGCCATATAGGCGAACTACCAATTGTCGTTCCACCTTAAAACCATATGCCAGTAAGGGGAGTAGCCCTTTACACATCCCAGCAAGTTTACATATTACATCCACTTGAAAACAAAAACAGTCATGTAATGTTTCACAATTGGCATTCTTCTGAGTTACCATCACCTTGTAATCTAATCTTAGAAACATTTCTAACGAGAAACTAAATTACATAACTGATGGTGTTGGGGTCTAAATATTAGCCCAAGCACATACCGGGTAATTAAAAGGTTGTAGTAAAGCAATCAGGCCTAAAGCAGGGAAAGTGGAAGTAAAGGTATATAATGGGCCGGCCCAAGGCCCCCTAAACCTATTCTCCACCTATATATTGTCCAAATGAAAGGTAACTTTAACTAACTAAACAAACATATACATTTGGCAATATTGGCCCACTCTCTTGCTTTCTATTGCTCAGCCGACTGACTTAAGCAAGTCTTCTTGTTTTGCAGGTGACAACCCACTTGGAGATTCGATCCAGCATTCATCAAACTCACATTCATTTAACAAAGTCCGACTTACTATTCATACCTATTACTGTTTTTATCAGAAAAAGATGGTAATTACATAGTAAATTACGTCCTCGTACTCATCCCACATAACTGATGGTACTATGGGAATGCTTTAGTGTTTTATTGATATAAGTGGTACCACAAAATCCTAGTAGATAGTCTTACTTTCGAACAATACTTGCGGTGTCGTAAATGTAACATCTAAGCATGATTACGGTTACATAAAAGGGACAAAAAGCGCCCCGCTCTTTCTTTCTCTCTCAAACCCTAGCTTCTCCTACCCCTTCTTCATCAGTTAGGGGCTGCGATGGATGATTTCATCCATGGTAAGCCCCTTTTCCCATTTTATTTTCAGTTTTTAGTTTATTTTCTTGTTTTGTTTAATAAATTAGTCTCTCTTTATGAGATTTTTTCAAACCCTATTATGGGGTTTTTAGTTTCTATTTTGGAAATCTCCTTCTCTCCTATGGGAGTTGTGAGTATGGTTTATTTGTTTTTAGGTATGAGAAATTGTTCTCATTTGTTGAAGTTAGAGACTCAACATGAAGGTATTGGAATCTCGAATGCGGTCAACATGACGCGATCAAGAATGTTCTTCCCAAACTATATCAGAATGATAGACTTCCTCATTAATAGCTGCTTGATTCAGCAAATACAAGGGGGCTGCACTGTATTGCTCGTATTAGAGTAAATATATGGTAGTATATTTTGTCCATATTTAGTGTCATGTAAATATGGTAACTAGGTTACTATGTATCCTTTGTATACTTCATATATATGGTTAATAAGATGACAATTGTAGTTTCTTTGAAGACGAATTTGATTTAGCCTTGTTTAATTGTATCTTGTTTTTCTTTAATACCTATTGTAGATGCCGTTTAGCGTTCAATTAATAAAATTTCTCTTTCAAACAAAAAAAAAACAAAAAAGCATGATTACGGTTTTATCTACGACACTTTGTGATTATCCTATATAATCTGGTCTAATAGTTTTACTTTCTTTGTCATGAGATAACAACTCTGTGTGCTATCTAACTATAAATCCTTCCTTTTTGTGTGGTGGTTTCAATTAATCAAAGTTCTTCCTCTAGAAAATGACTGCAAAGTAAATATATGTCAAATTATAGATGAGACTAATATGAAAATGTTTTTGTACCAAACTTTGCTGAAGAAATTTAAACTGTTATCAAATAGTTGATTTAGTTGACAATTGTAGCCTCGTTATGTTGATGGTGAAATTAAAACTGTCACCAAATTACAAAGCTTATACTATGAATTCATTCAGATTTCAGCCCATGTTCAAATTTCCTTATCTATTTACCTTACGTAAATAAACTCTTCAATGTAGAGGAAAAACTACATACAATTAGTCATGTTCTCACTCTCTTTTTTATGTTAAAATCTCTTTTTCACACACGTACGCAAGAAATTACACAATTTCCACGAGAAGAATTCCGGTACAACATGAACAATTGCATTACATATTCGTGTAACTCTTACACTACCTGAAAAATTGGGGGTTAGCCGGGATTTATAGAAAAGAAAATTACAAAACGTTTTGTTGTACTACGTAAGATTTAACAATACATGTGAGTGAAGTGCATAATAGGATTATCAATGGTGTGAAATTTTTTCACTATCATCTCTTGTTTGGACAAAGTCCTATATGTATGAACTGGTGTATAATAAAAAACTTAAAAGATAAGAGGGCTCGTATAAATGTGTAGTAAGACGGTCTGACACAAAACCAGCTCTACTTTTCCGATTTCCTTGTAAAAAGTATGGCCAAATCATGTCATTTTGGCAGCATGTAGTTCAAGCAGGATGTCTATATTGACCATACCAACTTCTTGTAGTTAAACTTCAGATTCTGAAGATTAGTCTGCGATCTTGTGCAATCTAGCCTTATTGGTTTTCTTGATTTCAGATTGATGACAAAATATGCTAAACTATTTTATAAGTTTAAAATGGCTGCATAGTCTGAAATTTTTCTGGTGAAGATCAGGAAGCTGAAGGCTAATACTGAAAGGAAATCTCTGACCTGATATCTGATATCAAGTGAAAAGAAGTTAGTACAGAATCTGGTAATGAAGATTGAGTCCTTATTTTCTAACGGATCCGTGTCATTATGGATTATCGCTTCAGTATGACTGACTGCTAACATATCACAATAACGCGCTCCTCTGATTATATTAACATAATCGTGTATGCTTTTGTGATTAATTAGTACAATGTTGTTCTGCCTAACTGCGTGCAAATAGGATTAATAAATTTAAGCATGATTTTTTGTGATGATATGGGGTAACAACTAGTTATAATTTAGTACGTAATACAGAAAGATGGGCGTTTGTGAGACCTGATATTATTCAACTGTTCATTGAACAGAACAAAAATTTGATACATGATGCTGCATAATGTATTACAACATCTTTCTTATGCTTGTTGCTATCAAAAGCACATCATTCATCTTTCAGTTTGACGTCTGCTTTTGGTATAGGGAGTAGTTTGTTTAAGAAGCTAGTGGATGTAGCAATATATAGAATTTCTTGATCTTTCCTGCTGATCTTATCAGAAAAAAGAATATTCAACAACCTTGCTGTTATTTCTATATACAAAAATCTACAATTAAAATGTGAATGGGAGGGTATGTTTCACATTACTTGGTGTACGAAATAAAAAAGGTCTTAACTTAAACTTGTGGTACACATTACTTGTAACTTCACTATATGGACCCACAATCTTTGGTAACGCGACACTTGCAAGTCTGCAACGGGAGTTGACACGCTGCCAGTTGCAGGGATATTTTTTTTGAACTCCCGCCCGTCAAAACGACACTGTTTCGACTCGCGGGAGTTCAAAAAAAATTAACTTTGCCAAATCAGGCAGTGGGGGCCCCACCCACGCCTGATCGTAATTCCAATCGTCCCATGCCTCCAAACTTACTCAATCATCCCACAATCTTTGTTTTGGTTAAGGGCCAAGAATTAAAGGTTGACATCACAATCTTTTTTTCAATCATGGTTAAGGATGCTCTAAGAATGGTCAAGTATTTCTTGGCACAAATAAATGTATTCGTATTTGTGTCTTGGTAAATAGGTGACGTGTCCAACACTCCAACATTCAATTCTCGGATACCGATATATTTTGAATTGAGCTTATAAATAAGAGCTAGTAAGTTGGGTGAATTCCCTATGCTAAATCTAGTAGTGTGCAACGTAAATTGAACCTAGACGAGCCTTATATTAAAGTAGAGTTGGCCCTGGGCTGGCCATCGCTGTGCATGCTTGGTTGTGAGCCATGCCCGAGCCATACTTCGGAGTTTTGGTCGAGGAAGCACGACGCTACTTCGAATTAGTGAAGCCTAAAATGTTATGATAAGCAGATAAATACTTGAACAAAATAAAATAGAAAACAATAATTGTGTGTTTAAGCAACTAATGAAGCTGAAGATTGATTGTTTTTTGTACATCCGTAAAAAATGATTAAGATGTCTACTACTATGGTCAGCAACCAGAAGACAGGAAGACATTGAAGAAAGAAGAAGGAAAAGGCTAGCAACCATTGTTGTCTCAAACATTGTAAGGCTCTTTTGTAATTTTAGAAAAGAAATGAGCCCCCTAAGAAACAGAAAAGGAACAATAAAAATGTAGAATTAATAAAAAGTGGGAGGAAGAGAGTGATTCACATTGCTTGGTAGAAGAAATAATAAACCGTCCCTAATTAAACTTGTGGTTGATATTCATTGCAATCTCACTCTAAACTCATATTTTTTTGTCGATCATAGTTACTATGACCACCTAAGAAGTTTTAGTATTTAAGTATTCATTTAAGTGTCCCGGTAATAAAAAGCTATCTAGTAAGTGACGTGTCCAAAATTTAATTGATGGGTACATTTTCTAAAAATGAAAGTTTTCTCAAATCACCCATGCTTGCATTTTTGTATTACTTCTGTGAAACATAAATTAGAACTTAGAGGAGCCTTAGATAGAAGTAGAGTTGGCATTGGGCTGGCCTATCAGGCCATCACTGTGCGTGCTTTAGCTATGAGCCATGCCTGAGCCATAATTTTGGTCGAGAAAGCACGTCACAAGACGGTACACAAGTCGAAATAGTAAAGCATAAAATGTATCTATCTTGTATAACTAGACCTTGGCAAGACCTCATGAGCCGTGTCGTGTCATAAGCTCACCGTTTGGACTTGGTGGCGCGTCACAAGGCCAACGTCCAGTGGATGTGTGGCCAGCCTACCGGCACAAAGACAAGGAGGGCCATATTGTCAGGCAGGAAGAGTGATGTTAGGTAGTTATGAAATATAATAGCCAGTTCTATATAAAACTTCACACTTTCCTGCATAAATTGTAAAGCAGCTAGGCAATAAATTACTTGACCACCTTGAGAATATTGAAATGGAAAAAGATGGAACTGATGTAATGATAGGTTTAAGCTTCTATATCATTTCCTGACTTTTGGTTGGTTTGTTTTAGCCGCCTCTTTGCCAATTGGAAAATAAAAGACAAAACATATCTTTCTGTTTTCTGATAAACAAAGACGGAACATTTCCTAACAATGAAATGGACCACAATTCCATTAGTTTCTTCTGATTACTTTTCTTCAAGCAAAAGATGGACAAAAGAATAGTAGTAACTTTCTGTTTCATACATGATGATGCTACAACCAAAGAACACATCAAAAACAGGATAAAGATATGAATATCTATAATAAATCTTTTCCTTGAACAACTTTTTTGCAAAGAATTTAAATACAATAAATCATGATAAGAAAGAGGCAAAATTTCTTCATAAAGGAGGACTAATATTATGTGTTTAACAATTGGAAGGTCCTTCATCAATGAGCAGAGGAAGGGCTTGAGATATACTGCTTGAGCCTTTCCATATCTTGGGCTACGTCTAACATTGTTGGTCGCGTTGAAGCTGAGTACTGCGTGCACATTAAACCGAGTTCTATCAGCTCCAAGATGATTTCGGGGAACAAACTCTCGTTTTTGTGTGATTGTGATGCAATGCCATAAGGGGGGAGTATCGCGAATCTGACTTGGGCCAGTTCAAATATTGGCTCAAGATTGTGTGGATAATGAGTCTTAACCCATTCTTGTAGGCTTGAAGCTTTATCAAAGAGAACATCTGTAGGACGCTTTCCTGTAACAATCTCTAGTAAAAGAACACCAAAACTGTACACATCTCCTTGTGTTGAAGCCCTCCTTCCTAGCCCATATTCTGCATTATAGTACAGAATAACGTTACACTACAAATGTGCACTTCTCTTATAATTTTGCAAAAGGAGTTCCAAATTCCAATGTCAAACTTCGTAAAGTTTGTCCATATGTTTTATATGATAATAATAATAATAATATAGTATCACGTGGCATCTTAATATATTCGTTTTAACATAAAGTTAACTTGACAAATCTAGTTTTTAATTTGTAATAACATATATTTAATGTTAATATGCACCGGAAATTGTGGTAAAACAAAGTAGAACAACTAATAAAAGACACAGAGAGTATTATACTATTATGTGACTCATTATCATAAAAGTTGAAGGGTGACTTGTTATATTGTTTAAGGGTGATTTTTGGGCGTCTCACCCAAATAATAGGTGAGCCTTGTCACAGGCTCACAGCTACTAGTCTACTACCAAATGATATTTGACGTTTTATATTTTTTGCTTGAAATAATCATCAAAGGTTCCAATAATTTTGCCTTAAAAGAATTAAACAAGTTATTTGGAATGTGGCAACCATAATACTTATGGAATAAAGGTGCTAAGTTATGGAAGGTAAATAAGTTACATACCTGGAGCAATGTAGCCAACGGAGCCACATAATAAGCCATCAGTAGAGCTAAATGAAGCAGAATCATAAACAGAGAGACTCTCATCACCACCTTTTACAAGCTTTGAAATGCCAAAATCAGTCACCAAAGCATTCATGTCATCATCCAGAAGAATATTGCTCGGCTTTAGATCACAATGAACAACTTTTACCGGCGAATGATGATGAAGATAAGCCAATCCTTCCGCAACATCAGAGCAGATGCTAACAAGTTCCGCCAAATCCAACCCCCGGCTTAGTCCATGACTTGGGTACAAATGCCTTTCAAGGCTCCCATTTGACATTAGAGGGAAAACAATTGCCTTAAAATCTGGCTTACTGCATATAGTTATGATCTTGATCAGATTCCTATGCCGAATATTCTTCAGAACTTGGCATTCCCTCTTGAAACTTCCAGAAACTTCTTTGTCATCTCCATAGTCCAGAACTTTTACCGCGATTTTGGTGTTGTCTCCAAGAGCCCCTTGGTAAACACGCCCAAATCGCCCTGAACCAATCAAGCTTAAGGAGTTGAAACCATTGGTTGCCTCAACAAGCTGTTGGTGGGAAATTCTTGGGTACTTTAGCTCTTCATAAACCTGTTTAAGAGAGACAGAATTCTTCCCATTGTATGCTCCTCTTATTCTTTGTTGACCGAATATGCACAAAACTATAATAGCAATTGCTGATACTAAGATTGGCAGAAAAATAAAGTGCCGAGAATTATCATGTTGATGACAATGTGGCATGCCTTTAATAGTACCACAAAGGCCATAATTTCCCATGAAAGAATGTATATCCAACGAAGAGAACACCCCTTTTTTTGGCACATAACCATAAAAGTTATTGAACGAGAAGTTAAGGTTGTTCAAAGTAGAAGATGCTTCAAATGAGGCAGGAATCTTACCAACCAACTCATTTACTGACACATCAAATGATCTCAGATAAGGCAATTGACCTATAGTAATCGGAAGATGCCCTTCTAAGTGGTTATTTGATAGATTAAGACTTTCCAAAGCGATGCAACTCCCAAGTTGTGATGGTATAGTACCAGAGAGATTGTTCATGGATAAATCTATTGCCATAACCATATCCATTTTGCTAAGCTCGAGTGGTACAGGACCCGTTAAGAGGTTACTCGAAAGATTCAAGTACAACTTCAAGCTACTTAATCCTGCAACTTCATCAGGAATACTTCCTGTAATTTGGTTGTGTGAGAAGTCTAGAATCTCCAAGTTGATGCATTCTCCAAGACTTGGGGGTATGGTTCCAGAGAGTTGATTTTCATAGAGTAAAAGCCATCTTAACTGGGATAGATTGGTAAAACTATCGGGTATTGAACCCGAGAGCTGGTTTCTAGACAAGTCTAGAAGACCCAAATGAGGTATGTCACCAAAAGCTGATGGGATTTCACCAGAGATAGAATTGCTACTTAAATATAGTCTCTCTAGCTTCTTCATCATACATAACTCTTGCGGGATTGACCCATTTAAGAGGTTATTCGACAAGTTAAGGAGTGTAAGATTAACTAGGTTCGAAAGTTCAGGAGGAATGGAACCATATATGAGATTCTCTTCAAGATGTAATTGTACAAGATTTCTAAGATTTCCAATATTGGAGGGTATATTTCCACCTAGGTTGTTTCCTGCTAGTTCAAGTTCTTGCAAATTAGACGCGTTGGCCAAAGAAGCAAAGAAGGGTTCGAGGTTTGTGTTCCTATCATGCCCAACAAACTCATTGTAAGACAAGTAAACAAATTGCAACATGGGCATTTGGCTTATGACTTTGGAGGGCAATTCCCCTGTTAGATTATTTGATTCTAGATCAACCCACTTGAGTTTCGTAGATTTTGAGAGCGATAAAGGTATATGACCTGTGAGATTGTTAGACCAAAGCAAGAGATAAGTTAATTCCCTTAACTCACACCCCTCTTTTATAGGTATTTCCCCACTAAAAGAGTTGTTAGAAAGGTCTAAATAATCCAAAGATGACCCATTACAGAAAATTGACTCAGGAATTCGACCTTGTAAATTATTACTCCCTAAATGAAGGTAATTCAACTGACTAAGTCCCCCTAATTCAGGAGGAATCTCTCCTTGTAGAAGATTCGATGCTAGGCTAATCTGTGAAAGCCCCGAAATAGAGCCTAATTCAGCTGGAATTTGGCCTTGGAAAAAATTATCAGATAAGTCTAGGGTACTTAAGGACTTAAGATCTCCTAAAGAAGCAGAAATAGTTCCTCTTAACAATCTACCTCTAAGATCAAGCTTTACAACGCGGCTTCTGTTATGGTTGCAGGTTACTCCAGTCCAATTACAGACATGGATACTTGAAGAATTCCAAGTGTTTAGAGCTCCTTGTGGGTCTAATACAATACTCGACATGAAAGAAAGAAGCGCTGCTCGATCACTCGACAATGCAGCATTGGATTTAAGAGGAAAAGAGAACAGAAGAATAGATAAGCAAAGCATGAAATAGTATTTGACAAACTTGCAAAATTTCATGATGAACAATATTGGGTTTTTATTATAAAGCATCAAATTTTATCACAACAAATGTTATGGTTGAAAAAAGAACAAGAAGAGGGAAAGAAAAAAAGAATTAGAAGTTGGCATTCCTGTTTGAAACAAGGAAGCAATATATAGGAAACTTTTTTTTCCTTTTTTTTAGATATAGAAATTTGTACCTAACTACCGTTGAATTATGGAGGGAACGCTGATTTGGCGCCTGAGATACTCGATCAATGTAGAAAGCCACATAGGAAAAAGGTGATAGCTAGGCTATATAGCTGAGAAAAGTTTAACAGTGAAATGTGAATAGGAATTGAATGTAGTTAGAATTGAATGTAGTTAGTGGTGTACATGTCATCTGAGGCCTAACTACAAATAATCTTGTTTTACTTGTGATTACCTAATGAATTCAATATTGTGTTGTAAATTGAGTATAGCCTTCAAGAGTTTTATGCACTTAAGCAACTTTTTGAGTTCTATATCAAATATTGCAATAGCTAATGGCCTAGTGGCCAGTTTGATAGTAGAGGCTTTTTGTTCTAGTGCAATTTATTTATGGACTCGTAAATTAAACAATTCAAAAATCATATCTGAAAAAATATCCGCGCATAAATGATGTATTTGGACCCACGTAAGACGTGTAAAATACACTTGTCTCCACGTGCATGACCCACATATGTATATGAGTTGTGACACACATGTGAGATGTATTGGGATACGTAGATAAGTATCATACGCGCATTCCCCATAAAATTTTTGAGTGCATTTTACATTTTAGGGAACAATATATAGAATTTTCAAAAACATGTTTGAGGTGTAGCATGTAAAAGTAAAGTATAAGAATCTTAGTATGAGAAAAACTTAATTACCCATTTATTCTTTATCAAGAATTTAGGAAAGAAGCGCGAAATTATCAGCTTTTCCACTTTTCAAAACGTTTGGTTATGGACCAAAATCCCTGATTTCCATTTAAATTAACATCATGATCAGCCACAAAAACAACATTGAACTTCACCAACGTTCCTTTAAATTCCTAGACAAATTATATAGGAAAAATGGATGAGAATACCCCTAACTTTAGAGCTTCCGCTTTTAATACCCCCAACTATAAGTTATTTTTAAATACCCCAAACTATTGGGTTGGACCACCAAAAATACTCCACCTTTACTTGTCACTTACTGTTTCGTAAAAAAATTACTTTTCCCTCCTATTGCAGTCATCCACCCCCATTACCAAGCTAAGTTTGGCTCACTTGGTAGGAATTCCACCTCATGACCTTAAGGTCAGGGGTCCGAATCCCACCAAGTGAGGGGCACTTGGAGGAGAATTCCCCTTACAACTCCCCCTCCTTCCAAGTGTCTAAGCCTCTGGGTTGGGTCCTGTGCGAGGGTAGCCCAGAGGTTATTCATGTTACCAAATAAAAAAAAAGTCATCCACCCCCATTAACCACCATTAATGCCTTTTTTTCGAAAAACAGTGGTTCTCCATCTCTCATCTCTCTCTACGAAAACACTTCTATCTTCTCAACCAAGTTGCTTATGAACAACATAAAATTACTACCTGGAAATTACGGTAGAAACAATTGGCAGAAAATTACACACTCCAACATTAGCGTCTTTTTTGGTGACAAAAAAGCTTGCAACCTACAAGGCAAAAACCAATGCTTCCAAGAGATGAAGGTCCAACTGTGCCCAAGAAAGCTCAACCACATCGCGGATAAATTGGCAAAGGAAGGAAGCAAAGATCACTTAGATATTAATGTAACTAGGCTTATCCCCACCCCCCTAGTTATCTCTTGAATATTTGAGACGAATCTGTACTAAGGCTTTTAGCCATGACTTCGTAATTTAATGCATCCATATTTCAAAAAAAAAAAAAAAAAAAAAACCTACAAGGCAAATGAATCCACTTAAGATAATACCTAAAACATATGTTGCCAACAAAAAGATTAAATTTGCAGAGGAAATCAAAAGGCTCACAATTGACATGCAAGAGTCAAAAGTTCGTCTGTATCCTTAGCAGTTAGCACTAAACCATCCAAGTTTGCAAGCATTCTGTGGCCAAATTTACGAGAGGCATGATTCATAAAATGATTAACACATAATGTTCTATATTTTAACAAAATTCTACCTCGTAAATCCTGCAAGAAGCAAGCATTCTCTATGGAATACTACTAAACATTCTTAATCCACTAACTATTAATGAATTGATGATAAATATCCGTTAGCTTAGAAAGCAACTTAAATTTTGTTGATGATCTACAGACTCCAGATTCCCTATTCCAGGGTCTTCTCTAATCATAACTTCAGAACTTCAGTAAAACTTACCGATCCTACGATGTATTAAGCGAAAGAAATAAGGAAATATGATCTTAAAAATACAATTGCTTTTTGGCAAAAAGGGTGCTTAAAACTTTTTTCTAAGATTGTAAATTTCCAGCATGTGCAGGAAAGGTGAGTATTAGAGCCACCATCAACGATGCAAGAAAATCGAAAACAGAACTAATGTCTGTTTTAATGTCTGTCAACGGTCAAATTTTGGGAGTTTTGGTTTTTTTTGTTTTTTTTTCAAAGATAAATATAGATGCAGTTGGTTGATTAACGAGGCAAATAAGGTCACAAGTAACGCAAGTGCATTTGTTTACTAGTTCATCCGGTCATAATATCATGAAGTATTTTTGGTGGTCCAGCCCAATAGTTGGGGGTATTTAAAAATAACCTATAGTTGGGGTATTAAAAGCGGACGGGACAAAGTTAGGGGTATTCTGATCCATTTTTCCATTATATTATTTCACCAAAGTTCTTGATCAACACAACCCTAAAATTCAACATCAAGCAAAAACGTTAAGGAGATTGGAAATTCTTTAAAATTATAGCTAGACTGTTTGCTTTAATTTGAGTCTAGCTTACCTGATATTTGTATTCAACTTAAGCAACATAATCACACAAAAAAAAATTGTAATTTTTTATACAACTCAAATCATTTAGATTTTCCAGAAAACGAATTTCATGAGTTAAAATACTAAAAAAAAATGTGAGTAAGCTAGACCCTCTGGAAAACAAGTGGAACTTTCCCCGCTCTATCCCGTGGATATCCGAAGCAATCCTCTCATAATTTGTTGATTATCTTGCAAGTTCCATGTGACCAACTTCTTGGCTAGTAGCCGTAGGCCTTATGAGGGGTTCTTAGATCATCTAAAAGATGGTACATCACCAGTTTAAGTAGTTAAGGAGCTGTTTCTATATTGTAACACTATAAATCTTTTACAATTTATATGTTTGAGGATATAGTTATATCAAGTCATTAGCAGAAACCTACAATTGGATGGAGCCTCTTTAGTTTGACCTACGCTTTGTTCTCGTCAATTTTTATTTTGCTGGAGCGTACTTGTTTTCTTCAACTGAACTTATTGTTTATGAACTTAGCTTATTGTTTACTTAAAATTATTTTATTTAGAATTTCACTTGTTTGTGCTTGATTTAAGTTATTTTTGCTTAAACTTGTTTTAAGAAGCTGAGGACATAGCCTTAATTTTGCTAAACTTAGCTTACGTGCTGGAGTAACATCATAAATCATAATATTGAGGGGGCGTTTGGTTTGGGGTCTTCAGGAAAGGGTAAGGGAATCAACTTACTTGATTCCCTTACTTCTTGTTTGTTAGGTGTGTTCAATCATTCCCTTTACCCCATGGTTACCCCCTAACTCCTCTACATTGATTCCCCACCCCTACCCAAGGTATCACTTACCCTTTCTCTCCTCTACTCCATGGTCACCTTGACAACCACCACATTGCCACCACAACCACTACCTCTCCACCGAAATCACCACCTTCAACCCGAAACCTCAGGCCAGCCACCAAAATCTCGGCAAGCCACCCGACACCACAACCTCTCCGGCCAAAATCACCGCGTCTCCATCCAAACCCCTAGCCCAGGCACCGCAATCCTGGCCCAATCACCTCAAATCCAGCGCACAAACCACCCGAGACAGCCGCAAAACCCCGAAAACACCACGAGACCAACTGGAAAACACCACATATCACTCGAAAACACCATCCCTCGCACCCAATAACACCAGATCTACAAGAGATATGAGGATTTAAGGGGAAATTAGGCGGCGGGGAAGGGGCGTGGAACTTTAAGGGTTTCCGTTTTGAGGAGGAACGACGACGGCGCACGGAAAGGGGAGGGGGAAGAACAACGACACACGGGAACGGGAGGGGGAGGGTGGCGGTGCGGCGGTAATGGGTTGGGGAGGGGCGGCAGTGACATAGCAATAGAGGGGAATGTGGTGGTGCTATGGTGGAAGGAATAGTAAGAGGAGGAAGAAAGAAGAAAGACTATTACCAACCAAACAACACTTAAAATCTAAGGGTTTTGCTTTCCTTTCCCCCTCTACCCCTTTCTTGATTCCATTCCCTTTACCCTATGACAACCAAACGCCCCCTGATTATTTGATTGTCATAGACTCATAGTCACTGAAGGGATGATAGATCGTCAAACTTTCAATTGGTATGTAATGCGGTTGTACGAAATCAATTTTCCCATAAAAAAAAAAGAAAAAGAAAAAAAAAACACATGAACTGGCATTTACCTTTCTGATGCTCACTGATTAACAAATGTATAAAAGTGCTGCTTATGCTGCTATAAGAGTTTGCTTTCTGTATGACTTATGTACCATAAAATTTGAAGCTAAACTAGCAATAGAACAGAGAACTTTGCACTTTTCAGGAAAGATAAACTCATCAGATTGTGTTGCAATACAAGAAAAGATAACATGTCTGAGTTAGGCTTTAGATTGTCATCTGACCCACTTAGACCACTAACTTTTTATGTGTCATACAAAAGTTTCAAGTACTTTCGTGTAATAGTTAAACTTCTAAGGTCTTTAACTTTTTTTCACTTTTTTTTTTTTTAACTTTTACTGTTTTTGTTTGACTAATCATGGTCCATCCAAGGTAGACTGTCTGATACAAGCATTTTCAAAGAAGGCCTTATTATGACTATCACATCAGCATATGCTGCGGAACTCAGTACTTGTTCAAGCGAAAAGTGGTTCGCTTGATCACAATGCACAACGCAAACACTTGAAATCCTTTCTTGTTCGATTCAAGCAAGTTACCATATGATCATAGTACTTCTATTTGCAAATCTTTGAAATAAATGATGAAGTGCAAGTTCCCACATAATTTAAGTGGTAATATACAATGACGACCACTAAAATAGAATTTCTGAGGGCAGGAACCTAAGGAATCATAATTGCAGAAAATAAATGGGCTAATAGTAATTCTTGGTAGTGAATTTCGCATACTGTTACTCGTTAGTACTGACATTTTTAAGTCCAAGCTTAGCAAATACAAGAATATCATGCTCAAACTTCAAAGTAGGAGAAAAATGACAGCAAAATAGAGAAGAAGAAATTAACTAATTAAAAATAGACAATATTTTATGTTTCTTTGGTAGTTGGTCTGAAATTCTAGCTTCTGACAATATTTTCTGTTTCTTTAGCAGTTGGGCCAGACAAAATGGGCCTTGAGCCGGCCCAGTAGCCTGACTTGGCACGTTTAACATTGACCTGGCCCGTTGAACAGGCCTACTACAGTTTTGGCCTTGTGGGCCCTAGACTTGAACTTGATATCCTTTTATTCATTTTCTTAGGTTAGCTAAATTTTCCTTTTGTGTGGACCAGGAGATAGCTATACTTCTATCTCATACTGCCAGTTTTCAGGATTTAGATCATATTTCAACTGCATTACATCAAAAGAAAAAGGTCATGCTGGTGATAATATAGCTCAGAAGTTGAACTATGTACCATCTTTCCCACCTAAATTCATCTAACTGATCTATTCTTAAAATTATAATCATCTTACCTATAAATACCCATAAATGCACAAAGTACATCATATCCTAAGCTAACACAAAAGTACCTCTTAAACACGAAGTTGCACTCCTCATTCTATTCTCGTTTGCTCTCATTTCCTCAAACCATGGGTTCTCGCTTGTTTCTTTGTGGTGTTATGCTCATTGCTTGTGCAATGAGTACCATGACAATGCCAGTCGCAGCTCGCCGCCTTTTAGAAGCTTCCTTGCCAGAGCATCCGAAACTAGAGGTGCCTAAACCAGAAGTGCCTGAACTTCCAAAGCCTACCTTTCCTGAACTTTCTAAACCTACAATGCCCGAACTCCTAAAACCTGACCTGCCGGAGTTGCCTAAGCCCACCTTGCATGAACTTCCAAAACCCACCGTGCACGAAGTACCTAAGCCAACGCTGCCACAAATATCAGAGCCCAAATTAGCAAAGGAGCCCGAGCCAACCGAGCATGAATCACCCAAGCCTACATTGCCAGAGTTGCCTAAACTTACTATTCCTGAGTTGCCCAAGGCTACATTGCCCGAGTTGCCAAAGCCTACATTACCAGAGTTGCCTAAACTTACAATGCCTGAGTTGCCCAAGGCTTCATTGCCCGAGTTGCCAAAGCCCACAATGCCTGAGTTGCCCAAGCTCACTACGCCCGAGCTGCCAAAGGCCGCAATACCTGAGCTGCCAAAGCCCACAATGCCCGAGTTGCCCAAGCTGACTATGCCTGAGCTACCAAAACTCACAATGCCTGAGATGCCCAAACCCACAATGCCTGAGATGCCCAAACTTACTATGCCTGAACTCCCTAAGTTTGACATCCCAAGCAAACCTTGAAGGATACGATAATTTGCATTTCTTGAGACTACATGAATGTATTGAATAATGATGTAGAAATGATTTATACTTTTATCTCTGTTGTTTTCCTTTTTTTTTTACTAGGGAAGGTTTAAAATATTGTATTGTGTATGTATTTCTTTTAAATCTTGTGCCTACAATATTTAATCATTTATTATTATTATTACTATTATTATTTAAATTTGTAAGCACATAACTGTGTCTCCATATTTTAGCACTCAATGATATAATATATTCCACGACTCCACCTACGTGACTTAATACAAAGAATAAAGAAGATGAACCTTTACAAACATATTTAAGATTCTCTTAAACACATTTTATAGAATCATTAATTTCTAAATCGTCTTTAATCACCTATTTTCAGTGTTATCTCTTAAGCCCAATTGATTTTTAAACCCTTTTTCAAGCCCATTTGATTAATGAAATTACTCATCCGAAACTATTTCAAATTATCTCTCATATTCAAGATAGGAAATCGAAAAATATGATAAAGATCACGCTGATTGCAATTTAGCAAATAGACGTGTGTTGTGTTGGAGTATGTCCTATGATCAAGTATAAAACTCAAAAGTTATAAATTATTAATTATATCCAATATAGTTTGGGTAGTCATGAAGCTTTACTAGAAGCCAATCTTGACTTGTAATATTAATAAACTATTAACATTACTACTAAACTATAGTGGACCTACAGGGTCACACATAAACTAAACTTGATTAATTAGTCATTTAGAGACTAATATTATATGATAATGCCATCATATTCTTTTGATAATAAAATTAATAAGATATGGAGGACATCTTATTGTTTTCGGAAAGAATCAATTATAGGATAATTGATTGATATCATTATTGCATGATTGATTAAGAAAATCAATTGCATTGGATTGATATCATGAAAGAAGAAAAGAAAAAAAATCCTAACCTTAATATATTGTTGCCGGCTATATTAGTGCACGGTGATATGAGAGTTGTATGAATTCTTATTGTTGACTGTGAGAGATAGCATAGAGTGTCACTCAAAAGGTGGAAGAAATTGTTTTCTTCATTTCACAAAAGAATTAGACTAAATACAATTGTTGTTCGAAGGTTCTAGCAAACCAAAGGCTAATCAACTTTTAGTGGTGGACTACTTGTGGAGGGATTTCACTTGAGATTCTAAAGTTAACATCAACGAGGCACGCTACAAAGGTATAATAACTTAACTCCCTTACTTAGATTCATTATAATATTATAGGGTGTTTTTGGGAATAGGTTTTATATAAATTGTTTATATTTCCGCATCGTAAATCCTATTATGTTGCTAGCCTAAAAATATTGCATTTCCCATGGGTTTGTTGCGTTCAGCTCAACAGCAAAGAGGTCGGTCCACATGGCTAAGAGATTGGTTGCTTTTGCTGACATGTCACATGCTGGCCCTAGCACTTGCGTGTAGCGCGTGCCACCTACGAGTTACTATGCGATCCGCGCATAAGTTTCGCATATATGCGTGATCCCGTTTCGCACCCTAATTCTGACGCTTCATCTATAAATACCCTATTTTTCTTAAGTTTTGATAATTATGACTTAATTACGAAACTAATTTACAAACAGCTCTCTAAAAACTCTCAAAAGCAACAACTTTGTTCCCAAAATTATCTCATATTCTATACAAATCCTTACAAATCAAACACTTTAACCTCATTCGTGAATAGAATATACCCACATGCCTACACTATTACTATTAAGACATCGTATTTACAAATTTAGGCTTTTAAATTAGATCTGATACCCATAAGTATGTACTTCCTGCTCCAAACCACAAACAATTCAAAGTAAAAAAATACATACTTCTAAATAGAAAGCATATTTCATCTTCATTCGGAAAAAAACTAACAAAATAAAATAAAATAAACATACATTTAAAGAAGATAGTAGTATCATAAAAAGAACAAGCAGGTGTAAGAATAATATTAACCTGGAGCATGCTGCTTTTGAGTATAGTATCTAGGCACTAAGTTGATTTAGTTAGATTATATAATGTGTTCTTCTCTCCTAATAATGGCTTGGTAATAAGAGCTACAAGTTCATCATCCAAATATGTCTTATACTATCATCTATCTTTTTAAGCCATGTCAAATCAATCCTTCAAGGAGCAGCAAGCTGCGAGCCTAGCATTCATCTTCAACCTTGTGATCTTGCCACAACCACCCCATGAGGTAGTAAAAGTGACACTATACATGTAACACGACGAGGACTCTGCATCAAGAAAGTTTTCTTTCGACTGTATTACTGATTTTCATGAACATTACCCAGTCTTATGGCCTAGCATTCATCTTTAACCCTGTGATCTTGCCACAACAACCCCATGAGGTAGTAAAAGTGACACTTTACGTATAACATATGCAGTCTTTTGGATGTACAAGTGTGATTGGGACACGTCGCCAAGTACACTTTCCTTCATTTTACTTGTATATACAAGTAATAAAGTATTAGTCTCTCATTGGTGGCAAAAATTGAAGTGTCAATGGCCATTTGGAGGGTCCATATGCAAAATGTCATACCAGTCAAGTATGAAGTAGGAATAACGGCCAGAAAGCCATGTCAGATATGATCAAGTTATATACATAACTTAAAAAGCCTGAATATTTCAATCTAAGTTCAAATTTGCTTTACAAAACTTGTTGATTTATTTCTCATCAGTTCAATTTAACTACATCCAGGCATTTTCCTTACTCCTTGATCAACCATAGTTTTCGTCACCATCACTGGTTTTTTCCACTGCCCACTTGCCATTGCACTCAGCTATATATTTTCTTAGTGAACTTTTTAATCATATCATGGAAAGCAGGCTGAGGAGGCAAAGTAACTGGGTTAAAATTAAGTTCTCCAGAATACATGTCCACAAAGCTCTGTTCACTGTATTCTTTCGGCTGGGTCTTTCAGCAACAGAGAATTCAACAGCTTGACAAAAGGGTGACTGGGGTTACCTGGAAGAGGCGGAGTTGGATCTGAGAATATAGATTCTGCTGGCTGACTCGATTCTCTTCCTACAAAGGGAGGCCTCCCGCATAGCATTCATATAAGACACAACCAAGAGCCCAAAGGTCCGATGCATAAGAGTGCACACCCCCATCTTGGAAAAGCTCTGGGGCCATGTAACAAGGTGTTCCACGCTTCTCTTGTGGAAGCTAAACAAAAGCATCATAAGTAAACAAACCGTAACTAATTAATATATGAAGTGCACTGTCACACATGCCAACCCTTTAAGCAAAATCAGAAAACACACCATGGATAGAGGGGTTATCGATACATCAGTCAACGTTCTAGCCAATCCAAAATCACAGAGCTATATGACACACAAAGAGATGGAACAGGAGATTAGTATCCTAACAATAACCATACAAAAGTAGCTTGTATTCCAGAAAAATCTTGTCTGCGGGTACCTTAGCATGTCCATTCTCATCTAAAAGAATGTTGGATGGTTTTATTTTAAGTCACAGTAAATAATTCCTTGGGAATGTAAGAACCTGTAGCAACCATATTTAAAAGTCAATCCAAATAAATACTTCTCATTAGAAGAGAAAATAGGAAGTAACAGAGCAAAAATATAAGTATACAGCATTTCTTACAGCAAAGCTTTGATAAGGTCACAGACGAGATCATGTATGGAGTCTTCTGGAAGATGCTCATCCTGAAACGGTGAAACCCTTGATATCAGATCAGCTGGGATGTATCAAAACAAATTGAATAGCATATATTGTCTCAAATTGATGCATGTGTAAAAGAAACATCAGGCACATTTCTTGGATAGAGTATTTTGGTAAAAAATGTTTCAACACGATTACGTTACATAAAAGTTACTATTGAAAAACTATTTCTCTAAAACCTTTGCCAAGTCACCTATATTAGCAAAATCTTCTTGTGGAGTCAAACAGTAAAGATTACACTACCATAACATCAGGCACATTTCTTGGATAGAGTATTTTGGTTAAAAATGTTTTCAACACGATTACGTTACATAAAAGTTACTATTGAAAAACTATTTCTCTAAAACGTCTGCCAAGTCACCTATATTAGCAAAATCTTCTTGTGGAGTCAAACAGTAAAGATTGCACTGCCATTCTCAGTCTCTCAATGTTCCAACAGCAGTGAAACCAGTTTTTGTCTTCTACCACTACAATTTCGTACAATAAGGGAAACGATGTCAAAGAATTAAGATAAATTCTTCACAATCTCTGAGAATAATCTGAGAATAGCATTATCACACCACCCATCTGTCCGCAGCAGATGTCTGATACTGTCATTATATTGTAACAATAAATATCAGTGTAAGCTATATCTTTTGTTTTCAATGAAAAGTTATTACATTTGAGCCTAAGCATGGAGAAACGGGAGCACACTTGCTTGGACTACAGTAATCCTGATTTAGGGGCTATAAATACCTCCTCGGCAGGTAGAATGAACCTAGTTGAGTCCACTGCTCAGCCACAAGTAAGCAAGTAGATAGCAGAAATAGCAAAGGAGAAGAGAAATATGGAAGGATATGATGTTATTCCTTTGATCAGGGTAACCAAGAGGGCAGTACAATCTACCCATTTTCGTAAGGTGCGTTCTCTCCAAGGTAACAGACTTTTCACAATTTTCTGGATGATAATTCCCCTCCTCTTATTGCTCTATTCATTAAGTTCTCACTCTCACTTGCTTGATCCCCAATCAAATTACCCTTGCCTGTCACTCTCGCTAACTAACTTCCTATGTAATGACACTTGTGCCCTTCCTTCTTTTACGAGCGTACATGAGCAGAACTGGAGGGCTGGTTTGATTCTTAGCAGTAGCAAGACAACGAATATTAACCGGAATAAATGATAATAAAATAGGGCTTCCTATTGGATTTTATTTTCAAATTACTCAAACTTATCCGAACTCAAAGCCAAAACTTCACATTGAATAACTAAAGCCACCTAGAAAGTGAAAACAAAGTCTGAGACACAAAGATCATCACAAATTCACAGCTGAATATATACTAGGGACCCCTTTTGAACAACTCATAAAAGCAAGCAGATTGGAATAACAAGGTCCTATAGACCTATATGCTATGCTTGAGTAACTAGACATTTTGAGATGGTGAAGATACACGTAGCAAGCTTAAGGGGTTAACTAACTTCACCAAACAGCTTAAACAATCAAAAGATTTATCAAAATACACAAACTTTAGTGCTGCTTCATAATCATCCTTGAAAAGCTATTTATATGTCCAATAAAGAAAAATTGACTACTATCAGATTTACCAAAATTACATATGTTTCTTTAACTTTTATGCATGGCTTCTCAATTGTTGAACCTATTTGTAAACTAAGCAGCGTCAACTCCTTTGCAGTGATTTATAAATTTAGCAAAGGTCTGATAGTTTAAATATGTAAGTAAAAACGAACCTGTTTCAATAAGCTTCTAAGGTCTCCTCCAACACAATATTCCAATACCAACCATAAGTGAGCAGAAGTTTCGTACCTGTTTACAGTGTGCAAAAGTCATTAGTTAGAGAGATCACGCTTTTTAATTTCTTAATTTGTTAGGGCAAGCGAAGCACATAAGAGATATACTCAAATTGTCATAATTTATACACTACAGTAAAAAGATGTGTAGGCCTGGTATACCATGAATAAAATTTTAGCACATTTGGGTGATCTAGAGAATGAAGGATCCTGACCTGCAATAGCAATGAAAAAGTATATTCACATAACATGGATAATTGTTGTTACAAGAAAAATTAACACGAATGATGGATAATAAAAATTATATGCAAGTATGCAGCATTTGACTTGGTGTCACAACTCATGTTTAGCAACATATTCATCACGAATCTATGCCATTTTAACCAAAAAATATATTCATCACGAAAAATTCTATTGATTATGATCCTGGATTCATTTGAAGAAATTTTCATAAAACTTATCATTCTATCGTTTTTACAATGACATAATGACACTCCTAATGACCATAATGACGTCGAAATAGAGGGAGTAGCAATGTCACACCAAATCTGCAAAATTTGTTCTCAGCCTACAAATTGTCATGTTACTCGCCCATATATGATCAATAATTCATACCAATTTCGATTGTTATTCGTCGCCCATCTGGCTACAATGATACAGGTGTTCTTTGGTTCGACAGATCAATGTATAAAAGAAAGTAAAAGCATAAAAATTACACACTAGTTCGACATTGAACTTTTATATTAAAAAAAGCAAAAATTCACAATTTACATACAAAAACCTAAAAATCAACATCGCGAACTTACTTGTTGAAGAACATTGTTCTTTTGGGATTTATCAACACTCTTAATAGCAAAATACTCCATTGTCTTCTTCTTCCTTCCTTTATAAACGGTCTGCGCAAATTCAAATCACCAAGTTTAAATTCACTAATCGAATCAAATTATCGGAAATCTATAGCAGTACAAATTCCGCTTGAATTTACGCAAGAAATAGAGTTAACATTTCCATTGTCTGCTTGTCAATTTTAATAGAAATTTACATTAAAAAGGAAAGGAAATTGAATTGAGGCCAAAAATTTAGATTGATTGTACCGAGTAATTTCCATGGCCGATAGCTTCATAAACGTGGTAGTTATTCATGGTGTCTAGGGTTTCGAGAGGTTTCTTCATTTGATCGGAGATTTAGGAAAGGGGATATAATAATGCTCTTGGCGGGAACATATTTTATATTGTTATTTTTGAAATAGCTGAATAGGGAAGGAGAACAAGATTTTAGGGGGTTTGCTTGATTTCTTTTTGGAAAAACTGACGCTATGGAGCTCAACCATAGGCGGTTGTCTTCAATTGTTCTAACAATCAATTAGACATCAGTAATCCAGTAGCAGTTATTACATAACCTATCTTTGCGTGGGCGTATCAAGTCACTCAATCTGCTACCGCAGGCTATTGAAGTTCGGTGACTTCTAAATCTGAAAATTCTATTGTGCTCCCAAGAGCACGGTGCACACGGTGAACCGAGTAAATTTGTTCCATTTCTATGCGTAAATGTTCTATTTCAACATATGTTCGTTTTAAGCATATTTTTCAGCAAAAAAAGTATGTTCTATTTTTCCTCAAAATTATCCTATTTTCAATAAGCAAATGTTCTATTTTAACAAATGTTCGTTTTAAGCATATTTTTTAGCGAAAAAATATGTTCTATTTTCCATGAAAATTGTTTCATTTTCAATAAGCAAATGTTCTATTTCAATAAATATTCGTTTTAAGCTTATTATTAAGCAGAAAATTATGTTCTATTTTTCGTGAAAATTGTTCTATTTTCAATAAGCAAATGTTCTATTTTAAAAAAAATGTTCGTTTAAAGCTTATTTTTCTGCAAAAAATAAATTCTTTTTTCCTTAAAAATATGTTCTATATTTGATGAACAAATGTTCTATTTAAGTAATAGAATTAATGTTCCACTTCAACAGTAAAATGTTCATTTTCGTAACTGAATTCTGGTAGTGTTCCACTTCAACAGTAAAATGTTCGTTTTCGTAAGTGAACTCTTGTAATGTTCCACTTCAACAGTAAAATGTTCGTTTTCATAAGTGAATTCTTGTAATGTTCAACTTCAACAGTAAAATGTTCATTTTCATTTTCGTAAATGTTCTATTTTGCATCGTGGGAGCATAGTTCTTATTATGCTCATTGGAGCACAATCCACGGATTATTCTAAATCTCCCCCCACCCCCACCCATTAATTTTTTACCACATAAGCTTATCCCGAGGCAAAGCTATCTTTAGAGAACTATGTAACCTCAATCTCTAATGACAACTCCTACCGAGCCAAAGCTATCTATAGGAGAATTGATGAAAATTT
Organism: Beta lomatogona; assembly: GCA_947646795.1. Lineage (NCBI taxonomy): Eukaryota > Viridiplantae > Streptophyta > Magnoliopsida > Caryophyllales > Amaranthaceae > Beta > Beta lomatogona. Next base: position 458,353 of record CANSNZ010000033.1, on the reverse strand, counting down.
GTTTGATAGTTTTTAGGCTGCTAAGAGTTTATTCATGAGACATTTAAGACTCTTGTCGAAGCATAAATTATGTTGTGAGGACCTTTTTGCTTTTGTAGGAGTCCAAGTCTTGCTTATAAGACAATTCATTGTAAATTTTATAGGCCTTGATGAAAACACCAGTTGGAGAAAAGGGGTTTGTTGTATGAAAATATTTAGGTTTTCCAAATACTCAAAAGGAGATTAACAGTTTTAGTAAGTTGGCGTTATCGTACACATAAGATCGTTTTAATAAATGGTTTAGTGTTTAAGCTTAGGAAATCCTTCATAGCCACTAGAAAGGTTTTGTCATGATTCCATACCAAAGGAGTTCTAGAATAGTGAATGTATAATTGATCTGAATCTATTATTGGAGTTGGCAAAGAGTACAAAGGTTAGTTATGTCCAAATATCTTTTTATTTTCGAAGATGGTTATAAGTAGTCATATTTGTTATGGGGGTTTTGCAAGATAAAAATATTATGTTTTGGGAAAAAATTTAGAATCTAGGTCGAAACTTCCATTTTTTTTATTGTTGGGTGAAGGTTGTGGCCTTGTGGGCTAACCAAGTGGCCAATAAAATTTTCAGTGCTAGTATGACCTTGACATGGTTCAATCTCACTTTGGGAGTATTGGAGAAGGCACACAAAAAGTTGTGAAAGATAAACGGTGGCACTAGTTAAAATAATAAATGAATATGCCAAGTATGATGCACGTTTAAACAAGAATCACTAATTAATTTGTTTAACTGTATAGTCTTTGGATCTAGTTTTAAATAAGTGATCAAGTTAGTGCTAGTACACCAAGTTTTTATACAAATGAAACATTATCCCAATTTCCTTTAAATCTTATTCAAATGAAAATTTGAAGGCATACAAATGATAAATAATGATATATAGATCAGATTGTAAAGGTACCGACATGTAACACAGTAGCAACTAGAAGTAATGACAATCAACAAGAAGGGACACTTTATTGATGATGTTGGGATAAGAAACTAAAGAATAAACTCATGGGCTGAAAACATACCAAGTTCAATTCTTTAATCAAAGTACTTTATTGCTTCTAATTTAAAATCAAATCCAAAATAAAAAGGTACAAGAGTAATTTATGCTCATGAGAAAATTATAAGATATAAAGCTAAATTATGATAAAACGTACTTTCAAAAGGACTCGCATCACATTAACCAACACAAACTCGAAACTTATTAAGCTAACCCTTAATATAAAGTAGTAAGCAAACTTTTGTCTTGAATAGATAAGATTGATGAGAAACTCATGCAGTGTTCCTTCCATTTGTTTCAATGGTCAAAGCAAACCCAAAAATGAGTCATAGACTTCTTGGAATAGATCCCGAATTGATCTTCACCACAAGCAAAGGATTACGGCCAATACAAATCCAAATAGCAGCCAAGAACGATTCGACTACTCTTCTACCCTCCCAGATAAGTTTTCTTGGGTTACTTGTTGAAATTAAATTACTCGCTTTTAGTGTCCTTTGCAATTTCTCGATTTCTTCCTTCTACTGTGATTTTTCTTCACTGGATTTCCCCCCTCTGTGAGTTCTATATAAAGCCCCCTTTTTCTCCCAAATGCCCCACAATCACCGAAATCTCTATCTCATTCTAATCTTTTGTGCAATCACTCTCACCACCTCCTCTTCTTTCATGTCTGACACGCCACCCTCCCCGAGCTATGCCGTCGTTCTCAAATCCTCTAGCTCTCATAATAATACCATTCCCCTTAACATTGATAGGTCCCTTCCCAATTCAGCTACCTCTTTGGATAACAGTGTTGCTTCAAAGGCATGCATCAACTCCCTGATGCAATCAGACTCATCAGCATCATTGGTTTGAAACAGCGCATCAACAAGGGGGTGAAGATCTGGGACATACATTTTCTTTGGAAATTAGGGTTTTTTAGGGACTATGAAGAGAAAATCTAGGGTTCTTGGAGATGTTGCAGATGATTCCGGAGGCAGAGAGTGAGGAATTCAGGCGATGAAGGGAGAATTCAAACTTTCTAGAGGCGATTTGAGTACCAATTGATGAATGAAGAGAGAGAAAATGGAGGTCAGGAAAGAAAAATTGGAGGTGAGGACAGAGAAGATGAACGGATGAAGGGAGGGGAGTTTTAGGGTTCTGGAAATTGAAGATCATTAATGGTGGGGGGGTTGAATGAAGAGAGAGAAAATGTAGTTGGGGGTTCATATTCTGATGTGGATGATGAAAGGTAGTTGGTGGGGTTTATAATTTGGTGGGAATAGTTTAGATCTGATTAGGTTAGTTTTTGTTTTAATGGGATAGATTAAGTGGGGTTTTGTTTTAATGGGATAGATTAAGTGGGGTTTTGTTTTTGTTAATTGTTATAAGTAAGGGTAAGTTGGTAATTTAACAGGCCAAAACTTACCAATTTGGGAAAAAAGAAAGTGTCACATGTATTTTGCACCATTCCATTTAAGGAAAGTGTCACATGTAAAAAAAACAGAGGAAGTATAATAATGTTAGTATGAGAAAAAACTTAATTACTCCTGTATTCTTTATCAAAAATATAGAAAGAAGCGCGAAACAATCAGCTTTTCCACTGCAGAATGTTTGGTTCTGGACCAAAATCCCTAATTCCATTTAACTTAGCATCATGATCAGCAACAAAAACAACATCGAACTTCACCAAAGTTCCTCTGAATTCATATACAAATTATATTATTTCACCAAGCTTCCTTCAAGTTCTTGATCAACACAAACCCTTAAATTCAACATCAAGCAAAAACATAAAGGAGTATGGAAATTCTTTCAAATTATAGCTAGAATGTCTACTTTAATTTGATTCTAGCTTACCAGATATATGTATTCAAGTTGAGCAATATTATTCGCACAAATAAAAAAATTAATATTTTATTCAACTCAAATCATATAGATTTTCCAGAAGATTTCATTAGTTAAAATACTTCAAAAATGTGAGTAAGCTAGGACTGTCTGAAAAACAAGTGGAACTTTCTCCGCTCTATCCCGTGAATTTCCCTTTCTCCTCTCATAATTTGTTGGTTATCTTGCAAGTTCTGTAAAATATGATCGACGATAAATTTGTATTGAGTTATCATTGATGTAAATCTGAATATATAGTACAAGAATCCTAAGAATGAAAGAAATCCTAATCCATAAAGGATAATAAGTTCTAATCCATAAACAAATAATGTTTAGAGTCCTAAATATACTATACTTCCTAACAGCCGCCCTCAAGTTGGGCATGGAAAGGATCGAGAATGCCTAACTTGGAAACAAGAAATTCAAACTGTTGCTTGCCAAGAGCTTTAGTGAAGATGTCAGCTAACTGTGCCTTCGTGGAGACTAGGGATGGAAATGGATGATGGATCATCCATCATCCGCTTAACCCGGTTTTATTAAGCGGGTGAAAACCCGAAATAAATGGATGAAAAGCGGGTGGCGGGTGAAGCGGGTGACAGATGCGGGTCGGATGCGGGTGCGATTTTTTCCATCCGTCACCCGACCCATCACCCGCTTAACACTCACCCATCATCCATTTTGTCAATTACACATGTTTATTTACTTACTTTATTACATTTTTTAGTTGAGAATTTTAAAAAATATGTATCTTATGGCATAATTTTTTGTAAAAATTGTTATATATCTCCTCACCTGCTAACAACCCGACCCACCAGTTAACTCGGTGGATGACGGATGGATGGATGCGGGAGATGGCTTAGCGGGTGATGGATGGATGCGGGTGGAGCGGATGGATGCAGGTGACGCTCCACCCCCCCGAACTCGATCCATTTCCATCCTTAGTGGAGACATAAGATGGAGCAATAAGACCGTCAACAATAGCATCCCGAACAAAGTGACAATCAACCTCAATGTGCTTTGTTCTTTCATGGAAGATTGGATTATGTGCAATACAGAGAGCAGATTGACTATCACAAAACAACGGAATAGCCTTGGGATGATTGACTCCTAAGCTTAATAGTAAAGCTTTTAACCATTTTAATTCACTAGTAACGGAAGCCATGTAACGATACTCAGCCTCTGCAAAGGAACGAGAAACTGTATGTTGTTTCTTTTTTTTCCAGGAAATAGGAGAACAACCTAAGAATACAATCCAACCAGTCAAGGATCACCGAGTAATAGGACAAGCAGCCCAATCAGAATCACACCATCCTTGAAGACATAGGTCATTGTCAGCGCGCAAAAGTATACCCTGATCAGGATTGCCTTTAAGATATCGAACAACCCGCAAGGCAGCCTCCCAATGCTCTTGGCGAGGTGCCTGCATAAACTGAGATAAGACATGGACAGAGTAAGCTAGATCAGGTCTAGTGACTGCCAAATAAATCAAGCGACCAACAAGACGGCGATAAGATGCGGCATCAGTAAGCGGTGCGCCCGTTGCCTTCGCCAAATGATGGTTCTGTTCAATGGGGAATCTGCTAGGCTTGGCACCTAGTAAACCAACTTCAGAAATAATGTCAAGAGTATATTTGCGCTGACAAAGAAAGAGGCCCATGGCACTCCGGGCAACTTCAATGCCCAAGAAATATTTTAGAGAACCCAGATCTTTCATTTTGAAACAAGTGCTCAAGTATGTTTTGAAAGTGTGAAACGCAGCGGAATCATTCCCAGAAATAATGAGATCATCAACATATACTAAAACATTGATCTGCACATTTTTGTTAGTATAAGTGAATATAGAGTAATCAGAGTAGGATTGAAGGAAGCCATAATCTTTGAGAGCTGTGACAAGTTTGGCAAACCAACAACGGAGAGCCTGCTTGAGACCATATAAAGATTTTCGTAATCTGCAGACAAGATTGGAGTTAGTGCCTGCAAATCCTGGAGGGGGCTTCATATAAACTTCTTCTTCGAGATTGCCATGCAAAAAAGCATTATGAACATCCATCTGATGAAGCTCCGAATTTTTGGAAGCAGCAATAGCAAGAAAAGCCCGAACAATAGTCATTTTTGCAACAGGAGCAAATGTTTCATCATAGTCAATATCGGCTTCCTGATGATTGCCAAAGACAACTACGCGAGATTTTAAACGTTCTACCTCACCATTAGCAAGGTACTTGATACGATATACCCACTGACTCCCCAAAGCACGCTTATCAGGCGGTAATGGTTCCAAAGTCCAAGTGTCATTGTCCTCAAGAGCTCGAATCTCATCTTGCATAGATGCTTTCACTTTTCATCTTTCATAGCCTCCTTAAAAGACTTGGCATATGTATGGGTTAGAACAGCAGCAAGAAACTTTCTATATTTCACAGAATAATTTGCACAATTAATATGATGAGCTATGGGATAAGGAGTACCTGAAGATGCTGAGGAAAGAGCAGTAGAGGAGGATGGACAATCCACTTGAACTGAATTAGTCACGAAGTCTTTAAGCAAAACAGATGGACGTTTTTCCTGCAAGCCTCGATCCAAAGGAGGCTCAGAATTAGGGCCCAAAGAAGAGGAAGAAGAAGGATAGAGATTAGGAGAAGAAGCGTCCAAGGACGCGGGCCCAACAGCGTCATTAAGGGGACTGGGCGCGAGGTCCGGGTGGGCCTGAGAGAGAGTTTGAGAGAGAGGAGGTTTTTGGGCCTGAGGAGTGTGAGGTGGGGAAGGCGGGTTGATGGACTGAGAGGAGGGAGGCACGGTTTGGGCCTGATTAATAGGAGGAGAGGAGATGGTTTTGTGAGTAGGGGGGATTTGGACGCTTGGCCCAGCAGAAGAGGAGGAAGGTGAAGCGCTGGAAGTAAGAGGACAATATATGGGCTGATTTGTAGGATTTGTTAGTGGAGTGGAAGAATGAGAATCATGATATTCAAGAAATAGAAAATCCTCATAATAGGAACATCAGTATAAGGAACCAAGGAATAGGGGTCAATATTGACATCTTCAGGTGTAAGAAAAGGAAACACATCCTCAAAAAATTTAACATCCCTAGACACAAAAAATTCCTTAGTATCCAAATCAAAAAAAATTCATCCCTTCTTACCAAAAGGGTACCCCACAAAGACACATTTTCGACTCCTACTAGCAAATTTATCCCCCTTAGTTTTGTGATTGTGAGCAAAACAAAGACATCCGAAAGTTTTAATTGCCTCATAAGTCGGTAAAGAGCCATAAAGAACTTCAAAAGGAGATTGATTATTCAAGGGAGGAGAGGGAGTCCGATTTATGAGATGAGCGACAGTGAGGGCACTTTCCCCCCAAAAATATAGATTGGTAAATTGACTTGAAAAAGTAAGGCCCTACTCACATTTAAATATGTTTGTGCTTATGTTCAATACGACCATTTTGTTGGGGAGTGGCCACACAAGAGGTTTGAAAAAGAATATCAGTGGCAGTGAAATACTCATTCCGGCAATTAAATTCAGTGCCATTATCACTTTGAACAATTTTATTATGGGAAGAGAATTGTCTATCAACAATGGCAACAAAATTCATGAACACACGAAATATTTCAGTTTTATCCTCCATTAATTATATCCAAACAGCTCTAGAAAAATCATCAACAATGGTTAAAAATAACGGGGTCCACAAGAAGATAAATGTCGGTAAGGACCCCATAAATCACAATGTATTTTCTCAAATATACGAGAAGCTTTATTAATACTAATAGGAAACTTGTCTCTAGGATGTTTTGCACGAAAGCAAATTTCACAATTATGATCTAAACTACCCTTATGACCAAAAAGAGGGGGAAGTAACTTCACTATTTCCTCAGAAGGGTGACCCACTCGGCGATGCCATAACTCGAATTCTGAAACAACAGTATGAACAGAAGCTGGAGGAGCCACATGACCGCTTCCATCGAAGTAGTAAAGTCCATCCTTTCTACCCCCCGTTCCAATCAGCTCCTTCAGTGGTCCTCTATAGCACACATAGAAGAGGAGAATTGAACAATACAGTGCAAATCATTAGTGAGTTGAGAATTAGAAAGCAAATTGCATCCAAATTGAGGGACCAACAAGACATTAGAGACAGTAATAGTGGGAAATAGGTACACAGAACCCTTTTTAATAGCAACCAATGAATCGCCATTAGGAAGACCAACGGGACAAGGATCAATATCAACCAATTCAGAAAACCAATATGCCTCACCAGTGACATGATGAGTGGCACCTATGTCAATAATCCACGAATGAGAGGCAAACATACCATTAAGTCGTTCACGAGGCAATTGAGCGTTGCCTAGAAACCCGGCAAGAGCCTTCCACTAATCGGCAGTGAATAGAGTAGAAGGCGCCGAGGATGAAGAAGATCGGGCAAGAGAAGTAGTGGCCACGACATTGGTCTTGGCTGGACCTCGGCCTCGGTTGGTGGAGGGACGCCCCCCACGAGCAGACCTAGAAGCATTAGTGTAACGCCCCGACTTCTAAGCATCATTATTAGGTTAATTAATTCCAAGGATTAGCAGCGGAAGAACTAGCTTAGTCAGCGCGTTACCGCCGTACTTTCCACTAGGGGAAAATACAAGGCGACATTTAACATTAACTTACAGGGACATTACTTACATTTGTCACTCTTTAAAGAAACGCTTTAATAATAAATGACTATTTTCTAGAAATTTCGGCAGAGTTCCCTTTGTAAATTGGGCAACCCAAAATGGGAAATTGTTTGAAAAACCTGTTACAATAAAATATACCAAATCCAAAACTCAACGCTTTCACGGAGTAGCAGCTAAAGAGAATCAGGAGCACTATTGCTCAACCAGAACTAGAAATGAAACTAAACCATTACTTATTAACTAATACAAAGTGGAACGTCCTCGCCTCAAAAGAACATAAAACAATCATAGCTGAACTCTTAGCACGTAACTGCTTCCATCTTGGAAAAGATGCTCCAGAACTTCAACCTGAAACTATTGTAACACTGCCACCTACCAAGTGACAGGCCACAGTAGTGACAAAACAAAACATTGACAGACACATCAGCACAACGCTGAGTACTAACCCATAAAACATTCTTATAACATGCTTTGGTGTCTACGACTCTCACGTAATTAATACGTTCACATCATTCATCACAACATTACCATAACATAACAACATTCACTTTATTCATCATCTTTCATGACTTATAAGTTCTCACATATATCATAGCAGAGTCGTAACATCATCATAGTTCTTTCATATCATAGTAGAAGACACACTTTCATATTATCAGAAATTCATGAAACATATAGTTTGAATCATTCAGTTTATCATAAATCATTATCATCTTTCATTTACTTAACTAGTAATGATCATACTATCTTAATAACATAGTTATTTCATAGCATTCGTTCATAAACATCACTAATCATCATATTCATAAAACATTCCACATCTTCTAATCCAAACACCAATATCATAAGGTGTGAAATCGTAAAACATAATTGCAATCATAATCATACTTTTGTACCATCAAAGTCATCATATTTCATATCATTACATCGTTTAATAACATTATCTACCTAGCAAACATTTCATATCATAACATAAGCTTCATCATATTTTCCATCTTACTTAAGTCATACTGGTAACTTGATTTACATCCGAGCTTTGTAAAACAAGAAAGAGCATGCATTTAATAGAGGGAAGAACAACATAAATCATTTCATAACATATTATATCGGTTCATATCATATCATAAGCTTCATCATTATCTTTTCATTTACTTAATCATTTTGGTAACTTGGCAAGTATATCAGAAGGGATGTCTCCCCATAACTTACAGAAAGGCGGCCACAACACAGGTGACACTTTCGTTGCCCACATTTTTAACAGAAAGGCGGCCACATCATAGGTGACACTTTCGGTGCCCAAATTACATTTTAACAGAAAGGCGGCCACATCATAGGTGATACTTTCGGTGCCCAGATTATACTGCCAAGAACAATCTTTCACTTAGCTTTATCATGTTTCATTGCTTTTACGAATCATAATCACATTACATAATCGTAATCGTGATACGTAATCATCATCATAACGTAACCATAATTACATTACATCATCGTAATCATAATCATGGAACGTAATCATATGCATGACATATTCATAATCATGTTCATAACATATACTTTTGCATAATCAGGTATTCAGAAGCATATCTCATAACTTAAAGTACCTTTCAAAATACATAACAGAAGCATATAAGAAGCATAACAGATACATAGCAGAAGCATAGTAGTCCTTTCGTATTTTACATCGTTTATGAACCATTCATGCTTTCAGATTATTTCGGAATTTAAAAGTATACTTTGGCATATTCGGAATACATAAACATATATCATAGTAAACATCCCATAACTCGTCTATCATAAGAACAAAGGTAATCTTTTCACACCTTTCAATCACTTAAGAAATAGAAGGCATACTTATTTCATACTCCTTCATATCCATATTAATAAGCTTATTAGCAATATAATTTACATAATCGACTATCACTAGTAGAGAAATGACAATTTGCGTCGGACCTGGGACCTCCATTTGCGTCGGACCTTGGTCCGACGGCACAGGTCTCGTCGCAGATGGAAGACAGCCATCTGCGTCGGATAAGACACGACGCAATTAATCGAAGATTTGCGTCGGATAATACAAGCATGCGACGCACATGCCCAACCCCCCATGCACCCACAGCAGCCCAGGCAGCACCATTTGCGGCGCATGCAGTGCCATATGCGACGCAAATGGTGCTTCATATGCGTCGCATATGGCACTGCATGCGACGCAGATGAGGCTGCCTGGGCTGCTGTGGGTGCTGCGTACACACCCATACGCGTCGCATGCAGTGCCATATGCGACGCAGATGAAGCACCATTTGCGTTGCATATGGCACTGCATGCGACGCAGATGCTATATTTTTTTTTCCCAGCTCTTTTTTGTTTTTTTTTTCAGCTTTTTTTTGTTTTTGTTTTCAGCTATTTTTTTTTTATTTTTAAAACTAAGCAAACATTATGTTAATAATTATGAGCAGAAAATTCGGCAGAGTCTCCTTTGTAATTTGGACAACCCAAGAAATCGTTGGGAAATTTTTGCATATATATAACCAAAACCTGTTTCAGTACATCTCAATCAAGCAATCAATGTTGCAATCAATCAACCAACAAGGTTCAAGCAACCAATGTTGCAATCAATCAACCAACAAGGTTCAAGTAACAAAATATTATTCTAACCTACAAATACATACACTAACCATCAAACTTAGTATGCTTCGTTAACGACCTGTACAAAGTATTCCGCAAAAAGTTCTTTGAGGTCGTTGATCTCATATATGGAGTATGGCTCAAGACTTGACGAACAAGCCTAGAAATATATTAAACTAGTTAATATACTTTAAATCTATAAGTATAAATAATGAATTTACAACATACATATACCTCATACAAATTCTCTGATTCATAGTATAAGCGGATGATTAGAAACATGCATGTATCTCATCACGAAATAGCCGCATTCCACTCCTCCCGATTGTTGAGCACACTACACCAAATTTAAGATATATATGAGAATCGGAAAAAAATCCTAAATAGAATTATAAAGTATCAAATACAAAACCATAAGAGTTTTACCCGCATATATGTCCAAGACAATTTAGTTCCTTTATTTGATCCTTCAAGCCGCGTGTATTTTGTATATGCACTAAATATAGAGATTTTGTAACAATTAATTACTATAAACATTTATAAATTATTTAAAATATCATAAAATGCATGTAAACTTATTAACATGTATAACAACTATGAACTTACGTATTCAACGGTATCTTGATAGCTAAGGATCTAACTCTCTTCATCGAATCAAATATATATACCGTTCTCTTAGATAGACAAATGACAAGAAGAATCCAATGATCCCTAAGGCGTGAAGCAAAATGTGATGTTTTATATATATAACCACAAGTTCATAAATATAAAACAAAGTAAAGATTAGTTTAACTAACATACTTTTCAATATACGGACATAGGATGTAACGCATATATTGATTCGCTTTCATTGAACTTGCCATGTAGTTGATCACGGCATCTAAGTGATTGCGTATCATGGTCGCTAAAATCATACTTGGACACATGAAACCAATATTATTATCTCCATGCTCCTCAGACTGCTCTACCAAGTACCTAAGATCCAAACACTTATAGTTAGGAGAAACAATAAAAATAAATAGCAATGTTAATTAGTTTAGAGTTTGAGAATTCTCACATCATAAATACTTGCAAAATGGATACATTAATCCATGCTCCCGTGAGAAGTTGAAAAACATCTTGTCGTGAGAGAATGATCATATGATCTCTATCAAAGTCGAAGACAGTACCCTTCCGAACTTGCAACTGAAAAGGCTCATCTGAGGGTTTGTCGCAAAATATTCGGTGCATCTCCTTGATATTATCATCCATATCATCCAGTGTCAAATCAATAAAAGGATCTACGTGCCTATGTGCAGACTCATCGGTGCAAGGATCACTACCAACTATTTTTTTTTTCTTCTTCTTCTTCTTCTTCTTTATCGCACCGTCTTTAGGTATATGTTCCTAATTCAATTTGACTTCTTTTTAATTCATATTATATATGTATATAGATTATTTCATATATAAATCAAGATTACTTAGTATACAAAATTAAGATTACTTAGCATATATAAATCAAAATATCTTAGTATATATATTTACATTTCTTAGTATATAAATCAAAATATTAAACATAAGTTACCTGATTATCTGAGACTAAAAATACCAACTCTTTCGGCCATTCTATGAATGAACCCTCGGCTTGACTGAGTTTCATGATGTATGGAGTAGGTAGTGGAACTAGAGCTTCTGCGTAGTCTGAAAAAAAATCATCAACACTCACTTTCACGGCCGTAGGAAGTGATGATGACTCCGTTTGCGGATGTACGGTACCCTCAGCTACAATGATCAGTCCCGAGTTATCCACTATTGCCAAACGACATGGAACCGGACTCTTAACATCCAATGAGAACACAATATCATTAATTAAGTGTTTTAGAAACATAATATCATAATCGTAGAAGATATAAAATAACTATATACCTGCAAGTTCACAAATGGATCATTGCCCCCCGAGTGACAGCTACTAGGATCAACTGGAGTGTGAGGACTTGTTTGATTTGGTGCTTGAAGACCTAATTGCGCCGCAAAAGCCATCAACCTTTCTTGAACTATAGCATCAATCTTTGAGTTCATCTCTTGCATCGTCTGTTCTCTAACTCTTTGGCTCACTCTAGCCTCCAACTCCTGCATCTCCTCATCATCCATGCCCCTACCCTTTCGAGCAGTACTACTCCGATCAGGATCTCCCCAAACCGATGTAATCCCAATGCTACGCCCAGCTGTTAACACACGCCCAGGACGGTCTTTCCTCTGTAGAGCACGGGATAGAACATCATCCATCCGACCTGGAACAAACTCTCCTTCCTTTTCTTTCCTTTTCCAATCATCCTGCATCAAATTCAAAAAAATCATATGATTAGTAGAATTCTAGAATACGAGTAATTAGACAAGAAAATATCATTAATTTTAAGAATTCTTACAATGGACTCTTTTATCTTTTGTGTTTCTTCATTAGGGAAGAAAAGATTTCCTTCCTTATCTTTTTTCGATCTAGCGAGAAGCCATGGCAAAGTTCGATCCGACAAGGAGGAAATAATTGATGATGTGGATGAGTCAACAGATGATGATGTAGAGGATTTAGGGATATACCCTTTGTCTTTCCAAACGGGAATCATCTCCGCATATGACTTTTGACCCAAAAATTGAGGATGAATGTTGGCAGCCTGAGACTTTCTTGCTCTTTCACTTTTAGCCTAATATGAAAACAACTAGTTAATATTCACAAAAAAAAAAATTGATTATAACATATTATGTAATTGTAACGTACATATTACATACCTTAAACTCCTTAGAGCTACACTTTTTCACAAATTTGTCCCAAATCTTTTTCGTGATGAAAGGATAGAGCACGTATGGTTGCATATCATTGTTAGGCCCCAGCCTCGTTTTTGTGATCCATCGACTCACTAATCTTGATTTGAAATCTCTCCACCGCTTATCACAAGTAGTCAACACATCTCGTTTCTTCCTCTCATCCTCTTGTATTCCAAACTCCTTCTTCAATATATAAAATGAACCAATAATACACGATTAGTATAATAAACATGATTGAAATAAAATTAAAAGAATGGATTTTAAAAATACATAGGTTTACTTACTTTAGCATCTTCCCATAAACTATTTTTTAGGCCTTGTGGAACATCATCCCAACTATCGTACAAGATAGACACTTTGCTTCTACTTATTTCGCCGCAATGTGTCTTGTACGCACCAACATGATCCCCAATCGGACGCATCCAATCATCCCACTGAAGTACTCTTGGACCCCGGGTTTGGAACGTATCCCTTTTGTAGGACCTCTAGGCTTGCTCACTCTTTTCTTCCTACTACCTCCATCAGTTATCTCGGTCTCAGAAAGTGGCTGCCGATCATCATCGGATGCATCATGCATTATGTGATCTTCCATCACTACACCTGAAACCATAAAGCATAAAGACATGTTAGATTCATCAATGAAATAATACAAATTATTTTAACGAAGCATAAAATATATAATTGAAGAATATAAACAATAGTAGTTGCAATAATATTACATTAGTTACCTATTAATCACTTTTTTCTTTGACAACGTAAAATCCCTCATTATGGTCTCGACGAATGTAATTCGTGTCCAGATCATCCCCTAATGTACTTGGAATGACTATGACGAAGCAATGACTTCATTGAATTGCTTATCGTATTCCTCTTCATCATGTACATCATCAATTCCAAGTATTCTCCTTTTTCCTTCAATGACAACAGACCATTTTGAATCGACGGGGTCAACCATGTAGAATACTTGTTTTGCTTGTGATGCTAATATCAAAGAATCTTCATGATGCCCTAACCGGCTGAAATTAACTAATGTAAAAAAGTCATGTTCATCCTTCTTTACACCACGACGAATATCAAACCACTTGCATTGAAAGAGCGGAATCTTGAAGTCAACATAGTCAAGTTCTAATATATCTTCAATGAACCCGTAGTAAGACTTCATTCTCTCAATAATGGTTTTATCGCTTCTACTTTTATACTCTGATGACAAAGCCCCCAACGTAACACCACTATTTTGCATTGTGGATTTGTCATCTTGTCGTTTAGTGTAAAATGAATAACCATTGATGTCATACCCTTCATAGGAAAGAACTTACATCTTTGACCCATATGCCAACCATCTCAACGTATCTGATACATCATTTTTGGGGTCAGATAGTTGGTTCATAACTCGTTCTTTAAACCAATCAACGAACGATCGATTCTGCTCAATCATCAACTCACGTTCATTCTTCAATGGATACTGAACACTAAGCATCTTCTTGTGCTCATCTAAGTAAGGATGAACTTGTTTTAGATTTTCTAACACCAAAAATTCTGCTTTTCTTTTCAACTCTCCATCAAGACACAATCTTTTTCTCCCAATGGTACCACAACCAGCAAGCCTTCCTTCATGTCTAGATTTTGACAATCCAATTGCTTGTGCACGTGCTAAATACTCGACTTACATATTCGAAACTTCCTCCGCAACCTGTTCTTTGGACAATACTTGCTTCGGTCCGGGCCGGATTCATCACTTTTCCCTTGAGAGTACCCATATGCCTTTCGAAAGGCCACATATACCTCATACAAACAGGCCCACAAAGTATAATTTCTCGGACAAGATGAATTATCAAATGAGGTATGATGTCAAAGAACGATGGTGGGAAGTACATTTCAAATCGACACATCGTCTCTATTACATCAGCTTGCAACTTATCAAGAGTGTTAGGATCAATCACCTTACTAGATATAGTTCTGAAGAACAAACACAACTTTGTAATCGTGTATCTCACTTAGGAAGGCAAAATTCCTCGTATTGCAACAGGTAATAAATGTTGCATCAAGATATGACAATCATGAGATTTCAAACCAACGAGTTTCAAGTCCTTCAGTGAGACAAGGTTTCGAAAATTTGATGAGTATCCAGCAGGGACCTTTAACCTATGCAGAGACTCACAAAAACTCGTTTTCTCCTTCTTAGACAAAGTGTAGCAAGCTGGTGGCAGATAATAGCGTTGTCCCCGCTCCTGAGGTGCTAGTTCTGGTCTTCCCATTTCAGCCATGTCTTTCCGAGCTTTAACTCCATCCTTTGTCTTCCCGGGCATATTCAACAATGTTCCGACAATGGCATCACAAACATTTTTCTCAATGTGCATTAGATCAAGACAATGTCTGACTTCTAAGAATTTCCAAAATGGGAGGTCCCAGAACTTTGATCTTTTCTTGTATAAGTTCTTTGAGACACTTTTGAAGGGCTTGCCAAACACTGTTTCAATATCTTTTACCCGATTAGAAACCTGTTTACCACGCAAGGGTACAAGGGCTTCTCTCATCTCCACTTTTTCGTTGAACAACTTTTTCTTCTTACGAAATGGATGATCTAAAGGAACCCATGTACGATAATGGAGGTATACATTCTTCCCACAATTATGTAACCGCTCATCAATCATATACTCATCACAAATAGGGCATGCCTTTGCTCCTTTAACCGTATACCCAGACAAATTCCCGTAAGCCGGGAAATCATTAATCGTGCAAAATATCATGGCATGTAATGTGAAGTTAGTTTTCGTATATGCATCGAACATCGAAACACCTTCATCCCACAACAATTTCAGATCTTGAAGGAGTGGGTCAAGATACACATCTATGTCGTTTCCGGGTTGCTTAGGACCCGAAATAAGAAGCGATAGCAGAATAAATTTACGCTTCATACATAACCAGTGGGGCAGATTATAAATCGTCAGTAGAACCGGCCAAGTGCTATGTTGGGTACCTAGTGTGCCAAAAGGGTTCATCCCATCTGTACAATGTCCAAGCTTAAGATTTCGAGGTTCTTTACCAAAACCTGCGAACTTTCGGTCGATATTTCTCCATTGCGGAGAATCGGCCGGATGACTAAGCATCCCATCTTTCTTCCTCTTGTCCGCATGTCACCTTAATAATTTAGCATTATTTTCATCCGAAAATAAACGCCTAAATCTCGGAATGATTGGAAGATACCAAAGAACCTTCGCCGGAGTTTCTTTCTTTCTCACTCCCTCATCATCCTCTTTTATCTTGTACCGAGACTCTCCACACCT
The DNA here is from genome assembly GCA_947646795.1 of Beta lomatogona. NCBI lineage: Eukaryota > Viridiplantae > Streptophyta > Magnoliopsida > Caryophyllales > Amaranthaceae > Beta > Beta lomatogona. The sequence continues at coordinate 442,122 of CANSNZ010000033.1, read as the reverse complement.
TGGACACTCACCCAAATCCTTGTACTCATTTCGACACAGCACACAATCATTTGGACATGCATGTATCTTCTCATACTCCATACCTAATGGGCACAACAATTTCTTTGCCTCATAGGTAGAGTTGGGAATTTCATTCCCTTCAGGTAGCAATTCTTGTAAAAAAGTGAACAACTCACTTAGACTTTTATCTGTCCAACTATACTTCGATTTCATATTGAACAATGTGAGGATGCCAGAAAGTTTACTGAAATTCTTACACCTCGAATACATAGGTTTGTCCGCTGCACTTAGAATACTATCACACATATGGGGACGATCGGTTCCTTCATCCTCCAAATTGTGCAACATCTCATCTACCCTATCATTCTCATCAACTACCCTATCATTCTCATTATGATTCTCTCCTTTTTCGATATCAACCTCAACCTCAACCTCAACCTCAACCTCATCATCAATGTGATCAACATGCAAATCATCACACAAGCTAGTGGAGCTCATACCTGGATCATAAAACTCTCCATGCCATGTCCACCTTGTATAGTTGCTCTTAAACCCACGACGAATCAAATGATCCTTAATTTGATCCACATCACGATACCCCCTAGAGTTATTGCAATCACAACAAGGACACAAGACTAACTTTGACCCATTATGCAATTGATGTTCTAACGCAACTCTGATAAATTCATCAACCCCTTGTAGAAATATCGTCGAAATCCGATTACCATACATCCAGTTTCGATCCATATTTATACACTATAGAGACACCAAACAAGAACACAATCGATCACATCATTCAAAGTGTCTTATCAAATGCAGTCATGAACATTTGGGTCCTTATCACTCCAACCTAACCCATCCTTGAGTTTCTCATCTCACTAGTGAATGAACATTTGGTTTTCAATTCTAAGAAAAATCCGGCAGCACTTCCCTACAGTTCTCCAAGTACACGATGTAGATAGTAGGTAAACTATCAACATATGTACCTAGAGAACGCTTAGGGAAATGAGCTAGATCTTTCTTAGAATCGAAAACCAAACATTCATTCACATCCTTAGTGAGATAAGAAACCCAAAGACAGTCCCAAACCGGGGACTATTCAAGACTTACTCCTAATAAGTAAGCCTCGAACGGGTATCTAGGCCAATGATGCACACATTGCAATTAAACAGCAAAAACCAATCCATTCCTTAGATTTCCCTCCCCACCGCATTAAGGTATGTCCATATAAGTTTGGTCATAATTCAACATATGCTTTCCCAATCACATAACCAAACAATTCACATAAACTTTCCCAATCACATAATTCAACATTATAGGGACAAATAAAATAAATAAACATAAAGCAAAAGCTATAATATATATACCTATGCTCTCAAGGAGCAGCGAAGACAAGCACAACGAGGTGAGCTTGGAGCACCAGCCGACAAGTAGAAGATGGAATGTGGCAACTGCATTAGGGCATTAACCAACTGATAGGTCGTTTCACTACCAAAAATAATTCCTAAATCACCTAACTAGTATAGTCAGGCAAGTAGGGTCGAACCACTGAGGAAGGACAGTTAAAATCACAATTTGAACCAAGTTCACTAGTACTAACAATCAAAAGTTGGAGTTTTTGGTTAACTAATTGGAACGCAAACGAAAGAAGTGAATAAAATTCGATAATTAAAAACCTAGGGCTAATAGGATTCACTATGCATCGATCCTGATTCAAGAACAATAATTGGGATAGGAATGAATTTAGGCAAAGGAAGATGTTGCTCTCGCAATCAAAGTCCACAATTAAACAATAAAACAAGCTATCGCGATTATGGCTTAATTGTTCAAAGATAGAAATCCATCACTCAAACTCGCAGCTCTCGCTTATAGAATTGAGCGAATAATACTTGAAAATTGGCCAAACATGCAATCAATCCAAAACCCATCAATTGAATTGCCAAAACAAACCGATTTAAATCCTAAAAACTAACAAGAATCATGACCTTTGCATAGTTTCACTAAGCCCTAGAAGAAAGTCTACTCACTATTCATAATTGAATTAACAAGAACAATAACAATAAAAACCCTAGAATTCATGATTGAAAACTAAAAGAAACAAAGAATTAACAATAATAAACTATATTGGAAAGCAAAACAATAATTAAAATTGATAAAGAACAATGGAAGAAAATACCTCAAAACTTGGATTAATGGAGAAAATTAGGGTTCAAGGTTGAAGAAGAAGAAGAGAATGGAAAAACGTAATGCTGGCCTCCTTTTTGTTTTTTCTCTTTTTTTCTCCTAAAGCTTAATCTAAAACATAATATTCTAGTCTATCTCCTTTCTAACTTAAAGAAAAAATAAAATAAAAAGTAGTACAAAACTAGGAGAGTAGTGGAAAGGACATGTGGCGCACGGCCCAGCTGAGGTCCGACCAGCGGACGAAGCAGTGGCGGCTGCTGCGAAAGAGAAAAACCAGCGTGTGCTGGTTTTGATCCTGGACCACTGGCTCAACTTCGAAAGCTTGTATCTCATGTTCTAGGCATTGTCTTGGGGCGTGGGTCGTTGCGAAGCGCTTCGAGTCTAGTTTCCAATGCATTTTGAATCGCATTAATCCCATAAGTACAGCTCGAGATATGGCCAAAATAGTGCAGGGTGGTCAAACTGATCTTTCGCAAACAATGTTATTTCTTCAATTCTAGCTCTATTAACCCCAATAAGCTATGCCATTACCCTTATGAATGTCAAATAAGCTTCATATGATGTAAATCTTCGTATAGAACATCCATGATCACCAACTCTCCTTGCACAATCATCCACTTCGTGTCATCTTGCTCCGAAAGCTTCCAAATAGCTATAAAACTACCTGAAAAGTTAAGAAACACAAACGAAGCGTAATAGAGCACAAAAATGGATAATTTATGCAGTTAATGCCTAAAATGCAACTAATATGCGACTAAAATATGCCTAAAAACTCTATACAATTGTGTTTCATCACCAACCACAAATTAAATAGTGATTAAGTCATAACTCATAAACATCAACTATCTAATATTAAGACATTAACAAATTAGAAATTAAGAAACAACATTATAAGATTAAAGTATAATTATATATTAAGATCAATGGTAAAAAACAAGAATTACTTGTGAATATAATTATATAGTAGAAAGGAAGTATTTTAGAGCACTACAAACATAAATTCATGAGCACTACAAACTACAAACATCCTAGATATAATCTTAAAATCTTAAACTACAAACTACAAACTAAACTACAAACATCCTAAATTCAATCTTAAAATTCAATCTTTAACTACGAACTACAATCACTCTACTAATACAATCACAAACTCCTTGATTAAGATCTAGCAAAAATAAGGAAAAAATTCCAAAAAAAAAAGACAGAAATTGGTAAAAAAAAAAAAAGACATAAATTGAGACCGAAAATTGAAAAAAAATAAAAAAAAAGACTTACATTGCCGGAGACGGGGAGACGGAAAGCAGCGGCGGCGCGACGGGGGAACGCGGCGACGGGTGAGTGACAGTGAGTGAGTGAGAAAGAGGAGGAGTGCAAGAGAGAGAGTGTGAGTGAGAGAAAGAGGAGGAGGAGCGCCGGCGAGAGGAGTTGACGGAGCAGCGGCGGCGCGACGGGGGAGCGCGGTGACGGGTGAGTGAGAGTGAGTGAGTGAGAAAGAGGAGGAGTGCAAGAGAGAGAGAGTGAGTGAGAGAAAGAGGAGGAGGAGCGCCGACGAGAGGAGTTGACGGAGCAGCGGCGGCGCGACGGGGGAATGTCGTTCAGCAGCGCCGGCGAGTGTTTGTGGGAATTCGCATGAGAGAGAGAGAAGTGCGAGTGTTTGTGAATATTGGCCCAACTGATGGGCGGGATACGAAAATTAAAACCATTAAATAAGAGTCATCTGCGTCGGATGGGCCTATGGTCCGACGCAGATGACTATACCAAAATGTCATCTGCGTCGGACCATAGCCGCATGCGACGCAGATGACTCATGCAAAGCGTCAGCTACGTCGGATGGGGCTATGGTCCGACGCATATGACTTTTTTGGCTGGCATGCATGCAAAAATATACTAAACGTCATTTGCGTCTAATGGGGCTATGGTCCGACGCAGATGACTTATTTGCGTCACATGAACACTTCGTGCGACGCACATAATGAACCCATTTGCGTCATTTGCCGGTATACGTGCGACGCAAAACAGGCTTGTATAATTTTGCTTGGCTATTTGCGTCGGATTTTCTGTAGGATCCGACGCACATAGATCATTTGCGTCAGTTGCTGTCACAATAGTGTATGGTCATTAAACACAGTTCAACTTTAAATAGTTCTCACAATAGTCCGATGATACATTTTTCTTAGCTTTTCAACTTATTAAAATATAATAAGAAACCTGATATTGTTAACAAATGAACTTTAAATGTCATATAATACCAAGTAGTCTGAGAGTCAATACATTATCTCAATTCCAACTTAGTATGAACCTCACCTGAAAACATATACATAGCCTCTCTAAAATGAGTTACAACTTGTATATAGTTTGCTTCGTTAACTTATGTGATAGAATACTTTAAATTCCCTTAAATGTTAATTTAACCTCATTGAGTTCATTTCCTTTCAAACCACTAAATTTCCATATAAGCGAAACTCTACTTTAGTTTGAAAGCACTTAAAGTTATCATAAAACTTCCAATTGTTGGAACTCATAACTCATGTCCAAGACACATATAACTTACCTTTGGTTTTCATATTCTAAAACTCGATTCACTCTTAGTGTCTAGCCAAATAACCTTCCTCAATAACCAATAATAATTATAAACAGATTACACTAAATCCATTAAACAACTCCTTAGAGTTGTATTTCATAATTTCAGAAGACAATTCTAGTAACAATTAGTACATTAATATATATTATCAAGTTAACTCATTATAAGATTTTGGGTCCAAAATTGGGTATACCATTAACCTTGACCAACACAAATATGCATATGTAACCAATATAATAGCTTGAGGTTATTCAATTAACATTAAGACTATTCTAAGAACAACTTGAAAATATAAAATCTGTTTTAGGACTTTTAATTACTACTCAGTCTCACTCCATCATGTGAGTTTCAAAAAGCCAATCAATTAACATCTTCACATAGCCACCCAACATACCACCATGAATTTGAGATTTGATGCACAAGCAAACAGTAACTCCAACATCATTTAATTAGATCTCATACAAGTAACAGCAATCCACAATCATATCATCAATTTGATTCCAAAAACAAGAAATTATAAGAATCAGAACAAGGAAAGAGCAAAGGGGTTAGTACCAACAAGGATAGCAGCTTAGAGAAGGAGATGCGAGCAAGGAAGAGAGAGGGACGAGGTGATCGACACACCGGTGAGCTCCAACTCGCGGTGGCCAAACCAGGACCACGGCGGCAGCGCCGCCTCAAAACAGCAGCAACACAATACGCAGCAACAGCAGCTCCGCGGCGGCACGGGAGCAGCACCGTGCGAGGGGGTGCGCGTGGGGTGCGACGTCCGGCTACCGACGTAGGTCGCCGGCGAGAGGAGGGAGGAAAATGACGGTGAGAGCGAGAGAGAAGGGTGAGGGTTTTGGGGCTTTGGGGTTTCTCACGGGGGAGGAGAGAGAAATGGGGTTGGAATTTCTTTGGGTGAGGGAAATCATGAGAGAGAAAGAATTAAAAATTCATTTGGTTATTTAAAATCCAAAATATATTATTCTTATCTTTTTAAAAAAAATCGAATTAATAATCACATTACAACATTTTAATTTAAAACAAATATGTCAACTCAAATAAAATAAGAATTTTCAAAACATAATTAACTTTATAATTATAATTTACGCTAATTAAAACGCTCTTAAAAATCGGGGTATTACAATTAGGCCCATTCTCGGGATAGCCCACTAATTCGTAGCATGTGGTGACCTCGTGACCTGTTTTATTACAATTAGAGCACAACAGCTTGGACCTGTAAACCGAGGCTTCATGTCCCGATTTATGCCAGAAAGTGCAAGTGGGACAATCAGAAGGGCCACTCCCACGATTCTGATCTGCGCGAGCCACAAAATCGAGAGCATCGTTGGGCTGGGAGATTTCAGGCTTGGCGAGACGAACTCTTTCGTCTTGAGAGACAAGTTAGTAGGCACGATCCAAAGTGGGTAGAGGGTCAGTTGAAAGAATATGAGTGCGAAGTCGAGCGTAATATTCAGAATTTAAGCCCATGAGAAAATCATGTAATTTTTTCTGTTTCACGCCTTGCTTGATGAATAGAGCCAGCAGTACATTGAGAACAACAAGTGCAGGAAATTATAGGAACGTGATGAAACAATTCCTCCCACAAAGCATTGAGTTTTCCATAATAAACAGAAACAGGCATAGATTCAGTTTGTTCACAACGGGCTATGGAAGAACGTAACTGTTGAATGCGGGGGCCATTAATAGTAGCGAAACGAGTTTTAAGATATTCCCAAAGATGCTTAGCCTCGCGATATTTAGTTAATGTACCTTTAACCTCTGGATCAATAGTGTTCATAATCCACGAGACAAGCATTGTGTTGACCCTGGTCCAGTCAAAAGTAGTGAAAGGTGGCTCGGCAGCCATGATAGTACCATCTAAAAATTCGAACTTTCGACGAGCTTCAAGGGCGACTTGAATATCAGCCGACCACTCATCGTAATTATCTGTTTTTAGGCATGTGGGGGTGATAAAATCACCGGGTCTATCACCCGTCCCAAGGTAGAACGAGGAGGCAATATTGAGATGTGGCTGTTGTGCTGGTGGAGGGGGTGGTGGGGGCGGTGTATTGGCTTCACCATCGCCTGCCATGAGGAAGAGATGGGGAATAATAATTCAATCTTGCTCCGATACCATGTAAAATATGATTGAGGATAAATTTGTGTTGAGTTATCATTGATGTAAATCTGAATATATAGTACAAGAATCCTAAGAATGAAAGAAATCCTAATCCACGAAGGATAATAAATTCTAATACATAAACAAATACTGTTTAGAGTCCTAAATATACTATACTTCCTAATAAGTTCCATGTGACCAATTTCTTGGCTAGTAACCGTAGACCTTATGAGGGATTCTTAAATCATCTAAAAGATGATACATCACCAGTTTAAGTAGTTAAGGAGTTGTTTCCATATTGTAAATTTGTAACACTAAATATATTACAATTCATAATTGATGGATATAGTTATATCAAGTCATTAGCGAAAAACGACAATTGGATGGGGCCTCTTTAGTCTGATTAACGCTTCGTTCTCGTCAACTTTTATTTTGCTGAAGCGTAATTTTCTTTGCTTAACTGAACTTAACTTTTATGAACTTAGCTTATTATATACTTAAACTTATCCTTTTAAAACTTTACTTGTTTGTGCTTGATTTAAGTTGTTTTCCCTTAAACTTGTTTTAATAAGCTGAGGACATAGTCTAATTTTGTTAAACTTAGCTTACTTGCTGGAGTAACATCTATAATATTGATTGTCAGTCACTGAAGGGTGATAGATCGTCAAACTTTCAATTGGTATGTAATGCGGTTGTACGAAATCAATTTTCCCATACAAAAAAGCAGGAAAAAGAAAATACATGAATTGGCAATTTACCTTTCTGATACTTACTGATTAGCAAATGTACAAAAGTGCTGCTTATGTTGCTATAAATGAGTTTGCTTTATGTACTGTACAATAAAATTTGAAGCTAAAACTAGCAACAGAACAGAGAACTCTGCACTTCAGGAAAGATAAACTCATCATATTGTGTTGCGATACAAGAAAAGATAGCATGTCTGCGTTAGGCTTCAGATAGTCGTCTAACCCGGTTAGACCACTAACTTTTTATGTATCATACAAAAGTTTCAAGTACCTTTTGTATAACTATTAAACTTCTAGGGTCTTTTTAACTTTCTTTCACTTTTTTTTTTTTTTTTTTACTGTTTTTGTTTAACAAAACATGGTCCATCCAAGATAGATTGTCTGATACAAGAATTTGCGTAGAAAATCTGAATATGACCGTCATATTAGCATATGCTGCGCAACTCAGTACTTGATCAAGCGAAATGTGGTTCGCTTGAGCACATTGCACAACACAAACATTTGGAAACCTTTCTTGTTCGATTCAAGCAAGTTTCCATATGATCATAGTACTTCATTTGCAAATCTAACAAGGTATCTTCAAAATCCTTGAAATAAATGATGAAGTTCAAGTTCCCACATAATTAAGTGGCACTCCCTCCGTCCCAAAATATAGTTCCCATTTCCCTTTTTTCACGGTAATTTATGCAAGTAGAATCTAAGAGGGATAGTAAAGATTTTTTGTTTATTTAAATAAATGTTGTATGGGAAAAGATGATTTTAGGAGAGAGAATGGAGAATAATTGGTGAAAGAGCATTAATTGTAACACTTGGGTTGAATAAACAAAGCAAAAAACAAAATTCAAGAAGCAAATAAATGATGGGACACGGTTTTTCTAGACAAATTACGAAAATTGTGGAACTAAATATGGAAATGGGAACTATATTTTGGGACACCCAAAATGGAAATGGGAACTATATTTTGGGATGGAGGGAGTAATATACAATGACGACCACTAAAATAAAATTCCTGAAGGCAGGAACACTAAGGAATCATTATTGCAGAAAATAAATGGGCTATTAACAATTCTTGGTAGTGAATTTCACATACTGTTACAGTGTTACTCGTTAGTACTGACAATTTTAAGTCCAAGCTTAGCAAATACAAGAATATCATGCTCAAACTTCAAAGCAGGAGCAAAATGACAGAAAATAGAGGGAAGAAGAAGAAATTATTATTCTAATATATTAAAAGGCGTTCCTAAGAAAGTTTGTGTGCCACGTGGCACTCTCCTGTAAGGCTCTAATGCAAATGCTTCAAGTCAAACCCTTAATTTCAAAAATAATGTTGTGTAGTTACAAGGTATCGAACACGTGACCTTTGAAATAAAATGTGAAAGCTTAAGCATTAATCCAACATAACACCATTGTTTAGTATTCTAAAATAAAATATCATAAGGTCTTATAATTATATCTTATTAAAAGATTTGCATAAGTAGTTAGATACCTAACCTTTTTATGATAACAACAAGTGACTATTATATATAGACATAAACTCTTACTCCAATTCCTTGTAAAAAGTTAAGTTGTTGCTTTCATCCCAAAACTTTTAAGGGTTTATTTTTCAAAAATAATACAATTACTTATCATGTCATTACGTTAATTTTTCCTCACTTGACAAAAAGTTATGAAAAGTAACAACCCGGGGCAGCGCCCGGGACACTCACTAGTTAACTAATTAAAAATATTTTCTTTGGTAATTGGGCCTGATATTCTAGCTTCTAACAATACTTTCCGTTTCTTTAGTAGTTGGGCCAGACCAAATGGGCCTTGAGCCGACCCAGTCTAGTTGTGCTTAGCCTGACCTGGCACGTTTAACATTGACGTGGCCCATTGAACAGGTCTGCTACAATTTTGGCCTTGTGGGCCCTGGACTTGAACTTGATATCCTATTATTCATGTTCTTAGGTCAGCTAGATTTTTCCTTTTGTGTGGGCCAGGAGGTTAGCTAAATTGATACTTCTATCTCATAGACTCATACTGCTAGTTTTCAGATTTTAGATCATATTTCAACTGCATTACATCAGAAGAAAAGCCTATGCATGTCATATACTCATCTTTTCTTCTAATAGCTGGTGATAATATAGCTCAGGAGTTGAGCTATGAACCACCTTTTCCACCTAAATTCATCTAACTGATCTATTCTTATAATCATCATCTTACCTATAAATACCCATAAATGCACAAAGTATATCATATCCTAAGCTAAAACAAAACTACAAAAGTACCTCTTGAACACGAAGTTGCACTCCTCATTATCGTTTGCTCTCATTTCCTCAAACTATGGGTTCTCGCTTGTTTCTTTGTGGTATTATGCTCATTGCTTGTGCAATGAGTACCATGACAATGCCAGTCGCTGCTCGCCGCCTTTCAGAAGCTTCCTTGCCAGAGCATCCGAAGCTAGAGGTGCCTAAACCGGAAGTGCCTGAACTTCCAAAGCCTACCTTTCCTGAGCTTCCTAAACCTACAATTCCCGAACTCCCAAAACCTGTCCTGCCGAAGTTGCCTAATCCCACCTTGCCTGAACTTCCAAAACCCACCGTGCACGAAGTACCTAAGCCAACACTGCCAGAACTATCAGAGCCTAAAATAGCAAAGGAGCCTAAGCCAATAGAGCATGAATCGCCCAAGCCTACACTGCCAGAGTTGCCTAAATTTACTATGCCTGAGTTACCCAAGGCTACATTGCCCGAGTTGCCAAAGCCCACAATGCCTGAGTTGCCCAAGCTCGCTAAGCCCGAGCTTCCAAAGGCCGCAATACCTGAGCTGTCAAAACCCACAATGCCAGAGTTGCCCAAGCTGACTATGCCTGAGCTACCTAAGCTCACAATGCCTGAGATGCCAAAACCCACAATTCCTGAAATTCCCAAACTTATTATGCCTGAGTTGCCAAAACCCACCATGCCTGAACTCCCCAAGTTTGACATCCCAAGCAAACCTTGAACTCTTGAAGGATACGATATTTTGCATTTCTTGAGACTACATGAATGTATTGAATAATGATGTAGAAATGATTTATACTTTTATCTCTATTGTTTTCCCTTTTTTTCTTTACTAGGGAAGGTTTCAAAAATTGTATTGTGTATGTATTTCTTTTAAATCTTGTGTCTACAATATTTAATCCTTTATTATTACTATTACTATTATTATTTGTTAAACACATAATTGTGTCTCCATATTTTAGCACTCAATGATAAAATATATTCCACATCTCTACCTACTTGACTTGTATAAAAAATAAAGATGAATCTTTACAAGCATATCTAAACCTTTTTTCTAAGCCGATTATTTTAAATACATTTTATAGAATCATTGTTTTCTATATAGTCTTTAATCACCTATTTCCAAAGTCGTCTTTTAATTAAGCCCAATTCATTTTTAAACCCTTTTTCAAGCCCATTTACGCATTCACGCTCCACCTTCAAATCAATCTGCATGACAGTGCCCAGTGAAATTCATTAGTGATATGGTATTTACTATTTAATGCGTAAGAGTATCAAATTGTTTGGAGCAGTTAAGACGATCAAAGTTCAAAGCAGTTGAAAAACAATTCATGGATAAAAGCAAAACACTAATAATCAGCAAGCTAAGTTTGTCCAGGCAGTAACATATACAAAGAAGGAAAAATTTATGTATATCCAGATATGATATGCAACTACACTAGACAGCAACAATTATTTCTTTGACAAATAATCGAGGAAGTTATGACCAACCACTGTCAACAAAGATGATTCTGAGGAGAGAGAAAGTACCAATCCATGAGGCCAACTTGATCTTCATAGAGAGAGAAAACGAGGAAAGAAGAAGAGTAAGAAGAGAAGAGAAACCCTAATCGCCATTGCCATGGCGACTAAGCTCTTACGTTGAAACCTCTCGAGGAGAGAGAAAGTTGAGGTAGTGTTAGGAATTAACTTTCCTTGGTTTCATTAACTTTGTGTAATCACATACTTTCAGAAGAAGTCAAGAAGGGAAGTTTGGAACTCTTTTATTAAGCTTGGGCAGTCTTGCAACAAACGTTGTGCGATATTTTGGATCGATGCCCTATGTGTTAACATTTGGCTTTCAACTTTCAAGTAGGTGTTTATTGGTTGAGTTGAGTTGAGCCCGAACTCTTGTTAGCTTGAGTCGTGTTCATTTAGGTTTATTCGAACTCGAGTCGGGCTCGAAACTTGACGAACCGAATTGTGATTGAGCCGAGTCGAGAAGAGATGAAGTGGAGGTAGAGATATGATTAGAGTTGAGCACTCTGAAGAAGAGACTTTGGAACTCTTTTATTAAGCTGGGCAGTCTTGCAAGTTGCGACAATTAAAATAGTAAATGTGTTATGCGATACTCACTTTGGATTGACTATTCGATGCACTATATGTTAGCACTAGCTTTTAAATATGTGCAAACATACAGGTACAACCTAAGGATTTATTTAACAAAAATAGTGGTTGTGGACTTGTGGTATAGTCATTTGTTGTTGTATTAGTTGTTAGCGGTTAGTGATCTTAGTTGTTTTAAAAACAATTATTGTTTAGTAAAATTGAATGTTTGTTTACAAAAATAACAAAATTAAACATATATTTTAGGATGATTGTTTAATGGCTATAAGCCTACGACAAAACTATAGCCAGTATAATTATTGAAATCTTAGCCTTTTATTTTATACACTATCATGTCCATTGCTTTAATTTGAACAATAAAAACACAGAAAAACGGAGAAAAAAATATTTTCTTCCTTTGGAGTATTAAATTGAACACTATTGACTTTTTTTATTTGGTAAGATGAAGATCCCTTGCAAATGGAGTGGAATTTGCGAATCCCGCCTTTGCAAAGGGAAAGAATCAAACCCCTGTCACAGGGGTGGAAGGAGAGCCTCCAACAAACCAGGAAAAACCTTGATTTTTGAGCACTATTGATATACTTCATATCTTCAGTATATATATTTTTTCTATTAAAGGTCATAATTAATTTTTTATACTATATGGGACATTGTATTTTCTTTTCTCTTAAGCACTATTCATTTTATATTTTAAAATTGTGAACGGCGTGCTTAAATGATGTGTTAATATATGTGTCCCAAAATGAATGCAACAACTTGACTTTCAAACTTGTCATTAATGCATAACTAGTTATTAGGCTTGGGCTACACCCCAGGTAAGGAAAATTTTTATTTATCAATATTATAATTTGAGATGATAACACTAAATGTTATTTGGTCTACTGGTTAAGACTTTAGTATATGTTCTTGAGGTCCCAGGATCAAACCCTATACTATGCAATTTCTAATTTTTTTTATTGTTGTGGATTACATGGAGTAAAACTCCCTAGGGAGAGCACCACGTGGCACCGTTTCTTGTTTAGGTACGCCTTTTAATATAGTAGTATGATAAAAAGAACAAGCAGGTGTAAGAATAATATTAACCTCGAGCATGCTGCTTTTGAGCATAGTATCTAGGCACTAAGTTGATTTAGTTAGATCATATAGTGTGTTCTTCTCTCCTAATAATGGCTTGGCAGTAAGAGCTAGAAGTTCATAATCCAAATATGTGTTCTACTATCATATATCTTTTTAAGCCATGTCAAACCAAGCCTTCAAGGAGCAGCAAGCCTATTAGCCTAGCATTCATCTTTAACCTTGTGATCTTGCCACAACCACCCCATGAGGTAGTAAAAGAGACTGTACATATAACATGACGATAATTCTTTTGCATCAAGAAAGTAATCTTTCGACTGTATTACTGATGTTCATGATAATTACCCAGTCTTTTGGAGGGACACATGTGATTGGGACACGTCGCCGAGGACACTTTCCTTCATTTTACTTGTATATACAAGTAAGATAGTATTAATTATCTCATTGGTGGCAAAAATGAAAGTGTCAATGGCCATTTGGAGGGTCCATATGCAAAATGTAATAGCAGGCGAGTATGAAGTAGGAACAACGGCCAGAAAGCCATTTTTTTTTTTTTGATAGGAAGTTATATACATAACTTAAAAAGCCTGAATATCTCAATCTAAGTTCAAATCTGCTTTACAAAACTTGATTTATTTCTTATCAGTTTAATTTTAAGTACATCCAGGCATTTTCCTTACTCCTTGATCAACCATAGTTTTCCTCACCATCACTGGCTTTTTCCACTGCCCACTTGCCATTGCATTCAGCTAGGTATTTTCTTAGTGAACTTTTTTATCATATCATGGAAAGCGGGCTGAGCAGGCAAATTAACTGGGTTAATTTTAGTTCTCCAGAATACATGTCCACAAAGCTCTGTCCACTGTATTCTTTCGGCTGGATCTTTCAGCAACAGAGAATTCAGCAGCTTGACAAAAGGTGACTGGGGTTACCTGGAACAGGCGGAGTTGGATCTGCGAGTACAGATTCTGCTAGCTGACTCGATTCTCTTCCTACAAAGGGAGGCCTCCCCACATAGCATTCATATAAGACGCAGCCAAGGGCCCAAAGGTCCGATGCATAAGAGTGCACGCCCCCATCTTGGAAAAGCTCCGGGGCCATGTAACAAGGTGTTCCACGCTTCTCTTGTGGAAGCTAAACAAAAGCATCATAAGTAAACAAAACGTAACTAACTAATATATGAAGTGCACTGTCACACATGCCAACCCTTTAAGCAAAAGCAGAAAACACACCATGGATAAAGGGGTTATCGATAAATCAGTCAACGTTCTAGCCAATCCAAAATCACAGAGCTATATGGCACACAAAGAGATGGAACAGGAGATTAGTATAATAAGAATAACCATATAAAAATTGTGTGTATATGAGGAAAATCTTGTCCTCAGGTACCTTAGCATGTCCATTCTCATCTAAAAGAATGTTGGATGGTTTCAAGTCACAGTAAATAATTCCTTTGGAATGTAAGAACCTGTAGCAATCCATATTGACAAGTCAATCCAAAAAAATACTTCTCGTTAGAAGAGAAAATCGAAAGCAACAGAGCTAAGTAAAGTATACAGCATTTCTTACTGCAAAGCTTTGATAACGTCACAGGCTAGATCATGTATGGAGTCTTCTGGAAGATGTTCATCCTGAAACGGAGAAACCCTTGATATCAGATCAACTGGGATACATAAAATGGAATTAAATAGCATATAATTCCTCAAATTGATGCATGTATAAAAGAGACATCAGGCACATTTCTTAGATAGAGAAACAGAGTATTTTGGTAAAGAATGTCTTGAGCACGATTACATTACATAAGTCATAGTTTCTTCCTTGTGAAGTAGCTATTAACGATCTGTTTCCCCCAAAACCTTTTCTACATCCAACTTGCCAAGTCACCTGTATTAGCAAAATCTTCTTGTGGAGTCAAACAGTATAGATTGCACTACCCTTCTCAGTCTCTCAATGTTCCAAACTTACAACAGCCATGAAACAAATTTTTTTGTTCTACCAATA
This sequence comes from Beta lomatogona, assembly GCA_947646795.1. Taxonomy (NCBI): domain Eukaryota; kingdom Viridiplantae; phylum Streptophyta; class Magnoliopsida; order Caryophyllales; family Amaranthaceae; genus Beta; species Beta lomatogona. Next base: position 427,062 of record CANSNZ010000033.1, on the reverse strand, counting down.
CAATTTCATTCAATAAGGGAAACGATGTCAAGGAAGTAAGATATATTCTTCACAATCTCTTAGAATAGCATTTTCACACCACCCATCTGTCCGCAGCAGATGTCTGAGTACTATCATCGTATTGTAACAATAAATATCAGTGTAAGCTATTTCTTCTGTTTTCGGTGAAAAGTTGAGGTGCCCCACTGTCAACAAAACCTGTTTCATTTGAGCCAAAGCATGGAGAAAGGGGAACTTGCTTGGACTACAGTAACTGCTCCTAATTTAAGGCCTTAAATACCTCCTCGGTAGGTGGAATGAGCCTAGTCGAGTCCACTGCTCAGCCACAAGAAAGCAAGTAGATAGCAGAAATAGAGAGGGAGAAGAGAAAAAGAAGCAAAAGAAATATGGAAGGATATGGTATTATTCCTTTGATCAGGTACCCAAGAGGTCAATACTATCTACCCACTTTTCATGAGGTGCATTCTCTCCCAAAGCAACAAACTTTTCACAATTTTTTGGATAATAAGTCCCCTTCCCCTATTGCTCTTTTTATTACGTTCTCACTCTCACTTGCTTGATCCCCAATCCACAACGTATCTGACTATTTAGGATGGTCCCATACTACCCTTGCCATTCACTCTCACTAACTAACTTCCTATACAATGACACTTGTGCCTTTCCTTCTTTTACGAGCATACATGAGCAGAACAGGAGGGCTAGTTTGATTCTTAGCAGTAGCAAGACAACGAATATTAACCAGAACAAATGATAATAAAACAGGCCTTCCTATTGGATTTTATTTTCAAATGACTCAAAAATATCCAAACTCAAAGCCAAAACTTCATACTCAATAACTAAAGCCACCTAGAAAGTGAAAGCATAGGCTGAGACACAAAGATCATCACAAATTCACAGCTGACTATATACTTGCACAACTCATAAACGCAAGCAGATTGGAATACCAAGGTCCTACAGACCTATATGCAATGCTTGAGTAACTAGACATTTTGAGATGGTGAAGATACATCATACACGTAGCAAGCTTAAGGGGTAAACTAACTTCACCAAACAGCTTAGACAATCAAAAGATTTACCACAATACACAAACTTCAGCGCTGCTTCACAATCAACCTTGTTACACACTGCAAAGCTATTTATATGTCCAATGAAGCAAAATTGAGTACTATCAGATTTACCAAAATTACATATGTTTCTTAACTTTTATGCATGGCTTCTCAATTGTTGAACCTATTTGTAAACTAAGCAGCTTCAACTCCTTTGCAGTGATTTATAAATTCAGCAAGGTCTGATAGTTTAAATATGTAAGTAGAACGAACCTGTTTCAGTAAGCTTCTAAGGTCTCCTCCAACACAATATTCCAATACTAACCACAAGTGAGCAGAAGTTTCGTACCTGTTTACAGTGTGCAAAAGTCATTAGTTAGAGACATCACACTTTTTAATTTTTTTAATTTGTTAGGGCAAGTGAAGCACATAAGAGATATACTCAAATTGTCATAATCTATACACTATACAGTAAAAAATTGTAGGCCTGATATACCATGAATAAAATTTTAGCACATTTGGGTGATCTAGAGAATGAAGGATCCTGACCTGCAATAGCAATGAAAAAGTATATTCATATAACATGGATAATTGTAGTTACAAGAAAAATTAGCACGAATGATGGACAATAAAAATTATATGCAAGTATGCAACATTTGACATGGTGTTAAAACTCATGTTTAGCAACATATTCATCATGAAAAATTCTATTGGTTATGATCCTGGATTCATTTGAAGAAATATTTTCATAAAACTTATCATTCTATCGTTTTTACAATGGCATAATGACACTCCTAATGACTGTAATTAGACCTGGGCATGGGCCGGGGCCTGTTCATGGGCTCGGTCCGCGGGCTTGGGGAAATGGCGGGCCGTGCCGGGCCCGAGCCCGTTAGTAGCGGGCCGTGCCTAAAATTTCTAGATTTTGTCCACGGCCCCGCGGGCCGGGCTCGTGCCTCCTGCGGGCCTGGCCCGTGTTTTATGTTGTTTTTTAGGATTCTTGGCAGTTTTAAGCTAAAAAACAAAGAAAAGGGGCGTTCGGCCGGCGGGCCGGCCCACGGGCCATATAGGCGGGCTCGTGCCGGTGCGGGCCTAAAATAAAATTTCTTGACTGTGGCAGGCCCACGGAGCGAACAACGGGCCAGGCCGGGCCTTGAGCGGGCTCGTGCTGGGCGGGCCCAAACCGTGCCGGGCCGAGCCGGCCCGCGTGCTGGCCCGGCCCATGCCCACCTCTAACCGTAATGACGTTGAAATAGAGGGAGTAGCAATGTCACACCAAATCCACAAAATTTGTTCTCAGTCTACAAATTGTCATGTAAATCGCCTTTATATGATCAACTAGTTTTTAGGCCCGGGCTATGCCCCCGGTAATTATAACGTTTATATATTAAAATCTTACTTTGAAATTATAACACCAAACATTACTTGGTTTAGTGGTTAAGACATTCATATAGTAACTTGAAGTCATAGGATCAAATCTTCTACCATGCACTTTCTAATTTTTTGTTGTATGTGGAGTACATGAAGTAACACTCTAAGGGATAGCACCACATGGCACAGTTCCTTGTTTAGGAACGCCTTTTAATATATTAGTATAGATTATTCATACCAATTTCGGTTGTTATTCATCGCCCATCTGGCTACAATGATACAGGTGTTCTTTGTTTCGACAGATCAATGTATAAAAGAAATAAAAACATAAAAATTACACACTATATTGACATTGAACTTTTATATTTAAAAAAAGCAATAATTCACACACAATTTACATACAAAGAACTAAAAATCACAGCGCAAACTTACTTGTTGAAGAACCTTGCTCTTTTGGGATTTATCAACACTCTTAATAGCAAAATACTCCATTGTCTTCTTCTTCCTTCCTTTATAAACGGTCTGCCCAAATTCAATTCACCAAGTTAAATTTCACTAATCGACGAATCAATTTATCGGAAATTGAAAGCAGTACAAATTCCGCAATTGAATTTACGCAAGATATAGAGTTAACATTTCCATTTTCTGCTTGTCAATTTTAATAGAAATTTACATTAAAAAAGAAAGGAAATTGAACTGAGGCCAAAAATTTAGATTGATTGTACCGAGTAATTTCCATGGCCGATAGCTTCATGAACGTGGTAGTTATTCATGGTGTCTAGGGTTTCGAGAGTTTTCTTCATTTGATCGGATATTTAAGAAAGGGGATAATATAATGCTGTTGGCGGGAACATATTTTATATTGTTATTTTGAATACAATAGGGAAGGAGAACAAGATTTTAGGGGGTTTGCTAATACATTTGTTTCCTTTCGGAAAAACTAACTTCGTTCAGCTCAACTATGGGCGGTTGTCTTTAATTGGTTCCAATTATTAGACATAAGTAATCCACTAGTTGTCCCAACTATTACCTAACCTATTTTTACGTGGGCCTATCAGGTCACTCAATCTGCTATTGCAGGCTATTGAAGTCACGTGACTCATAAATCTCCCCCCTTCCACGACACCAATTAACTTTTGACCACAAAAGCTTCTCCCGAGGCAAAGCTATCTTTAGGAGAACTATGTAACCTCAATCTCTAATGACAACTCCTACCGAGGCTAAGCTATCTTTGGGAGAACTGCTGAGAATTTGTATGATAGTTTTTGGGTGGCTAAGAGTTGATTCATGAGACATTGAAGACTTTTGTCGAAGCATAAATTATGCTGCGAGGACTTTTTGCTTTTGTAGTAGTCCATGTCTTGTTTATAAGACAACTCGTTGTAGATTTTATAGGCCTTGATGAAAACACCAGTTGGAGAAAAGGGGTTTGTATGAAAATATTTAGGTTTTCCAAATACTTATAAAGAGATTAACGGTTTTAGTAAGCTGGCATTATCGTACATTATAAGATCGTTTTAATAAATGGTTTAGTTTTTAAGCTTAGGATATCCTTCATAGCCACTAGAAAGGGTTTGTCATGATTCCATACCAAACGAGTTTTAGAATAGTGAAGGTATAATTGATCTGAATCTATTATTAGAGTTGGCAAAGAGTACAAAGGTTGGTTATGTCCAAATTTATTTATCTTTGAAGATGGTTATAAGTAGACATAGTCAGAGTGAAATGGGAGTTTTGTAGGATAAAATATTATATTTAGCATCTAGGTCCATAATTCCATTTTATTTATTGTTGAGGTGAAGGTTGTGGCCTTGTGTGCTAACCAAGTGGGCAATAAATTTTTTAGTGCCAGTATAACCTTGACATGGTTCAATCTCACTTGGGGAGTGTTGGAGAAGGCACGCAAAAAGTTGTGAAAGATAAACGGTGGCACTAGTTAAGATAAAAGATGTATATACCATGATGCACCTTTGAATAAGAATCATTAATTAAGTTGATTAACTGTATAGTCTTTGGATCTAGTTTTAAATAAGTGATCAAGATAGTGCTAGTACACCAAGTTTCTATCCAAATGAAACACTATCTCACTTTCCTTTTTCCAAATCTTATTAAAATGAAAATTTGAAGGCATACAAATGATAAATGATGATATATAGATCGGATTGTAAAGGTACCGACTTGTGACATAGTAGCAACTAGCAATTAGAAGTAATGACAATCAACAAGAAGGGACAATTTAATTGGTGATATTGGGATAAGAAACTAAAGAGTAGACTCATGGGATGAAAACATACCAAGTTCAATATTTAATCAAAATAGTTTATTGCTTCTACTTTAAAGTCAAATCCAAAACAAAAGTTACAAGAGTAATCTATGCTCATGAAAAATTTTAAAGATATAAAAATTATAAGATATAAAAATTATGATAAAATGTACTTTTAAAAGGACTCCCATCATATAACCACTAACTCGAAACTCTTTAAACTAACCTTCACTATGAAATAGTGAGCAATCTCATCCATAATTCACCTCAACAATCATAAAAAAATTCACTATATATGAAGTAGCTAGTGAGCAATCTCATCCATAATTCACCTCAACAATCATAAAAAACAAATGATAAGCAAAATTTTGTCTTGAATAGATAAGATTGATAAGAAACTCATGCAATGTTCCCTCCATCTGTTTCACTTGTCAAAGCGCGTGCGCACATGCATATGTATATATATATATATATATATATATATATATATATATATATATCTATACATATATATATATATATATATATATACATATATATATACATATATATATACATATATATATATATATATATATATATATTATTGCGATATATATAGCCCATCTTCAATAAAATACACAAAATAAACAATCTCAGCTAGAAGTTATAATAAAATGATGGATTCTATATCAGATGACCCAATATTTATGATGTTTCTCCCAAATAATGTTGCACACCTTCTTAAGCTATCTCCTATCTTGTTAGGTGTCATTGAGTTTAACGATTTTAGGGTTGACATAACTAAAATTAAATATAGTTTGTAAAGTAGGCAATCATCATCATTTTAATACTGATTTGAATGCAATGATTTTCAAATTAATCGTGCCATGTTTGATCTAATTTTTTTAGGTTGTCTAAGTTTGCATAATATTCGGTTTTGAGTCTAAAATTTTTGATACACAAATTTGGGTCAAGCTCGATTTAGATTGATTTTGCCAGCTTAATTTCAAGAACCCTTAGAAAAACAAAAAAAGATCATCAGAACAAACCTTATTGTAACAGGCTTGTTTTTAAAGGTGTTTATTAAATGCTAATCATATTTATTGAGTTAATTATGTTTCGGATTTTCTAATTTTATTTGAGTTGTGGAGTATGATTTTTATTTGTTTATGTATTTAAAAGTCGTTAGTGCTCTTGATTCTCTCTTGTTGTTGCTCGGCGTAAGCGTTGTGGCTGTTGATTTTTGGAGTTGAGAATATTTTATTTATTGAGATTGTAAACAGGTTTAAATTATTTTCCGCTTTAGGATTGTCCTATTTTCAAAGGAAACTCTGTCGGAATTTATAATTTTTTATATTAAAATAGAGTATGAGAATCAGGGCGGTGTTGTAATAGTTAATCGAAATTAATAGAGTTGGGATTTGAGTACCACACTCTCCGATGTAGTTCGGTGAGTGTGATGGGATCGGGTTAGCTCGACCAGAGTCTCTTCTGCTGTGCTTATATCTCTGTAAGCTGGTTGGGAAAATTAGAGTTGTTACACTTATAAATACAACTTTTTGTGAGAAACAATCTTTTGAAAGATACATGGCCAAAAGAAGACCTTAATTTTTTTTTTGAGGAACAACCTTAGCCATTTTTCGATAATGACCAATTAAAACCAAACATGTGCAGGGCAAGCGACCCGCATATCTTATGTTTCAACACCATTTCCTCCCAGCATTGGTCGAGTATTTTTTTTCCAGCCTTGAATCCATCAGTAAATATTGGGTTAATTGAGGGAAATTGGGTTGAAACATAAGAGATGCGGATCATGTGCCCTGTATATGTTTGTTTTTAATGAGTCAACGTCGAAAAATACTTGATTAATGTTGGAAAATAGGTCAAATTCCCTACCATTTTCCAAGATCTTCTTTTGCTAGATTTATTTAAAAGATTTCCATGCAAAAACTTGTATTTATAGGTTGTTTCTCACAAATTTTCCTTTATAAAACTATATATACTTCATTTATAATAAAAAGTCCCAAAACTTAAAGATAAAGGAAAAATAAAAATAGAGAAATATCAAGAAAAAAATGGGTCCCACTCCTGCCTGTAACTGGATTATCCTCTACTTGTCGCGGCAAACACCATTTATCTCCATTTTCCACCATTCCATTTCTTCCAGAGGTTTATCTCAGGTTTTCTCTCTCCATTCTCTCTCTTCATTCTCCCTTCACCCACTTTATGTAATTCTTCAACAAAATTATAACTACCAACTTTCAAAAATGTCTTCAACAGCTACTTTTTCTGCTATCCCACAAGTTCAAATTCAAAAGCAATGGAGAAAACCATTAAAATCCCACAAAAATTCTACTCAAAGAACACATTTTTCTCTATTTATCCCACTTTCTAACAAACATTTACGCATTCCCATGCTCACAGAATCTCCATTATCTTCTTCTTTCCCTTCTACTCTTTCTTTACCTTCTTTAAACCCAAAATTGGACAAAAACAGCTTCTTTCAACCTTCTCTCCAATCATCCCAGATTATTCTAGATTCTCCTGAAGAAGATTTAGCAGAAAAAATTGATGGGAAGTTTAGAAATTCTGAGAAAATTAAGAGTGAAATTCAACTAAAAGGTAGAATTTTTATGCAAGATCCTCCTTGGGTGAATACCCTTTTTATGAAAGGTTTTTCTGAGACTAGTAATGGGTTGAGGTTAGAATTTAAGGAAATTGAGAGAGAAAAGTATAATTTGTTGAGGAGAAGACAGATTAAAGCTGAAACTGAGGCTTGGGAGAATATGGTGGAAGAATATAGGGAGTTTGTGAGGGAAATGAGGGAGAAGAAATTGGCACCTAATTTGCCACAAGTTAAGGCTTTGTTTTTGGGTTGGTTTGAGCCATTGAAGAAAGCAATTGAGAAGGAGCAGAAGTTGCAAAGGTCTAGGAAGCAAAAAGCTATTTATGGGTATCATATTGATATGTTGCCTGCTGATAAGATGGCTGTTATTGTTATGCATAAGATGATGGCTTTGCTTATGGTTGGGAACGAAGCCGGGTGCGTTCGGCTTGTTCAAGCTGCTCTTCAGATTGGGTCTGCAATTGAACAGGAGGTGCATTGTTATTGGCTTGTGGTTTTGGTTTGGATTGTATAGTTCATGGGTTTTGAATACTTGTGTTTTGAAAATTGAAGTGAAACTTTTGCATTCATTTCATATTCTAAGTTTATATTTGGAGAAAACTTCATACATTTGCGTTTTAATTGTGGCACATTTGGATGATTTTTATAGGGTTGTATCTTTGTTCATGTTGATGATGTGTATGTATATAAATCAATTGGCATCTCTAGAATGTTGCATTTTAGTTGGCATTACTATTGAGTTCTCTTGCATGCTTATATTGGTTTCAGTTAATGACTCAATTCCATCTACTTGTCTAGATCGTGGGAACGTGCATTTTCTATATGATGTGCTCTTTTTTATAGTTACTTCAGTTGAGGCTTGATACTTAATTGCTAGAGGTTTATTTGAATGTTTAGCATCTAGCTTATCAATTCATATAGCCTATTAGATTTAGCCTATTAGATTTTACTCTTCAGAGGAACATCAACTTAGGGGAAGAAGCTCCATCAAATGGGTAGTTTAGGTCTCATATGTGGTGTCTGGAAAAAGTCCTAGTGGCAAAGGGCTTCTGTTGATTTCTTCAGAACCAATTAGTTCTTGCATAAAATGAAGGTCGTGTTCTTTTCACCTAAAGAAAAGCAGATAAGTTCCATAAACATCAGATAAGTTCCAACTTCCAATAAGGGCTGCCCATGAAAAATTTGATCTCATAAGTTATAATAAGTTCAAATAAGTTTTAAGAAATTGAGAATAGCTCAAATAAGTTCCAAAAAGTTTAGATAAGTGAACATACGTGAAAGCAACACACTGTAAGTAGGATGCCAAAGCCATCTTCCCGCTTCTTAAGTAATTTGCTGAATATTGTCTCAGACCATCTCAGAAGCTCACTAATCTTTCTCTTTAAATATCAATGTATGTGGGTAAGGATTTTTTCTTTTATTGAAATAAGGGATCTAGGATGTAGCCTTTTCATAATACCATGTTATTTGTCCCTTCTAAGCTTTATTTTTCATAATAAGTAGACTTAGTTTATATAGAAAGCCTCCTCCTCTCCCCTCTCTCCTCTTCCTCCAAAAAAAACCCTAATTTTTTCTTCTAGTTTGGGGCTACCATCATCCTTTTGATGGTGGTAAGCCCTCAATTCTTCTTTTTTCTTCTACTTTTTATTGTTTTTGTTATTAATAATATTCCATTCTCTCTCTTTTTGAGAGTTTTCTACCCAATTTTTGGGTTCTTTCTCTCCTCTTATGGGAGTTTGGAGTTTAGTTTTAGTGTCTTCCCACGTGGAAGTTTAAAAATTAGTATGAGAGATTGTTCCTATTGGTTGAAGTTCAAGACCATCAACATCAAAGTATTGGAAATTCGGATGCGGTCAACCTGGTTAAATCAAAAATTTTCTTCCCCAAACTATGTCAGAATGATAGACTTCCCCATCAATAGCTGCGTGATTCAGCAAATACAAGGGGGCTGCGCTGTATTGCTCGATCTAGTTCATTGTAGTTTCTTCCAAGACGAATTTGATTTGATCTTGTGTGATTATATCTTGTTTTTCTTTAATACTTATTGTAGATGCCGTTTGGCCTTCATTTAATCAAATTTCTCTTTCAAAAAATAAAAAAAAGTAGACTTAGTTTATCATACGAGCTTCATATAATAATCGATGTGTTTGTCTCTTAAAAAGGATGTTAGAGTACAACATCTGGATAAGTTAGGGTCTTTATGGATAGTTATGTTCTTGATGGTATATTCACTTTATTGCTCCTCTTTAGGCCATCTGTTTCACACTTCCAGACCTCCTTTAAATGGGACTTTTTGCTAAAGAAGTGTCTGCTCAGCGGCCTTTCCTTGACTTGGCTGCTTAGCATCATTTACAGCAATAATCAGCAGTTATATGGGATCATCTGTTACTGTCCTTTCCCCATTTTAAAGAGGAGTTCTTAGCATCTATGTTAAATTGTGCCTCGTATATTGTCTAACTCATTGTAGTCACATAGTTTGGGCTCTGGAGGATTTCTTTCACCAGAGATTTGAAAGGACTTGGGAGTTGGGACAGTGAAGCCTTTGAGATCACAAAACTCCCAATCCAGTATTGTATGGTTACACAATGATGAGAGAGAAGCTAGAACTATCGAGATTGAACTGCTTCATTGCATTTGTTGTTGAAATGTGGATAATATGATTATGTTGGAGTTTCCATGTAATTCTGAGTTCTGTTTGCAATATCTGTTACTCACTTTGTGCCAAAGCTCTGTTGGCTGTAATTATCTGAAATAAGTCTACTGAAGTTTGTGATGAGAACCATAACGGAACCATGCTTGCCTGGTTCTCTTTCTCTTCAGTAAATTTTTATTTGTCATCTTTATGACTCTTTTCTTCCCTGAATTATAATTTGACTGATAGAACATTGGAGTTGCATTATTTCTGGTCTTGAGATGACATTGCAGATTGTTGAATTAAGTTCACTCTGCTGTGTGCTTTCTTCTTTTTCATTTTGTACTTTTTGTTCATTGGTATCAGATAAAAATTCACAGTTTCTTGGAGAAAACCAAGAATATACGGAAAAATGCAAGTGACATGCCAGAGGATTTGTTAAAGGAAAAGGAGATTCAGCGGAATCGTGTGAAGAGTTTAGTCAAGAGGAAAAGACTGTTTGAGGCAGCAAAGCTGGTGACAACTGAAGATACGAAGTCATGGAGTCAAGAAACTCAAGCTAAGGTGCAAGTCTTTTCTTCCTGTAATGGCACATCTTTAAGACACTAAATCATGTCTTGCCATCTTCTGATTCTGACTCACTATTTGCTTCCATGATGGTGCAGCTGGGTAGTCGTCTGATAGAGTTGCTTATAGATACAGCTTATATTCAGATTCCAACTACTCAATCAGCTGACAGTCCCCCTGACGTACGACCTGCCTTTAGGCACAAATTCAAAATTTTGAACAATGATCTAGGGTGAGCTGCATCTAATTTCTAAATACTTCATCTTCAGAAAGCTGCATCACCATACATGTAATTTGTGTACCTCTTCTTTATTTTAATTTTGCTGCTGATGGACGCCTTTTTGACACAATTTATGAAGTTTAGTGAATGAAATTTTTTTAATTCGCGGCATCACCATTTCTCTGTCTATGGTGATGCCTATCTCAAAGGACAATGAAAATTTCATAATGTTGAGGAAGAATGTACATGAGACGTATCATGGGTCGCATCATATCATCGTGGGGCAGCTTTCTTGAAGAAACTGAATATGATTCTAGTATTTCTGTTTGAATTAATTCTCACTCTTTTGATATTTTCCCTTTTTTGACTTCTTGAAGACAGCAAGTGGTGAAAAGATATGGAGTTATAGAATGTGATCCGCTTGTTCTGAAAGGGATTGATAGGAGTGTAAGTATCTCTTTCATTGTTATCTGACTTCTAGAAAACATCCACAACGCTTAAGTGCATTGCAAAATTTTTCCTTCCCCCTGGTTTTTTCTTGTGCTGTATAGCAACATTTCATTAAGACATTAAGCTATTACTTGTTTCATCTATGTTGAAGTTAAAGGCAAATACATCTGCCTTACCTTATTTATGTTTCATATCTCTAGACTTTTCTCACAAATATTGTAAATGATCATCTGAAGATAGAGAATGTTTTATACTTTTATATATCAGATGGCCAAGTATTTTCTCATGCCTTCAGATAAACTTCAGAATATTCATCAAATATGAATGATTCTGATTACACAAACTAACATACTTACTGCCTTTTTTGAACAGGCTCGGTACATGATCATTCCTTATGTCCCAATGTTGATACCTCCGAAGAATTGGAGAGGGTATGAATTCTTCTCTTTTACGAAAATATCCTCATAAGTTCCTGATAAGTCAGCTCCCTTGCAGAAGTATGGAAGTTATGTCCCTTTTCTACTGTTGTAAAGAGCAGTGTAACTTAGATTCTCATCCTAATCTGGTTTTCTCACTTCTGAAAAGACTGATCTTCAAGAAATAATCTAATAAAACATGAGGAACCTGTGAATAATGCTTCCATAAAAACAAAGTGCACATTTGGAAGTTGGATGGACTAGTGAGACTTCAAGAGTATGCAAAAACTAACTTAGCTTATGATTATAATTTAAAATGGGAGATGTTATTTACACTTTATAATGGAGTACATGGAGTGCAATTCTAGTTATAAGAAATCAAGCAAGGTAGTAACATTGGGTTATCCATAAGTGAGTGTTTCAAGTACCATGGGTTGATGTTATTGAGGAATCGAGATTTCGTCATAGGATACAATCAATTGACTTAAATGGAAAGTTGTGGGATATTGTCCGATTGCATTGTACCTTTAAGGCTAAAAGGAAATTTCTATAGGACGACTTATAGATCAGTGTTAATATATTGGTCGGAGTGTGAGACATTTAGGAATTATTCTTTTAATGGGTAACACTTGGTGTTTTACCACTTTTCACATTCGCCACTTTAGCCATTTGTGCTTTATACGTAAGATTAAAGATAGTTACGTGGGAGCTTGTTTGATTCGTCTAATATGTATTTTTCGAGATATTAACTTTTTTTTTTATAATATTTACAAATACATAATTAGAGATATTAATGCTCAAATCGGCAAGTGTGACAGTCAAAGTTTAACTATTAAATAAGAACAAAAGGAGTATTATATTAGAAAGATTGGGGTAGAGAGCTGCGTATCTTGAGATAGATGTGTGGGAACACCTTAAGTGATAAGATTCCGAAATGGAGATATCTGGAATAAGGTTGGAGTTACAGAAGTTGTGGGAAAGATAAAGAACCGGTTACGCTGGTTTACGTATGTGGGATTCGATTAGATGATGCATTAGTAAGGATAGTGGAGAGTTGAGATTTTAGAAGGCGGCATTTACTAGGATAGAGGGTGTTGATACTGATACGAAGGAACTAGGTTTAGGGGAGCATAACAAATGATAGAAGGGAATGGAGGCAGAGAATCTATGTGGACGACCACCGGATATAATATCTTGACTTATGCAGCCGACCTCAATCCTATTGGGATTCTTATTTCTGACATGATAGTTGTCAACTACCCCTAAACCTTTTTACCTCTCTTAGTTCTTTTTTAATAGTCTTTTCATCATATATTTAGAAATTATAACAATTATTACTACACATATTTATGTTTGCCTGAATCTATTTCCAGAAACAAAAAAATGCTTAGGCTGTTGCAAAATTCTATTCCCTTTTGTACACAAATTACAGCGGGTCTATTCAAGAATAAGGCTGTGTACATCTGAACTCCCTTGGACCTTGCCACATTGGGATAATACTAGATAATAGTTCCTGTATAAAGAGACTGAATAATAATCATTCAGCTGCTGTCAGCATACATAATTTCTATGATACTATACGCTTACTGTAAATTAACATCTAACTTTTACTTATTCTCCAGGTATGACAAAGGTGGCTACTTGTTCCTACCTTCTTATGTTATGCGTACACATGGATCAAGAAAGCAACAGGATGCAATGAGGAAAACTCCACCGCAGCAGATGCAGAAAGTGTTTGAGGTACAGCTGAATAGAGCACCTTAAGCTTGATACGCATAACGTATTTTCACTTATAGTTGCTCAAAAAGTTAAGTAGATTGACTTTGTTGTTGGGCATGTTTGCAATTATTATTCTTGCTCTCTCTTTTCTTCTAATTTTTTTTTTTTTTTTGGTTTGCGTCCCCCTGTATCCTAATTCACGTGGTAATATCCCTAAAACTCTGTGAATCTGATTTGTGTACAGGTAATAGTATGTCTATATTTTCCTTCGATAGTTAGACTGGTTTCACTATGACTAGTTTGTTTTGCATGTTGTCAAGATAATCTTGAAACAGATCTCATATCCACTAGATATATTTGTCTGGGTGCTCTATTTTTCTAACTGAATGGAATTTAGCTTGTTCTTATTTTTTTCCTTGTTTATTGGAAAGACAATCGAATGAGCTACTCATTATTAACACAATACTAGTTAGTTTCTGACCTCAAAATGGCGGGAGGGTTATAACTTATAAGTCTCTCTTATCAATCTTAAGGGAATGCATGCTGGCACTCTTTAAACATTTTAGTTGACTATAAATACATATAGTGAAGTTGGCAAGCTAACTTGATATGGTTGTAAATATTTTCTCATATAGAATGGAAATTTAGTCGACCCTTTTATCTCTTCTTTAGTTTAATCTTACTATCATTTTAGAAAGAAGGGATAGGAGACTTCTCTAGTATAATTCTTTCATTAAGGACTAAGGCAGTGGACTAGTGGAGTCTTATTATTAATTTCTCTACCAAACCCTAAGCAATGTGAGTGTAAAAATGTGAATTTGCTCAGTTATTCTGTTACACACATTTACACCGATGTTAACAGTTCTGCTCATTTTGTTTGTGATTTTAAACAGAGTCATGGTTGAAGCTTCATTTAAACTGTTGTGTATCTGCAAAAGGAAAAGAGCATGTGACTGGATAAATAGCTTGAATATGCTCATAACTGTAACTTAGCTGAGTTAGAGCACTCTGTTCAAAACTTCAAAATATTATTTTTTGTGCGGGATGAACCTAATAATGTGACATCGGTCAGGGATATTTTCTGCTTATATGAATATTTTCAGTAGAAGTATCTGTTGAGTTACGACAAAATGTCTTTTGAATTATTACTTATAAAAAAAATAAGTATTTATATATATGTTGAGTTACAGGCTTCTTTTGTTGTAACTCTATCTCTACTCTACATTTGTGCAGGCCTTGAATACACTTGGAAACACAAAATGGAGAATTAACAGAAAAGTTCTTAGTGTGGTGGAAAGCTTATGGGCTAGTGGGGGCAACATTGGTGGTCTTGTTAATTGTGAGGATGTCAGTGCTCCAACTTCTTTTTTGTTCAAGCTCTTGCTTTTCTTATTATCATCCTTTTGGGTTTCTTTTCCTCTCTATTAATGTTCGGCAGGTTGACCATTAATCGTCTGGCAGAATATATTTCTTGATTTATTGATTCTATGCTACTTCATGGTCTTTCTTGTATTTGGATTTGATGCCTTTGTCTTTCTTTCTTTCTCTTTTCAACTGCTTCCTCCTTCCTCTCCGGTGTGTTCATCTAGTTTGAATTTCACACTTTCAGGTTCCGTTGCCTGAAAAGCCACTGACAGAGGATCCGGCAGAACTTGATACATGGAAGTGGAGTGTGAGGAAAGCAAAGAAAATCAATAGAGAGAGACATGCTCTACGATGTGACGTTGAACTTAAACTTTCCGTATGTATTCTCTTTTATCGTTATGTCACATATGATTACTTAATGGCATCAGATAATTGAGTTTATAGGAAGTGGACGCTGAAAGGTGTCAAAGCTAAAAGCAGAGTCTCTGTTATTTGCTTTGGGAACCAAAATGCAATATCTGCGGTTCGTAGTCGAATCAGATATAGTACGCTTTGGCGATTTCACCTACTAAGTAAAAAAGCCTGGTTGGAGTGAAAGCTGTTTAGTCCATTATGTAGCGGAGTGTATTGGTAACAAACCAGCCCTCCGTGACATTTTGATATCCACTCAGAATTCCTATAAAGTTCCTCGGAATTTCCATAAAGCCACTATCTTGAACACTTGCAAGTTGCGAGTGCTTTATATGGATTTTGACCAATGTAACTTGTAAGGGGTAAGGGTGCATAATCTTGTAACATTTTGTGGTAGCCATCCTTCTCTGCTATCTTGTGGGTACTTTTGTTGGAGGAAATATGATAAGGTTTTTGAAGATAAATTTCTAGTGAAGATTCCTATATGGGTGAAGAACTGTTTTTAGCTTCATTATGAGATAATCTCATGGGCTTTCTCTGGCATTTCTCCATTAGATATGAAGCATTATTGGAGCTCCCTTTCTCTTTTCCCATAATTTTGGTGGATGTATGACCCTCCCTCCTTTTGACTTGATTTATTTTTTATTAGTGGAGTTTTTCCTTAACTTTAAAAGAAAATTATATAGGACATCAGAATGGGTGGAGACTGATAACTGAGTCTTATTGTAAAGCTGTGGGAATATAACTTTTTAATGGGTAGTTGTTGGAATGAGATTGGATTTATTTCTGGGCTTTATCTGTTGATAAATGTATACTAGGTCAATCACGGATCCTATACACCTTTCCATATAGAAGGAGAAAATATAAAATTAACTATTTATACATTATATGGAAGTATATTTTAAGTGACTGCCTGCTTCTTTTGGCCGGCTTTGTTGTTCCAGGTTGCTCAGAAGATGAGAGATGAGGAAGGATTTTATTATCCTCATAATCTTGACTTCCGTGGCCGAGCTTATCCCATGCACCCACATCTAAATCATTTAAGCTCTGATCTATGCCGAGGCGTGCTCGAGTTTGCTGAAGGACGGCCTTTGGGAAAATCTGGACTACGGTGGCTGAAGATACACTTAGCAAATGTGTATGCTGGTGGTGTTGACAAGCTTTCATATGAGGCTCGTGAAGCTTTTGTGGAAAATCATCTGGCTCAAATATTTGACTCAGCAAGCAATCCTATCTATGGTAATCGATGGTGGTTGACTGCAGAAGACCCTTTTCAATGCTTAGCTGCTTGTATTGATCTATCAGGAGCTCTGAACAGTTCATCACCGTATACGTTTATCTCCAATCTTCCAATACATCAGGTAAGTACTCCTTGTGGGAGAACCTCGTTTATCATCATAAATTTCTCTATTGGTGTCCTGTAAGTTCGACAGGCACTCTCTTTTGGAGTTCTTTTATATTTTACTTAACTGAGAGCTACCTTTACCTGCTGAAGTGGTTTTTCTTTCCCCATAATGTCTTATTGTCTTATGCTGTTCACATTTAACTTGGTAAAGTTCTTGTAATTCTGTAATTAAAATTTGGAATTGTCGTTTTGGATAGAGAACAGGCAAGGATGTAATCTCCTCTGCTTGAGTGAGCATGCTTCCATGTGTTGATTTCTAGGGATCAGAGCTTCATATATCTCTTTCCAACTTTCCAGGAATTGAAATCCTGGAAATGTTGTTGTCCAAGTTCTTTCAAATGGTGGCTAAAATTTGAGTGTGTATTTTCCTCTTGAAACTATAGTTTTCCATTCAGTGTCATAGTTAATTTATTATTAGAAGTATGGCTAATCAAGCTAGTTTATGTTCATACCTATATTACACTGGAACACACATGCACACACACAAACACACACGCACACACATGTATGGAGACGTCATGGACCTAGGGAAGACGTGATTTTGAAATCAAAGGATGCCAACACAAGAAAACAGTTGTTAAAAATTAGACATCTTACGGCCCGTGTGGTAGTTAGTTATAAATGGTGGTAATGGGAATGAATTAGTATGTAAATTTGTGAAGAAAGTCATTGTTCATTCCCATGGTAATGCTAATTTATCCTAAAGTGTCTATTTTTCTTCTTGAATTTTCATTCCCATCCAATACCACCTTGTTAGGTGGTAATGAGTGGTAATGAAAATTAGGGGTGAGATTGCTTCCCCATGGAGAAAAGACACAAACTTGGGGGTTGAAATTGCCTCCCCATGGAGATTTTAAGGATGCTTCCCTTGTAACCTACACTTAAGATTCATTCCCATTACCGCAATTTATTAACGATTACCAAACGGGCCGTTAGTGATTTCTAGAGAAAGAACTTAACAAAAGGCTCTTTCCTCTAGAACTTTTTCTAAATCTTCTTTCTTACTATTATAAAGAATTTTTTTTATAGTGTAACTATAGAAAAGTGAAAGTTAGTAGACCAACAATGGAGAATTCGAAGGAGAATCAAACCATTAAAAAAACAATTCCCTTTGTTGCTATTGTGCTATATTTTTGGGACCTTGATGATTATTTTTCACATTTCCCCCCTTTTTTCTCTTTATTTTACCACTTTTCTTAATTTTTCTTTTTATACTTCCTCTGTTTCTCAATAAATGAATCATAGAGAAAGTGAGGAAAAAAACCAAGGAACCTAGAGAGAGAAAGTTAGGACCCTCACAAAGTAAGGTAATTAAAGGAGTGAACAAAAAAAGTAGTGGTCTCCTCTTACTTTTATAGTGGCATATTTGTAATGAAAATGAACAAAAATTTGAGACGTGTGCTGACTGCTGGTGTTCTATACCAATGTGTCAAATATGACACATGCCAACTCTATGGACTGTCATTGCAAGCGAGGTTCATAACTTCATACTAGTCTAATGTCTATCCATTTCCTTTATCTATTTTAGAGATTTATTGTCCAATAGTTGAGGGAAGGAGCATCATATGTGGAGCATTCCAAGGACACCATTACATATTTGCATCATATTGCCGAATGTCTTGTAATTCGGGATGTGACAATCTATCGCATATCTTACCTGAAATTTTGTTTGTTCTTGAATCCGTTGTTTCAGGATGGTTCATGCAATGGCCTACAGCATTATGCTGCTTTGGGAAGAGACAGTGTACGTCTTCTGTTGATAATTTTCTTCCCCTGTTTTTCTGAAACGAATTGGCCTTTTAGTTGTGTCACTCGTTGTAACACACTCCTATGTATGGATGCATAAGAATTATTGTATGATAACTTATAAGAAGCAGAATTTTCATTTAGTTGGTATGTTGCATTATAATTAATGATTAATTCTTGTCTAATTGTTCTCTTTGTGCCATCTAGGTTGCATAGCCAATATGAAGGAAAGAACACTGCTGAAAGTTTTAAATTTATTCCTTTCTCCAAGAAAGATGCAGATAGATGAAAGACTCACCATAAAAAATAGATAAAATTGAAAAGATCAATAAAAATAAATGAGCTTTATGTTCCTGGCATTGTGTTATGGTACTGTTAAAAGACGTTCTGTCAATAATGTGGTTATTGCTGTAAGACTTACTTAAGCTTTTGAGTGCTAGGATGGATATACTAACTGCTATTTCTTCTGGTTGTTTGAAATGCCTCCATGTGCTAATATTTTTTGTTACTGTTCTACAGAAGGAAGCAGCGGCAGTAAACTTGGTGGCTGGGGAAAAGCCTGCTGATGTGTACTCAGAAATCGCTGCAAGGTAATTATTTAGTTTGCACCGTGATTAGTGATGCTGCCATAAGAACTTATTAATTATGTTTTCAGATTATTCTTTTTTTGTGTCTGTGTGTGAATATACACAATTCACTGGCATGAAGGGACACATTGAATAAGAGAGAGATAGATTCATCTAATATCTGTATAGAAGTTATTAGTGGAGGAACCAAAAGAGAAGGAAGAACGAATTACGAATGTAACTTGTATTGGAGCAATGTTTTTATTTAGAAACATCCTTCTGAAGATGCAATTGAGCTTGTTGAATGGCTCTCTCTCTCTCTCTCTCTATTGTAGCAAATAAGAATTTACTTACTGGAACAAGAATATACAATTGAAGGGAAAGCTGTAAAGCTATAGGTGTAACATATTTCTTTAGTTTGGGTGTGTTCCTTTCCTTTCCTTTTTCATCCAAAGCTCTTTGATGTTTGGACTGCTATTTTATAATTAATGAAAGGAGTTTTTATTACTTAACAGCTTTTAACATGCAATTTTTGCAAGTTATCACCTTCTAATTCTTTCATTTGATTTTTTGTTTTTGTATGCAAGTACATTACTGATCAAATTTATGGTACCTTGTAAAATGCTATAAACTTGTAGTTTGCCGGGGGGACTAGAAATTCAGAAAAACACTTTTATTTGGGTTTTTTTCAGGGTTCGTGAAATCATGGAAAAGGATAGCAGAAAAGACCCTGAAACAGACCCAAATGCTATATTAGCTAAAGTCTTAGTCGATCAGGTTCGTCATCTGTACATGTTTTTATTGATCAATTCCCATTGCTATCCCTTTGATTGTATATTAAGTATTTTTCTGTATAACCAATGTGTTTGATGGTAATAGACAGTTATGTGCTCTTATTATATCTGCTGACAGAGAAAGGTATACTGAATCTCAGGTGGACCGTAAACTGGTGAAACAGACTGTAATGACTTCTGTTTATGGTGTTACATTTGTTGGGGCAAGGGAGCAAATTAAGAGGAGGTTAGAGGAGAAGGGTGTTATCACAGATGACAGACTACTTTTTTCTGCAGCCTGCTATTCTGCTAAGGTAAGAATTTATACAACATTTGGAACATAAAGGAAGTATGAACTTTTCACTATGTAATAATGCGTGGAAAGTAATTCTTACATCACAATTACAATCCTTTTCTAGGTAACAATGTCTGCCCTCGGTCAGTTATTTCAAGCTGCACGTGGTATCATGGATTGGCTTGGTGATTGTGCTAAGGTACTGGGTCCTCTATTGTAATGAACATGAGATAACAAGCATGAAACTTTAGAATCTTCATCTGACCTGTTCACCTCTACAGGTTGTTGCTTCTGAAAATCAACCTGTTCGCTGGACCACTCCTCTTGGTTTGCCAGTGGTACAGCCATACTGTAAAAGTAAACGACATCTTGTGAGTTTCCTATCACATTGCTTTGATATTGTCTAGCCTACTCTTTTCCATTGCAAAAATACATCTACACGATACTACAATAGTTTACACTTCACAGTTAAAGACTTTAAAGCAATCTCTTTTTATACACCACAGTTTTGGCGCTTGACAATATTCTAAATGGATATAGAAAAACAAAGAAGAAAGATTGGAAAATGGTATATGGGTGTAAAGAAAAAAAAATTAAAAAGCACAACTTTATGTTTGGTTATTTCTCTAGGCCTTCTCCTCTCCCAAAGCAGACTTCAGTTAGATATTACTTAAAACTTTTGAAGGCAGAAGTACGCAGCAATATTTGGTAGATCTGAAGCAATACTGTGTTTTGCACCATTATGTTTCGGTTGCCATAACTTTTACATAGATCCCTTATAACAAAAATTTGACGAAATTCTTGCTGGTCTGCAGATAAAAACATCTCTTCAGGTTTTGGCCTTGCAACAAGAAGGTGAAGGGGTAAGCTCGTGTTTCTATTTTCTTTTCCTCGCATGTCAGTTATTTTTCTCTTGCCACCCCTTTAAAGCTTTTGGCATTTAACAAACTGTTTTGAATTTTTAATATCAGATTGAAGTAAAAAAAAACGGACTGCTTTTCCTCCAAACTATGTACACTCACTTGATGGCACTCATATGATGATGACTGCTGTGGCATGCAGAGACGCCGGTTTACAGTTTGCAGGTTTTTCGCCTGACTATATTAACTTCCTGCTCTCTTGTATAGTCAGTTAGTCACATTACTCTGTTCTTATGTGTTCGGCAAACACAGTCTTAGCTGCAGATGACGTGAAGCAAATTGAAACATTTGTGTACTATTGTCTTTGCAGGAGTGCATGATTCGTTTTGGACACATGCATGTGATGTGGAAAAGATGAATCAAATTCTTCGGGAAAAGTTTGTAGAGCTGTATGATATGCCGATTCTAGAAAATGTGAGAATTTATGGCTTAATTTGAAAGATATACTCCCTCCTTCCCTAAATAAAAAGGCCACATTCGATCGGAGGTCTATCTAAAAAAATTTGAGTTAAATTTTCACTACTATCCTTCGTCACGTAAAAGTTTTTATATTTCCAACATGCCAACGTAGTCTTTTTTAAAATTCTTTGTTTTAGAGTATTATTAATATGTGAAGTTTAAAGTTTTAACTTAGAAAGTGGCCTATTATATTGGGACATCTTAAAATAGAGATGTGGACTATTGCTAAGAGACAGGAGGAGAAGAAATTCCTAGCTTCGAACATTTTAGGGTGTATATTCAGCTATAGATGTTGTATTGAATTGCATATGTTGTTACAAATGTTATAAATCCAATATATCTCCTATCAACTTTATTAGGATAGTTTTGTACTAGTAACCTAATCAACACTCTAATACTACTCGGATGTGATTTATAGTTTCTTGTTTCTTTTCCCTAAAGATTTTCTATAAATTGTTTGCAGTTGCTTGAAAGCTTCCAGGCATCATATCCAAAATCAACTTTCCCACCACTTCCAGAACGAGGGAACTTCGACTTGGAAGAAGTCCTTGAATCACCGTACTTCTTCAACTGAAATTTGCACATACCGATCTCCAATCTGAAAAGCAAATTCTGTTTGGCACCCAGGAGAATGTTCTGCAACAAACATTGGACTTCATGTCCAGGTTCATTACTGACCGAGAGCTAAGGACGCGCTAACCCAGAAGTTCTTGCATGGTAATACTTTTTTGGCCTCTTGATGGGTATATAAAGCTAACTGAATCTGGTGAGAAGCTGAAACACGGACATATCACTTGATCGGACAATGGTGATTTATACCATTGCCCTTATAGAGAACTGCTATTGCAATATAGGAAGATTCGGCCTGGTTGTCATGAGAGCTCCTGGAAATGTTGCTGCTTATTTCCATCTCCTTTTAATGATGTGGAAGCTGCTTGAAGAAGCCTCATAGGCAGCCAGTGACTATACTCAGATGACTTATGTCTATTTTTGTTGTGAAGAGCGCTTGTAAATAGGTGGTAACCTTATGTTGTATCTCATTGTTGTATGAACCAAAATTAGAAGAGATTTTGTACCAGGCAGTAAGACACCAAAGTATTCATTGTTTTGTATATTGTAAAAATTCAGTCAGTATATAATATAGAAAATTTCTCATCTTCTCTCATTTTGTTGTTGTTTTGCTGTAAAGTTTGCTAGGATAAGTTTATCATACCATTGGTCTGACAATAATAAATTAATAATTCCCAACTAATGATAATTGTGGGTACATAATATTTCATGTTGAGTTGTGTCATGCTTTTGTACTTATGAATCATATCGTGATTTTGCTATGCTTTTGATATTAAAGTTTGTGCGTCTTTGTTATGCGTATTTTTTTTTAAAGAGAAATTTTATTAATTGAAGGTCAAACGGCATCTACAATAAGTATTAAAGAAAAACAAGATACAATTAAACAAGGCTAAATTAAATTTATCTTCGAAGAACCTATAATGAACCAGGTTGAAGAATACAAACAGCCTCTCAGTATTTGCTTGAATATAGTTTGGGAAGAACATTCTTGATCGAGCCACGTTGATCGCATTCGAGATTCCAATACCTTCATGTTGAGTTTCAAACTTCAACCAATGAGAACAATTTCTCATACATAAAAACAAAAAAACCATACTCACAACTCTCATAGGGGAGAAGGAGATCTCCAAAACAAAGACTAAAACCCCATAACAAGGTTTGAAAAGATCTCATAAAGAGAGACTAATTTATTAAACAAAACAAGAAAATGAACTAAAAACTGAAAATAAAAGGGGAAAAGGGGCTTACCATGGATGAAATCATCCATGACAGCCCCAAATTAATGAAAAAAGGGGTAGGGGAGGCTAGTGTTTGAGTTTGTTATGCGTATTCTTATCATATCAAGTTATTTTCAATGTTAATTACCTAAGAATTTCAAAATTCTAACTAAAATTAGAGTTCGGATTTGCTGAATTATCTAAGAACTAGTTTTGAATCCCGTGCGGGGTTGTTTTTTATTTTATTTTTTTGCAAATTTTTGGTTAACATTGTTGATTTTGTATTGCTGTGAAATGAGATTTTTCAACACTATTGTATTTACATACTTCATCCGTTCTAATTCTATTGCAATAATTACCACTTTGGGTAGTTTCATGATTTCATCTATTGGAACTACTCCACTTTTGGTATATAAAAAAAGCAACTATAGTTGACAATATCGTCTTTATTTAATGTTAATAAAACCATCATTAATTACTCAAATTATCTTATAAAGTTGCATTTATTTTATTAAGGAATTATTTATCCCCTCCTCTAGTTAATTAAAAGGGTACCTCTATGCTAAATTACCCATTTTTTTAATTTCCTTAAAAACCATGTCCAAAGCCATTGTTGTTATAGAAAAAAAAAACGGAGAAAGTATTTGTCATTATACTCTAATTTATAGATTTGTTATTACGATATATGAATTTTATATTTTTTAATATTCAATTGAATATTGTAGCTAAGTCTATTATTAAAGGGTATCCCAATAATTGGTATGACTAACAATAGCTAACACAATTTTGACATGAAGAATGCCGAATGATACTTTAAGAAAGTAGAAGGTAATAATTTAATAGATGCGGGGACGAGAAAGAATAGAGTAAAATTTGAGTGTCACCCACAACTTCAACTTTTAATATAGCACATAAACACTAATGCATATAGAATTAATGGAAGAAGGGAAAGCCAAAAATTAGATCATTATGATGGTATCATGAATAAAATTAATTAAATATAAAACTAAACTCTACTAATAATCGAAAATACTATTTAAGAGAAAAAAATACATCTTCATCAATTATGACCATATCAAGACTTATCAAACTTCCCCCTTTTTTATGATCCGTGACCTAAAATAGTCTAAAAACCCGAACCTTGTTTTTCTAATTAGGTTTTAGTAGAATTACGTTCATGGAAAAAAGAATAAGATTAGACATATAGATATATGGAAAAGACAAACATAAATAATTATGTATACAGTAAATATTCTAGGAATAAAATAATTAGTCAGTTGTATAATACCTCTGCAATATCGTTGACAAACTTTCATTTGATTCTTCATGTAATGCCCCCATTGTATGCTATAGGTTCAAAATTATAGATATGTATTTTTTATCTTTATATAACTCAATTTTTAAAAGTATGATTTTGAAAGTTATAATTGCTATTGTCACATATAATTTGCTATTTTTATAGTTTTTCTATATGTATTTAAAATAAAAAAATATATAAATAATATGTTATTGTTCATCTAAATAAGTAAATTTTCATAAGTTGTAAAACTATATTGTATATGGAACTTATTTCGAAGCATATTTCGAGCACTCTCTAATGGTAAAGAAATTATAATATTGCGAATTTGTAGCAAAAGCTATATTCAATACATAGTATAATAATTTAGGTTGTTTATTTAAAACCAGACTGTAATAATATTCACTTTTCCAAAACACCTCATATGTATTTATAACTATTTTAATCACAATTTTTTTAAAAGAATTAAAAATTAAAAAGAATGACATGGCATGCTTAGGTGGAGCTCTTCAAATTATTCTAACGTTGTCTTTTAAAATCAAACTCTAATTTTTTCATCATCCAAAACTCTAATATATATGTAACTTTATCACTATAAAATTTAGTTTTTGTTATAATAACAAAGTTTCCTCAATATATTTTGTTGCAATACTAAATTGTTTTGGTTCAGTTGAGTAAGGCTGAAGTTTTGAAAGATAATATGTTTAATCCTGTAAATTGGACCTATTATAAAATACTATAATCACATATCGTACACTATACTTATAGCTTACTTATTATTATATTTATCTAAAAGAAAGACTAAAAAATGTCTTACATTCATCTAATTAAATATATTTTCATGAGTTGTAAAACTATATGTAAATGGTTCTCAGTTTGAAGCATATTTCAAGCACTCTCCAATGGCAAAAAAATTATAATGTTTTCAATTAGGTAGCAAAAGTTAAATTCAATTTACATAATATAATAAATTAGGTTTTTTATTCAAAACCAAACTCTAATTTCTCCCTATTCAAAACTCCTTTTATGTATTTAAATATGTGTAGAACTCTATTTTTTAAAATATTTAAAATAAAAATTCATGACATGGAAATCCTACGTGGCACTCTCTATTTCATAAGTTGTAGAACTATATTGTATATGGATGTTATTTCGGAGCATATTTCGAGCACTATCCAATGGTACAAAAATTATAATATTCCGAATTACGATGCAAAAGTTATACACAAATTACATAATATAATAATTTAGGTTGTTCATTCAAAACCAAACTTTAATTTTCGCTTATCCAAAGCTCCTTATATGCATTTAAATCTATGTAGAACTCTGTTTTTGTAAAAAATAAAAATAGAATTTGATGACATGTCAATCCTACGTGGCGCGCTCTATGGCCTCAAAATCTTGAGTAGCTCCCTATGCTCCCGAAAAGTTCCTCCTTTATTTATATATATTGATTGATTTGATAATCCTGACTAAAACAATTTTGTTATTTTTAATGTCAATCATTAATACTTAATGTCAAAAAACGTTGCAAAAAAATCACAAAAAGGAAAGTGTATATAACAAAGCCAAATAGAGGTAATATCTAATTTATCTTATTTATTGTCACACTTAATAACATATGAATATAAAAACGTCTTAAGTGAACCGAGTTCACAATAATTTATTGTGCACTCAAACTGTCTTTATCACACAAAACTGACTATATTAGAAGAAAAATAAACCGACTATATCATGCGAAAACTGACAATATCACAAAAATTGACAATCATACAAAGATTGACTATATTAAAGATGATTATATATAAAAAAAAAAACTGACTATATCAAAAGAAAACTGATAATATCAAATGAAAACTGATTATATCAAATGAAAACTGATTATATCATATGGTTTCCGGTGCACAATAAGTTACTTTAAACCCGTTCCATTCAAGTATTTTTTAATATAATTATACCATAATAAATGAATATCTTGTGCATCGCATGAGCTTCAAAAACTATTAGTCATCATATATACATATAAAAGCAAATAGGTCTTGCCACGTATCATTCACTTAAAGCAAGTGTCACACGTCGTTCCACCATCAAGTATGACACATGTGATTGGCTGATTGCAACAATAATTTTTAGGCCATGTGGAATCTTAGTCTGGAAAAGGCAAGCACATCAGTAAATATTTTTAAAATAAAACATATACATAATTACATCTATTAATTTTATACATAGCCAGAAATTTTGATTTATTGAGAAAGAAGTATTGAACTCCATCCATTACAATAGTAATATTGGGTGAAGTTAGTGTTTTAGGGAGCTTTTAGTTTTTGAACTACTTTTGAGGTAGATAATTTTTGGAGTAGCTTTTAAAGATTGAAAATAGTTTATTTTTCTTATTCTTTTCTTAAACTAATAGCTAATTTTACCGAAAACTAATTATCATAAAAGTATTTTCCACAATCAAACTCCAACAGCTAATATGACAGCTACTCAACTTATTAATTAGCTAGTACAATATCTGACAACTACTGGTACAACTAACAACTACCCGCAACAACTACTTTTGCCGAACAGACCCAACATCTGCATAATCTTGGCGTTATTATCTCAACAATACAGGCAGGTAGGGGTGTTAATGAGCCTGGGTGGCTCGCAAACTATTCGAGCTCGGCTCGGTCAAAGCTCGGCTCGAGAGTTCGTGAACAAGCTCGAAAATATTTTAGATTGTCTTTATGTAAAAAAGTAATGTCCCACATCGATAAAAAAAAGTAGACACCAACCTTGTTTTTTCTATATAATCTTATTATCCTTTAAGTCTTTAACTATAATTATTATTTGATTTGTCTTATTTTATACGGTTTTTTCACCAAATACCCCTGACAAATAAAAAAATTCACAATATACCCTCACGGCCCGTTTGGTAAGAGGTTATAAATGGTGGGAATGGTAATGCATTATAGTGTAAATTTGTACTAGAAATCCAATGTCATTACCAATGGTAATGCTACCGCATCACAAGATATCCATTTTCTTCCTAAAATCTCATTACCATCCATTACCACTTGGGAAGGTGGTATTGGGTGGTAATGAAAATTTATAAAGGGAAACCCATGTTTTGTTATAAAGTTTCATTCCCATGGTCATGGACATGTGAAAATCTTTACAAATTTACACTAAATTTCATTACCATTACCACTATTTATAACCACTAACCAAACGGGCCGTCAATGTTCCAAATATTCACCATATACCCCTGACTTTTGGAAAACGATCACCAAATGCCCTTTTCGTAACTACCGTTAACTCACCGTTTGCATTATTTACGATTTTGCCACAATTAACCCTTAACCCTAAAATCTAACCCTAATCCTAAACAATAACCCACCCTAACCCTAACCCCCTGCCAACCCAACCCCACCCCTAACCCCGTGCCCCCCGGCCCTCCCCCCCTCCCCCCCTCCCCTCCACCTAGCGCAGCCACACCACCGGCCTCCCCACCCCTCGACCCCCCCACCCCCTCCCCGCATGCCACCCACCCCCTCCCCATCCCCTCCATCCAAGCGACCACCACCGGCCTCCCCACCCCCCCCCCCCCCGCAGGCACCACCCCTTCCCCTCCCCATGCCGGCCCAGTCCAACCCCCCCCCCCTCCCCACCCCCCCCTCTCCCCCCCCCCATGCCCCTTTTCCGTCATCGAAGTTCGCAGCCCAAAAGTGAACCCTACCATTTTCTCCCCGGAGTTCGCGACCTAGAAGTGAACCCTACCTAATTTCTAATCGGAGAATCGAGGGGGAGGGGGGGGGAGGCGTCTGCCGCGAAACAATGGGGAGGGGGGGCTGCCGCGAAAAAGGGGGATGAGAGGGGGATGGCGAGGAATTCGATGGGGAGGGGAAGGGGCTGCGAGAAATCCGAGGGGAGGGGAAGGGGGCTGGCGGGGGAGGGAGGGTGGGGGTGGGGCGCTAGGCTGGGTTGGGGTGGATGGGAGGGGGGGGGGGGGGGGGTTGGGCTGGGGTGGAGGGGTGGGTTAGATTAGGGTTTAGATTAGGGTTAGGGATTAGGCTTTAGATTTTAGGGTTAGGGCATAATAGTGGCAAAATTGTGAATAAAGTTAACGGTGAGTTAACAGCGATTCTGAAAAGGGCATTTGGTGAACGTTTTTTAAAAGTCAAGTGTATATGGTGAATATTTGGAACATTGAGGATATATTGTGAATTTTTTGATTTGTCAGGGGTATTTGGTGAAAAAACCGTATTTTATAATGTTGGATAGGCATTAAATATGCAAGACACAAAAACTTGAACTAGTATAAAATTAATTATTCTGCTAAATTCCATCACTTTAATTATTTGTGTAAACATCTTGGAAAAAAATGATCAACACCCTCACCATCACCAATACGCCAACACATACCCCTTCTCACCACCCATCGAGCCTCCCAAATCCCTCTCCATGTATAGCTAGGTTGATGACCAAGTTGAGCATCCAGAAGAGAAGTATTCGGGAAGTATTTTGCCTTTAGAATGTCATGCACCAAAGAGCCCCCACAAGTTAAGAGCCTCCACGCTTTCTTATCTAGAAGAACCCAGTTGAATAGTTTGAAATCTCGAAAGCCAAGACCACCCTCCATTTTAGGAAGACACAATTTTTTCCAAGCCACCCAATTTATCTTCCTTTCACCCCTCTTTTGCCCCCACCAAAACTGACAACTAGAGAGCGTAACTCATCACAGAAAGACGATGTTAATTTGAACACACTCATTGCATAGGTAGGGATAGATTGGGCCACAACCTTTATCAGAATTTCCCTACCCGCCTTAGATAATAACATTCCTTTCCATCCTTGTAGTTTCTTCCATATCTTCTCCTTCACTCCCTTAGTTATGGCTTTCTTTGATCTTCCCACCACCGTCGGCAAACCTAAGTACTTCTCATGACTGTTAACCACTCTCACTCCTAACTTATCTGCCAAAACTCTCCGTCGATCCTCCGCCACCCCCGTGCTAAAGGATACATCCGTCTTCTCCAAATTCACCTTTTGCCCCAAAGCTAGCTCATAAGTAGTCACAATGTCTCGAACAATCTCTACTTCATTCTCTGAAGCTCCTGAAAAAATAATGCAGTCATCCGCAAAAAGGAGGTGAGACACAGCAAGCGCCCCACTAGCAATTTTAACTCCCCTAAGACCCCGAGACTCCTCTGCCCTCCTGATAAGATTAGAGAACACCTCCACACATAAAATAAATAAGTACGGAGATAACGGATCTCCCTGCAGAATCCCACGCCCGGGAGAAAAAGACTCAGAGGGGTTCCCATTAATCAACACCGAGAAGGAAACAGACTGCACACACTCCATAACTCTATTGCACCATGCAGTATCCAACCCAAATTTCAGCAAAGTAGCCTTCAAAAAATCCCACTCAATCCTGTCATAGGCCTTAGACACATCAAGTTTCAGAGCCATACACCCTTCTACTTGTTTCAAATTTTTCATGTGATGGAACAATTCGAAGGCAACCAGAATATTATCAGTAATCAATCTCCCCTGGTCAAAAGCACTCTGGTTAACGTCAATGATATCAGACAAAATTTGTTTTAGTCTGTTAGCCAGAGCTTTGGAGACCAACTTAAACACTACATTACAGAGGGAAATCGGACGGAACTCACTCATATGCTCAGGCTTATTTTTCTTGGGGATAAGGGCAAGAAAAGTGCTATTTAACTCCGCAGAAATTGCATCACCACTTAAGATTTTAAGAACAGCAGACGTAACAGCAGGACCAACAACGTTCCAATAGGACTAAAAAAAATAAGGGAAATTCTACATGGTGGCCTCCAACTTTGGATTTCCCATCTATTAAACGTGGATTGTGTTTTGTCCTTCTATTATTGAAGTTTAGGTGGATTAGTATACAGCTTGGCGCATTTTTGATTGGCTAGGTAGCAAGAATTATTCTTGATTGATGATAATGATGATGAGATGATTCGGTGAAGCTTGTGCGAAAGTTTTCATAAATCTTCTGAGAACAATTAGATAATTCCATTATCACAATTGTATTTGTTTAAAGTTTGTACTACTTTCTTAGTTATATGGTGAAGCACAAACGCAATAGCCTTTGTGTTACTTGATAGCAATGTTTTTCTAGGTTTTTGATCCATGAATGTTCTTATGATTTGACAAATGTTGGCATGCCTTCTTATGATTTGAGGAATTAAGAAACTCTGTTCTTCTCTGCCTTGTTGAGATTACAGATTAATTTTACATCAATTCCAACTATAATCAAGGGCAATCCCTATTTCACTTGAGAGCAAACTCGAACGCGAATTACAGTTCGTGAGCAAGTAAACTACATTGAACATTCATAACAATAGAAACAAATTTAATAATTTGGTAATGATTACTGTAAAATTTGATACATATTGTATTAACTGTCCGTTTAATTTTTGGTAGTAAGTGAGAACTATTGTTATGATTTTGCATGTATTGTTGTATCACTGGATAGAATTTTAGGTGAATATCATGAATACCAACCATCGGAATCAACCTCAATGGCTGCTGTGACGAGTTGCTCTCCGTGCCTCTGGATGAGCTGCTCGCTGATCTTAATCTAAGCCAAGTGATGAAGATGACGAAGCTGGGTGTAGTAACATGAGAGAGTGATGAGGGATGGGGTCTTTTTTTTGAGGGAAGAGTGATGTGGGGTTTTGAATTAGGATAATTAATTAAGGGGTAGGTTAGTAAATTTACTTTAAATGATGGTTTAGATAGGTTTTATGTGAATTGAGGCCACTAAGTATAATTAGCCAAAGTAGGAGGTCACTTGATATAAATTTTTTTTTGGCTTGTCACCAAGTAGAAAAATCCAAAGTAGGAGGCTACCATGTAGAATTTCCCAAAAAATAACGGGCACATACCGTCAGGCCCGGGGGCCTTTATAGGATGCAACTGGCTAAGAGCGAAAGAGACCAGATAATTCATATTTATATATAGTTTTTAGGTGCATTTAGGTTGCAATTTAGAGCATTTAGAATCATATTTAGGTTCATTATTGCATTATATTCTTAAATTATGTTATTCTACTCCTATTCGGTATGTTTTCTTGTGTTTGATGAATTTCAGGCATTGAGAACGAGTCTTATGATCTCAATGTATTGAACGATTCCGGTTGCTTTATTTCTGCCCCTCGCCCCTTTCTCGTACTCCAAAAAGGCAGGCAAGGGGCAATCAACAAACTTGTTCCTTCGGTTCCCCCTTAGGGGGTCAAGGGGGGAAGCAAAGGGGGGAAAGGTATTTGGAGTATGATTAGCTAAACTTGAGGATTAGGATCATTTAGAAATAAGCTACAATGCATAAGGATCGTATGGATATGTTATAGTACGAGCTTGAGCGAAAACAAAGCGGGAAATCATTAAAAGAAATGTGAAAAAGAGTCATGTCTACTCTTATGATCATAACTTTTGATGTACTTCTTAGAATCGAGTAATTAAAGCATATTTGGAAACTAGACTTGAAGTGCTTTCCAACTATAGGTGGCACGCCCCAAGGAGACTTCTAGTCAAGGAGTTATGCTTTTCCGAATTTGGGACTGTTTCTGCTGGATTCTGTTTTTGTATGTGCGGATCACTAATTCCGCCCATCTAATGATATTTCGACTTTCCTTATTTTTGTAACTTACTTTCCTAGTCATATTAGGTTACCTAGTATTAATTATATGATGTTTTTACTCTTTCTCCCTCCTCCCTTTTACACGTTATTTTATTTTCTAGTTCTAGTTTTTAGTTTTCTCTTCTCTTTCTCTCTAGCTTAGGAGTAAACCCTAGTTTTTAACTTCTTATTCTTCTTCATTAATTTATGAGTTTATTATTTTCATTCTGTTTCTTTCATTGATTTATTTTATTATGTTTTCTTTTGTAGAATTAGTTTTTGTTATTTGTTTCATGATTGAGTAGTTTTTATTTCTAGGGTTTGGGAATCCATGTTTATATGCTATGATTCTTGATTGATATTTATTGATGGTTTGATTAGTTTCTTATATCTCTAATTGATTAGTGTTTTTATTGTTAATTTTGCAATCTGATCAATTGTCTGATTAAATATTGCTAATAATTGTTTGTATTGACCAAGATCTTACTTTTAGAGGCTTACCTACAATTAGCAAATCTGATTATGTTAGCGACCGTATTGCATATGTTGATTTGAGAGCGTTAAGACCCGACCGTAGGATTAACTTGTGCTCTAGATATCTGATTAATTGAACTATTGATGATATTTTGATAGATTATAGGTATAAACATGGTGAACCATTACCCTATATCTTTTTTGTTTGATTTTCATATTTTATTAGTTTAGAACGTTAATTCTGATATTCGTGATCTTGTTTAGTTTCTCCATACCTTATAAGCTAGATTAGAACGACCATCTCTCTGTGGATTCGACCCTACTTATTACTTACTACATTGACAAGACCTCGTCCGCTTTATACTCGGCCCGAAGAATACTATTCATCTCCTCCGAAACCCGAGGCTCAAAGTCAACGAGGGCTTGTAAGAGGAGGATAGGACGAGGAGAAGATGCTTCAAAAATAGTTCACCGCAACCCTCCCAATATCTTCCTTCTCGGTATACACCACACCATCATCATCCTTGATACTTCGAATGCCATTTTTTTGTTTCCTATTTGACGCTCTCTGGTGAAAAAATTTAGTATTTTTGTCACCATCCTTAAGCCAAGTCACTCGGGAGCATTGTCGCCAATGCATTTCTTCCACATGTACCAAACTCTGGATATCACGAACAAGTTGCCTGCGCCGTTCGGCCTGCTGGGTTGTTAAACCATCCGAGTTCAAGCGCTCGAGTTCTTTTCTTTTTTTCTTCAGCTCTTTGAAAAATTTGCCATACTTTTTGATACTCCAATCTTTCAATTCTGCAGCACACTCAGCTTTGAGGGAAAAGAACCCCCTCCAAATTGCCACGTCGTGGAGACAATATCTTCACACTCATCATCATTCGTCCAGTATTGCTCAAAGCGAACAGGTTTCGCTCCCAATCCCACATGGCCTTCACGATTTGTAAAGACAAGCTTGATAGGTGCGTGATCAGACCATTCACGCACCAAATACTCCAATTGGGCCGAAGGAAAACACTGAAGCCAGACCACATTACCAAAAGCTCTATCCAGCCGACTTTGCACATTATCCTCCCCAAGCCTACCATTATAATAAGAAAATTCATAACCTGTCCAAGTAACTTCCCAGAATCCACAAACACCAACAACATCTCTAAAGTTCCTCATTTGCCACTCTGCACGCACACCTCTCCCCTTAATCTCAAACTCATACAAAATCTCATTAAAGTGTCCAAGACACATCCAAGGCAAGTTAGATTGAGAAGCTAACTCCCCTAAAAGTTTCCAAGATAAATGACGATTTTGGGTCTCAAGCCACCCGTAAAGACCTGTAAACCTCCATAGAACATCCCCAATCCCTTCTTTTATTTCCACATCGATATGATGAACAGACATAGGTCCGAATTGAACATCAATATATTTTTTCCAAAACAACACCAAATCCCCGGACCTCCCTACCTAATCCACCGCAATAGCATTATAATCACCCAGCTTATTTTTTATTTTTGTAAACTCAACCGAACTCAATTTTGTCTCAGAAAGAAAAATCAATGACGGTGCCTCTTTTCGGAATAAATTCCAAAGCCCTGCAACTGCAGAGGGGTTGCCCAACCCTCTACAGTTAAGGCCTAAACAACTCGTGAGGCCTGGCGGGGTTGGTCCTCGCCAACCTCCGCCACCATGCCACCAGGGATAATTGATAGGCTGTCGTACACCTGTCAAAAATAATTCCTGCAAAACCTTCTAACAATGTAGTAGGGTAAGTAGGGTCGAATCCACAGAGAGATGGTTGTTTTAATCTAGCTTCTAATGCATAGAGAAACTAAACAAGATCAGGAATAATGAATTAAAGTTCTAAACTAATCAAACTACGAAAATCAAGCTAAAAAAGGATCTAGGGCAATGGTTCACCATGTTCATAACTATAATCTATCAAAATATCATCAATGGTTCAATTAATCAGATATCTAGAGCACATGTTAATCCTACGGTCGGGCCTTAACGCTCTCAAATCAACATATGCTAGTACGGTCGCTCAACATAATCAGATTTGCTAATTTTAGGTAAGTCTCTAAAGAGTACTATCTTTCGATCTATGACTCGATATTAGCAATATTTAATCAGACAATTGATCAGATTGCAAGATTAATAATATAAACACTAATTAATTAGAAATATCAAGACTAATCAAACCATTAATAAATATCAATCAAGAATCATAGCATATAAACATGGATTCCCAAACCCTAGAATATAAACTACTCAATCATGAAATAAATAAAGAAATCTAAAATCTACAAAGAAAAGCATGATCAAAGAAATCAATGAAAGAATAGAGATGAAACTTATAAACTTATGAATTAATGAAGAAAAAAGAAACTAGGGTTTGCCATGAAAAACTAGAGAGAAAAGGAAGAAGGAAACTAAAGCTAAACCTAAGAATACAAAATATAACGTCATAAAAAGAGGTAGAGGTCTTTTAGGAAAGAGAGAGAAGGCCTATTTATAGTTTTTACAAAACCGGCTAAAAAAGGCAAATAAACCCGTCTCGAGAAACCGCCCGGTCGGGCGACGGTGATTGAGGAACAACGACAGAACAGCAAATCAGCCCGGTCGGGCGCGCAAGCGATTTTGGCTCTTTTTCGCCCGGTTGACCGGGCTAACATGCCTTGCATCCTGTGAAAATTTCATTTCGCCCGTTCGGGCGAAACCGCCCGGTCGACCGGGCGGGAAAATAGCGATTTTGCGTCAACTTGCGAAGGCTGTATCTCTCGAACCAGAAGTCCATTTGGGGCGTGTGACCTATCGTTGGAAAGCCCTTCAAGTCTAGTTTCCAACCCAACTGGAATTTCTTGATTCTAAGAAGCACATAAAAAGTTATGATCAGAAGAGTATACATGACTCCTTTTTCACATTTCTTCTAATGATTTTCCGCTTCGTTTTCGCTCAAACTCGTACTAAGACGTATCCATACTATCCTTATGCATCATAGCTTATTTCCAAGTGCTCCTAATCCTCAAGCTCAGCTAAATATACTCCAAATACGTTCTCATTACCTGAAATTCATCAAAAACAAGAAAACATACCGAATAGGAGTAGAATAACATAACTTAAGAATATGATGCAATATTGAACCTAAAAATGAATCTAAATGCTCTAAAATGCAACCTAAATGCACCTTAAAATTATATATAAATATGATTTATCAAACTCCCCCAAGCTAAACCATTGCTTGTCCCCAATCAATAAGACATAGACATGGGAAAAGTAAGACAACCTACAATATAGGACTAAAACAGAGCTAAACACTCAACTGAAAACACAAGAGATATAATCACTACACAAACCAAGCATCGAAACAATCTCGAACAAAGCCGCATAGCATGTCATGTATCGCAATCGACTCTCCAATCATACCACATACCATCTCTTCCAAGCTGGATTTAACAAAACCTGACAGACCTCAGTATAGTTATGTGCACTCAAATCTCTCATGTGTTTAAGGCATAAATGATGACAATCAACCTAATTAAGTCGACTCAGATGAAGCAAATACTCTTTAACTTTGACTTTTTGACTCACTTAATACTCAACAATACAATACACAATGATCAAGAGGACTTTTAAGGGTTGTAATGGGGCTGAGATTAAAGATATGGAATAATTTGGGAATTGTGGTGGAAACCAAGAAGGGGGAGCATCATATAACTGAAAACATGACCAAGAAAGGTCACAACAACTCCGTGCAACAACCAACAATCTCCAAATATAATCAACAATATTTTTCACTCAAGAAATTCAATCATAACCCTTTTTTTTTCACTTTATTCACAAATTTTTTTTTTTCACTTCTTTTTCATTTTATTTTTCACTTTTTTTTTTCGAACTTTCAATTCAATTTCAAAGCTCACTAAACATACTTTTCCATCCTTCTAAACCACAAATAGAGCATTTCAATTCAATACAAACCAAACCAAAACTAATACTCGCTCCCCCAAGCTAGGCTTAGGACAAATATCAAATGAGGCCAATGGCTTGTAATGTAGGTAGCAATCAAACATAGTCAGAAAGGCTCAGCGGGGGTAGAGGAAGGATAATATGAAAACAAGAATAACTCTGGAGCTAAGATCATGAAATAGAATGCCTCAATCATATCAAAATGTATGCACTATCAAATATCAAGGAGTACCAAGTCAAAATCAAAATCAATGCAACAACTAAGGAACTAATCACACATGAAATAACATAACTGACACAGATACGTCAGTTTATAGGCACAAAAGCTCACTTAGTTTAAGGTGTTTGCACAATATAGTTAAATCGAACCAGAGATAGATCAATTAATCTTACCACAAACAATCAATTGCGAAACAATCGTGCTATAAAGTATCATGCTCAAGATGAATGACGCTTAGGAAATGTAGTAAAATATCATCAAAGTTCTCAAGGAGTGCCAACAATAGTCCTATAGATGCAACTAATAAAATGAGATGAAGTCTAATATGAAATGAAATATGCTAATGCAACTAAGAAAGCAGTACAATTTTTTTGGTCACACGTAAACTCCCACTCCTAATGAGCAGTACAAACCGTGCAACAACCTATGAAAGCAATAAAAAAAACTACTCAAAATGCAACTAACATGCGCTAAGTAATGATGACAAACATCCTCCCCCAAGCTGAATCACACATTGTCCTCAATGTGAGAGGTACAACTTACAAAAGGGGTGGGTAATCAAAGGGAGTGTCAAAAAGCATCGACACCTCCACCACAATCGATAGTTGTAATGAGGCAGTGAACTTAGCCAAAAAAATTGGCTATGCTTGCACCTAGCAAAAGACTTCATCACACATTAGCAAAGTTAGTCAAACCAAAAAAAAAAAAAAAAATTTGAACAAAGTCGGGTTGCCTCCCGATAAGCGCTGATTTAAGGTCTTGCATGACCGTTTAAGACTAGTAGATCACTCATAATAGTTCAATGCTCTAAGAAGCTTATCATATGTTCCTGCAAACATCTCAGAGCATATTATATAAGAGTAGAAAGGAAAAATGAAAAAACTTAGTACTAAAAAATTACTAAAACTACAAAAAGAAAAATCAAAGAAAAAATTATATTTACAAGAAGAAGAAAAAGAAAAATTGTTAGTCTTTTTACATGACTCAAAAGAAGGAAAAGAAACTAACTGTACATCATTTACATTATCATGAGAGCCATTCAAAAGGGGAGAAAGAAGGAATGATGGAGGATATAATATAGGAGAAGAAGGAATAAGGTCAAGTTTTTGAGAGAAAGGAACATGAGACTCAAAAACAATAGGTGGTACCGATAAAGACTCATAAATCAACTCACTCTCAACTTGACTTTCCTCCAAAGAAGAAATTTCAACCATGGTTTCTTCCTCCTGCAAAACATCCATCACATTGGTCTTTCTCTCAATTTTTTCATCATCCCAATAGCTCTCATTTATTATCCAACCGTCCTCATCATCATAAATAAATGGTTTGGGGCTAGAATTTTGAGCAGATTGACATTCATATTGGGAAGAGGGGTTAAAACCATAAACTAAAGTCACATCACACGAAGAAAAATCATGTGAAGTAGACTGACAATTTGAACAATAAGGGGTTGGTGTCATGTAAGTTTGGGGTGAAAGAGCAGATGAAGACATCTCCCACTCATAAGTATCCCTAGCCAACCACACAATTAAATCCCAACAATAATCAGGTGATCGGAATAGAAATTCCCCATTAGACATAGATTCTACCACCATCCTAGTTTCTTCATTTAACCCCTCATAAATCACTAGGCACATATCCCACAGTTCAATTCCATGATTAGGACCAATATAATCACCAAGCCTATGGTAGTATTTCCAAAACGCTTCATTCTCATACTGAGGAAAAGAAAAATTGCTCTAGAATTACTAGCATGTACATGGGGTTCACAAAACATATGAGGTAATTCAGGAGAACTCATGCAAAAATTGGGAGGATTTTGATATGATGCATCAAAACTGTAAACATGAGAATCCCAAGAATTATTACTATGTTGCCTAGCAAAAGAATTATCCCCATCATCAAAATAGCATGACTCCATGATACAGAAAAGTTATTAAAAAAAATAAAAATAAAATATTCACAAAAGGGAAAAAAAAAATTATATATATATATATATATATATATATATATATATATATATATATATATATATATATATATATATACAGTTTAGTCTCACCAAATAATAAAAACTAAATAAAACTATACCGTCTCCCCGGCAACGGCGCCAAAATTTGATAGGCTGTCGTACACCTGTCAAAAATAATTCCTGCAAAACCTTCTAACAATGTAGTAGGGTAAGTAGGGTCGAATCCACAGAGAGAGAGTTGTTTTAATCTAGCTTCTAATGCATGGAGAAACAAAACAAGATCAGGAATAATGAATTAAAGTTCTAAACTAATCAAACTACGAAAATCAAGCTAAAAAAGGATCTAGGGCAATGGTTCATCATGTTCATAACTATAATCTATCAAAATATCATCAACGGTTCAATTAATCAGATATCTAGAGCACATGTTAATCCTACGGTCGGGCCTTAACGCTCTCAAATCAACATATGCTAGTACGGTCGCTCAACATAATCAGATTTGCTAATTGTAGGTAAGTCTCTAAAGAGTACTATCTTTCGATCTATGACTCGATATTAGCAATATTTAATCAGACAATTGATCAGATTGCAAGATTAATAATAAAAACACAAATCAATTAGAAATATCAAGACTAATCAAACCATTAATAAATATCAATCAAGAATCATAGCATATAAACATGGATTCCCAAACCCTAGAATATAAACTACTCAATCATGAAATAAATAAAGAAATCTAAAATCTACAAAGAAAAGCATGATCAAAGAAATCAATGAAAGAAAAGAGATGAAAATTATAAACTCATGAATTAATGAAGAAAAAAGAAACTAGGGTTTGCCATGAAAAACTAGAGAGAAAAGGAAGAAGGAAACTAAAGCTAAACCTAAGAATACAAAATATAACGTCATAAAAAGAGGTAGAGGTCTTTTAGGAAAGAGAGAGAAGGCCTATTTATAGTTTTTACAAAACCGGCTAAAAAAGGCAAATAAACCCGTCTCGAGAAACCGCGCGGTCGGGTGACGGTGATTGAGGAACAACGATAGAACAACAAATCCGCCCGGTCGGGCGCGCAAGCCATTTTGGCTCTTTTTCGCCCGGTTGACCGGGCTAACATGCCTTGCATCCTGTGAAAATTTCATTTCGCCCGGTCGGGCGAAACCGCCCGGTCGACCGGGCGGGAAAACAGCGATTTTGCGTCAACTTGCGAAGGCTGTATCTCTCGAACCAGAAGTCCATTTGGGGCGTGTGACCTATCGTTGGAAAGCCCTTCAAGTCTAGTTTCCAACCCAACTGGAATTTCTTGATTCTAAGAAGCACATAAAAAGTTATGATCAGAAGAGTATACATGACTCCTTTTTCACATTTCTTCTAATGATTTTCCGCTTCGTTTTCGCTCAAACTCGTACTAAGACGTATCCATACTATCCTTATGCATCATAGCTTATTTCCAAGTGCTCCTAATCCTCAAGCTCAGCTAAATATACTCCAAATACGTTCTCATTACCTGAAATTCATCAAAAACAAGAAAACATACCGAATAGGAGTAGAATAACATAACTTAAGAATATGATGCAATATTGAACCTAAAAATGAATCTAAATGCTCTAAAATGCAACCTAAATGCACCTTAAAATTATATATAAATATGATTTATCAAACTCCCCCAAGCTAAACCATTGCTTGTCCCCAATCAATAAGACATAGACATGGGAAAAGTAAGACAACCTACAATATAGGACTAAAACAGGGCTAAACACTCAACTGAAAACACAAGAGATATAATCACTACACAAACCAAGCATCGAAACAATCTCGAACAAAGCCGCATAGCATGTCATGTATCGCAATCGACTCTCCAATCATACCACATACCATCTCTTCCAAGCTGGATTTAACAAAACCTGACAGACCTCACTATAGTTATGTGGACTCAAATCTCTCATGTGTTTAAGGCATAAATGATGACAATCAACCTAATTAAGTCGACTCAGATGAAGCAAATACTCTTTAACTTTGACTTTTTGACTCACTTAATACTCAACAATACAATACACAATGATCAAGAGGACTTTTAAGGGTTGTAATGGGGCTGAGATTAAAGATATGGAATAATTTGGGAATTGTGGTGGAAAAACCAAGAAGGGGGAGCATCATATAACTGGAAACATGACCAAGAAAGGTCACAACAACTCCGTGCAACAACCAACAATCTCCAAATATAATCAACAATATTTTTCACTCAAGAAATTCAATCATAACCCTTTTTTTTTCACTTAATTCACAAATTTTTTTTTTTTCACTTCTTTTTCATTTTATTTTTCACTTTTTTTTTTCGAACTTTCAATTCAATTTCAAAGCTCACTAAACATACTTTTCCATCCTTCTAAACCACAAATAGAGCATTTCAATTCAATACAAACCAAACCAAAACTAATACTCGCTCCCCCAAGCTAGGCTTAGGACAAATATCAAATGAGGCCAATGGCTTGTAATGTAGGTAGCAATCAAACATAGTCAGAAAGGCTCAGCGGGGGTAGAGGGAGGATAATATGAAAACAAGAATAACTCTGGAGCTAAGATCATGAAATAGAATGCCTCAATCATATCAAAATGTATGCACTATCAAATATCAAGGAGTACCAAGTCAAAATCAAAATCAATGCAACAACTAAGGAACTAATCACACATGAAATAACATAACTGACACAGATACGTCACATTTCTTCTAATGATTTTCCGCTTCGTTTTCGCTCAAACTCGTACTAAGACGTATCCATACTATCCTTATGCATCATAGCTTATTTCCAAGTGCTCCTAATCCTCAAGCTCAGCTAAATATACTCCAAATACGTTCTCATTACCTGAAATTCATCAAAAACAAGAAAACATACCGAATAGGAGTAGAATAACATAACTTAAGAATATGATGCAATAATGAACCTAAAAATGAATCTAAATGCTCTAAAATGCAACCTAAATGCACCTTAAAATTATATATAAATATGATTTATCAATAATCTCAGATAGGAACTTAACATGCTTCTTCCGAGCCGAACTATCCCCAGCATTGTCCGACTCGTCCAACCTCCCACGCTTACCTCCTCCCCTCACCAATCCATCCTCAGTCTACTGCCTCAGCTCACCCTCTCTAGCTCTTCTTTTCCACTTATGGATCTTCGGACCAACAACTTCCCTCACTCCACCTACATCATTGACCCCACCACTCTCATCAAACCAATCATGTTCCATGTCCTCGGCTTCACTGCCAACCTTCGAAGTCTCGTCAACTAGCGGACTCCCCGGGAGCTTGGTAGATAGCAGCCCCCTCCCCTTGTTTCTCCTCGCTAAGTGGAGAAAGTTGTGTGGGGAGAGCAGCCCTATTACTCGACCCTCGAAGGACCAACCTCCCCTCCCCTCATCCACATCCTCCACTGTTGCAGCTCGCCCCTCCTTCTTACCCACCTCCTCACTATCCACCCCATTCGCCACAGACAAGGTTTTACGAGCAGCCTTGATAGTAGCCACTTCTTCCAGCAATTTCTACCTCCCTTTCCTGGGTGATGCTTTCAACCACGCACCCCACCCAAGACTCACCTCTTGATCCTCCACAGCAGCCTTCGAACAGTCCTTTTCACCATGCCCCATAACACCACACAAAACATAAAAAGGGGAACCTTTCAAATTGGAAACCAATTCAAATCTCTCGACTATCCTTCCCCCTAATTCACTGCATTCGACGAATAGGTTTCGTGACATCTAACATTACTTTAACCCTTCGATAATTCTCTAAGCCTAAAGCATCAGATTCAACATCCAAAATCTCGCCCAAAGAAGATGCAATGGCATGCACATCATCATCAGTCTGACAATTGTAAGGCAAATTTTTTAGTCTAACCCAAAACGGG
Source organism: Beta lomatogona (assembly GCA_947646795.1). Classification (NCBI taxonomy): domain Eukaryota; kingdom Viridiplantae; phylum Streptophyta; class Magnoliopsida; order Caryophyllales; family Amaranthaceae; genus Beta; species Beta lomatogona. Next base: position 384,573 of record CANSNZ010000033.1, on the reverse strand, counting down.
GAATGGGTTAGAGTGACATCCGAGGGATGTTCGTTACCCGAGATTTCATTCAATATCAAGAGTTTTTTATCAAAACACCAAGGTCTCCCCGCTAAGACCTTCTCCTTATCCCGCCAATGAAAAAATTGAACAATAAAGAGATTCGAACTAATGATACGTATGATTACCTTTTGAGATAATCCCCATGAGAGAATCATCGTTCGTTTGAAAGCATCAACATTAAAGGGTATATCCGTAACCAGTCTCCCAACAAGCATTAGGGAAACTTTTCACTTGATCCATCCGTAACAGAACCGCCTAGGTCAACCATAGGGTTGTCCTCGTCATCCAAAGAAAGATTAAGGTATCGAAGTGCAAGATCGTCAGCCATACTGGCTGAAGATCTATCTCGAATTTCGAGATGGTTAGAAGCCCTAGGCGAGAGGAGAGACAGCCTTTCTTTCAATGGAGGTATCCAACAAGGCATCCTTTGTATTAAAGGGGCTTGTATAGGTAGAAGCATAATGTATGATTGTTGGGCCTTGCGTATATAATAAGGATCAGCCTAACATCTATACTCATTAAGAGTTTGACAAGATTTCATTAGGCTATACCTAAATAAAGGCCCGGTGGATGTAAGTTAAGTCGAATTTTCTTTTAATTTTTAAAATTTAAGTTCACGAGCCAAGCTCGGCTTTTATCTTTTCGAGCTCGAGCCGAGCTTAAATTTTTGAGCTCGTCGAGCTCGAGCCGAGCTCAACCTTAGGGTGTCAGATGAGGAATGTTTTCCCAATGTTTGTATTCTGTCAGAAGTGCTAGGCGCCGAGAAAGTCATGTGCGCTACACTTGACTTTATATCCAAAATGAAAATTTTATATTGAAACGAGATAATGAAAATTTAGGGGAAAGCCAAAAACATATGATTATTTCTCTCATCTTAGAGTAAAGCCAATCGTTGGACTATTGAGGGTTTATGAGGACAGCAGAGAGGATTGAAAATAATGTAAACAATGAATAGAGAAAAAAAAAGGGGGTTAAACATTTCTTGAGGAAGAATGTTCATCCTCTTTCTTTTCATTGGTTGGCAGCTTAAGGAAGTGGCGAAGACAAGTGGCAACAAACCATTGGTTCACATGCAGTAATCTAACGGCTCTAATCTTTTGGTCTCAACGACAACTGGGCAAGGGAATTAATCATGTTTTTTTTACCTTATTTTGTGAATAACGGTAATATTCCCTCCATTTTTTTTTTATTGTTACACTTTCCTCTTTATTTCGTTTTTTTTAATTGTTACACTTCCCCTCTTTCTTTATAAGGTAACTATCAATATCAACTTTTATTATTATTATTATTTTACCTCCTATACGCCATCTCCCACTTTATTAATCAACAAAAAATTTCCCACCTACCCCACTTTTCTCTCTCCTACATTATTATATTGTTTCTTTTACATTTCCCACAACCAAACTTCTCTTTTTGTACTTCCTCCTTGTGTTTTGCACTATTTCTTTTGGTTCTCCCCCAGAAAAAAGTGTAACAATTAAAAGAAAACGGAAGGAGTATTTTTTTTTAAAAAGGTATTTTTTTTTAAAAATTACCAACAACTCTATTTTTCCCATTTTATAAATAGAGCCCAATATTAAGATACTTCCATACATTTTCCACACACATAATCGATTAATATATATAATTAGTTATAATATGAATTAAAATAATAATTAAATTACAAACATTGATCATTAGTATAACTTTAATTAACTAAAAATGATAAATATGGTTAGCATTGAAATGGAATAAGAGGAGAGAGAGAAAATGTGGTGGGGTATGATAAATATATAGTAGGAAAAATAATTTGATGACCCCAAAAATTGGTCCAACCATTGAGACCAAAAATTGGTTCAACCATTGAGACCAAAAAAATAGAGGTTATCGCGTCGTTCCGGACTAGTAAGATCATGCACAATAAAATAATAAATACATTAAAGTATTGACACAAAATTTTAACTTACCAGACTAATATACCGATTAATTTTGTGTTAATACTTTAATGTTTTTAATATTTTATTATTTTTTTAACAAAAAAATTTATTAATTATTTATAAATTTTATACACCATTAGTTTAGGAAAGACATAAAATATATAATTTATTATCTTATATATAGATTATCAACTTTTAACGCGATGACGAAGCATAAGGCTCTAATTAATAATGTGCTTACTTTTTTGTCTCGTGCTATAATATATAATACTTCATAGGATGGAAGGGAATGTAACAAGTCAAGTAAGCCAAGAGGGAGGTAGTCAGGGAAGGGGAAAAAACAAGCGCCACTAGACTCCAAAAGAGGATGAAGTGCTGATAAAGGCCTTGCATGAGTTGACTACCGAACCCAAACGAAAGAGCGAAAATGGATTTAAAAGCGGTTATATGAATAAGTTGGACGAAATGCTTCACTTTAAAGATGCCTTCATGTGGTTTGAGAACATAACCTCTTATCGAGTCGAGGCTAAAACATTGGTAAGAAAAATACAGTGTTTTGGCTGAGATGTTAACCATTAGTGGCATGGCCAACTAACTACCTGTGCAAGGTGAGCCTTAGCACATGGTCTCCACTGTTGGAGGGGCCCCAATTCTATTTCTTCAAGCCATTTATTTCTTTCATCTTCTTTCTTTAGGCATCTTCCTCCATTGGAAGCTAAAAGAAACTTTAATCCTGTTGAAAACTGGGTATCATGAACCCAATTCTTTCACCTTATCATTCCCAAGCAAAATTAAAGTCCATAAAAAAAGGAAGAGAAAATTAAGGATTTTACTTTTTAAGTAAAAATTTAAAGCCTCTTGTTGTCTCATTCACTTCATATCCAATTAAAACAAAGGGGCAAATGGGCTTGGAAGAAGGAAGATAAATTCTCTATTTTTTATTGCTATCAAAACTTTTTCCTCTCACAAATATGATTTAGGAGGTCTGAGTTAGCATTTACTATTTAGTAGTGAAAGAAACTGATTACTTGACGCTCTGTTGACATTATAAGTTTCTTGAAACTTAGGAGGAAATTTAGTTAAAACTCTTTGTGTTTTCTATATATATAGATTAAAGAATATAGGATATTAGTTTAAGATTACATAGGAACTTGTTAACAGTATGAAATTTGATCATTTTTATTTTTTAAGATGTTTGTATTTTCTTATAGGTAAAAAAAAAGTTGTACTATGATTTTAACATAAAATGTATTTTTGAATGTTAATACTGGATTTTTCAATGTGGTATCCCTGTGTTTTAGCATCTCTTATGTTTTTTTTTTTTTATAATTTGTTTTGCATTTCATTAAACTCAAGAGATGGATAGACTCAACTCTAAACCAGGTATCTCCTTATCAAAGGAGAATTTTTATAGTGTTTGAAACACACCCAGAATGAAGGTGCCCATCCACCTCTATCACAAGATACATCAGTCCACAAGAACCCAATACAACAAATATCATCCAAAGTAGTCAGTAGGTGGTAGGATTACATGAAAAACAAACCCAAGAAGCTACACTAAATAAGATAAATACAATCTTACTAAATGGATGTAGTTAAGCAGAGAAACCGAAGATGGAGTTGGACTTGAAAGCAAAACTTAAAACTCATGAATCCATCAGATGGATTGGTCTACTGGACCCACGCAAGGAATTCACCCCTCCTGCCCAAGTCTTGTTTGGCCATGGAAACCGCCACAAAATTTGATCTTCTTCCCTTATACTTTACCTCAATAGTGCCATTCAAAGTCATGCTCCTGATGAAGTTTAGAATAAAATTCAAATTCCATGGTCCTCCGGATCTCTCATTGTACCATTTAACAGCACTGGCCGAGCCGGACTCGATGCAAATTTTCAGGCTTGAAGTATGACTGCTGCTCATGTGAATCTTTATAGCTCGATGTATTGCTAGCACCTCAGCCCAGTTAATTTCCATAAAAGGAATTGGCGATGAAAAGAGGCGGATGAAAGCACTAGAATTATTGCGAAGAACACCTCCAATGGCAGCCTTGGAATAAAATGCGTCCATCGAAGCATCAACGTTCCATTTAAGCAGTTCGTTAGATGGAGGGGACCATTCAATCATACTGAGATTCGGCGGGGCAAGAGGTAGTGAGCATACCGAAGGAGACCACATAAGACAAAATGGGTTACGGAGGACCTCCTCCGAACTATAAGGAAAAGGGTCCCCCCACCCTTTAATCCACCAAGATAGCCTTAAAAGGACTAGGTCTTGTAATTGACGCAAAGAGCATGCTGAGTTCTGAAAAATCCTCGCATTTCGCTCTTTCCAAACTGACCATAAGATGATGGAAAAGCTGGCGAACCACACCTTTTTAAAGAAAGCACCCTTGCTCGGAAAATGCCATTGATCGAAGGTGTGCCTTAGAGAGTAGGGAGAGACCCATTCAATACCCCAAAGATGGAACCACCATGTCCATAATTTCCAAGAGAGATCACAGTGTAAAAAGAGATGATTGGAGCATTCTTGGTGAGAGCGACAGAGGACACTCATTGAATCCTCCAAAGGAATAATGCCCAACGTGGCAAGTTTCTTTTTAGTGTTTAGTTTGCTAAGAATAGCAAACCAAGCAAAGATTTCAATTTGATATGGCACGAGCCCACGCCACATTCCTTTAACTACATCAAGATGATAGTGAGATTGGGATTTGGCAAGTTCTCGGGTGCAAGATTTGACCGAAAAAATGCTAGATTTATTTGGCTTCCATATGAGATTGTCCTCGCCATTAGCGAGACGAACTGCCCTTCTTAAGATAGAGTTGAGAGTATCTCTCTCCTTGAGGTCACGAGGCCTCAAGGTCCTCTTCCAAGAAAGACTCCACTGCCAAGAGTTCCCGTCCCAAAACCCACATGATGCGACAAAAGCATCAGGGAATTGGCTAAGAAGGAACAAACGGGGGCACACAATTTTGAGTGGTAATTCACCCACCCACAAATCATGCCAAAAGAGTGTTTTGCTGCCATCACCAATTTGCTTCCTCACCATGTTCAATACGAAGGATTTTGCAATGTCATGATTGAAAATTGTGTTGCATATAGATTTCCAAGGTCCACCGCACCTAGGAGGAGCGATGCTATGGATGGAGAGAGAAGAGTCATAACCATACTTATGCTTGATTACCTCATGCCAAAGGGATTTAGGCTCTTAGAAGTAGCGCTACACCCACTTGAACAAAAGAGCCACATTCTTATGATGTAGGTTTCCAAAATTCAACCCACCAAGCTGTTTAGGGAGTTCAAGGAACTTCCAAGCAAGAAGAGGAACCACATTTTTTTCGAAGCTCCCTCCCCAAAAAAATTTCCTTTGAATTCTTGTGATTTTCTCTATTACCCCTTTTGGAATGGGGAAAAGAGACATGTAGTAGAAGGGAAGATTAGTGAGTGATGCTTTAATAAGTGTTGCTCGCCCTCCAATTGAGAGAGTGCTACTCTTCCACGATATCGATGCTAGCTTTTCTTCCATTCATGCAATAATGGGGTCCCATAAATTGAGTCGCGAAATCGAGCCACCAATTGGTAGACCCAGATAGGAGAAGGGCAAACCAGTGAACCACCAATCTTGCAATGTAGAGCCACGGCAGTATTTTGGAGCCATGAGGATGAGACATTGAGTGGTTTGCAAACCGGAGGCAATTTGGAATGCAACTAGAGCCATTTTGATGTTCTGTAGATATTCCACCTTTGGGGGGTCAGAAAATAGCCGTATCATCCACATATTGCAAGTATGAGATTTTTAATCCTCTCCGGCCAATTTCAATACCTTCCCACAGAGAGAGCATGGAGGCTTTTTGGATGATAAGATTTAGTGGCTCGACAATAAGGTCGAAGAGAAACCGTGATAAGGGATCAACTTGTCGAAGGCCACGCTGCAACTTAAAAGGAGGTGACGGGGAGCCGTTAATGAGAATATAAGCAGAGGCCGTCATTACACAAGTTCTTATCCATTCACGCCATTGTGGTGGGAAACACATTTTTTCAAGCGTCCAATCCAAGAATGACCATGATACGCTATCGAAAGCATTGTGAAAATCCAGCTTTAGTATAGTGGCCTTCTTTTTATCACGCTTACTTGATTCAATTAGCTCACTAGCAATAAGAGCCCCATCAAGTATCTGCCTACCTCTTATGAGGCCCTGTTCTTTTGAACTTATTTTCAGTTAATTTCAGTTCAGTTAATTTAATTTCAGTTTATTTCAGTTCGATTAATTTAATTTCGGTTCGGTTAATTTAATTTCGGTTAATTTAATTTAATTTCTGTTCGCTAATTTAATTTCGGTTCGGTTAATTTAATTTCGTTTAATTCGGTTAATTTTAGTTAATTTCAGTTTAGTTCATCTTATGTAATGTTTTAATTATTATTTTTTATTTATTATGATTGTGAATATTATTATTATTATTATTATTATTATTATTATTATTATTATTATTATTATTATTATTATTATTATTATTATTATTATTATTATTATTATTATTATTATTATTATTATTATTATTGAATTTTGAGCCCAATATGCTTCCTTGCACCTACCATTGCCACAATTCCAACCGAGCTTATTATCTGTCATTGAGTTCTTGCGAGTCAAGCATTCTATCATTTGCGGACATATCATAGTCATGAATTTTATCTTCAAGTCTGGAGATAGTATCGTCAATGATGCCAAACTCTGAACGATTCCATGCTTTCGATTGTGTTTGATAGTTTTTAACTTTTCCACCAAAGGTACGGTAATGAGTGAGATTGAGCCCAGGCCTCTTTAATTGTTTTTAGACGGCCGGATGTGTGAGCCAACAATTGATGAAATGAAAAGGGCGAGGCCCCCATCCTTCTTAACTGATTGCACTAGTAAAGGGCAATGGTCCGAGAGGGATCTTTTGAGAATTGGGGCCTTTAGAGAAGGATAGAAGGAGATCCACTGCCATGTCACAAATATTCTGTCCAACTTGCTTTTTGATTGGCCCCTAAACCAGGTGTACTTCCCATTAGAAGTAGGGATTTCGAGAAGTTGCAAGTTATGTATAAATTGATTGAAGTCTTCCGAATCGCCAGGGCATATGAGCTGACAACCCCTCTCAGATGGATTTAAAGTTTCGTTGAAATCCCCTATTAACAAGCATGGTACACAGAGGGATGTACAAAGGTGAAGCAGATCATCCCAAATTTGGGCTCTAGCCTCCTCATGACAAGAGTTGTATAAATTAATAATACAACATTTGAGGTTGATAGATGGAATACAACCCGAAAGAGCAATCCAATTCTTATCACAGTTAACAGATTCAAATGAGGAGAAGTTTTTTTTTCCACATTGAGATTAATCCCCCAGAGCTTCCATGAGATGGGAATGAGAACCATTCGAAATTATCATCGTCCTTCCACAAAGAGTTAAGGATTCGGGGGTTGAATTCCTCTAACTTAGTTTCTTGGATAAAATCATGTCAGGATCATGTTGATGAATCAATTTGCGAAGAGCACTTCTTTTTATTTTTGCTCCAATTCCGCGAATATTCCAAGACAAGAGAATCATTAAACTTGGTGGATATATGAAGGAATGTGAGAGATCGATCAAACCTTATTTGCAGTCCAGTTGGACTTCTGAGTCTTGAGAATCTCCACAATTCTGCTATGCAGTGTTGACATGAGGCCATCAAAATGAATGCCAAATTTTTTTGTTAAATCAATAATGGCAGTGGCAGATATGTCTTCAAGTTCCTGATCATGATGAGGATTTTCACTAGCTTGGGGGTTGTTTTTTTGTGAGAGAGGAGGCTTGGAATTTTTCTTTTGGGATCTTTTTGCTCTTTTCAGTTCATGGGCTTTTATGATGGGAGGTGGAATTTCGGACTCCACCCCGGGAGGGAATAATGGACCAAAGAAAGATGAGTTGGATGTGTTTGAGGGAGTGGGCCTAATGAGAGCATTGAAGCGGTTTGTGAGAGGGATATTGGGCCCATAATAGGAGGCTGGGGAATGAATGACTGATTGGGTATGTTTTGATTTGGGCGGGGAATGGGCAAGGACATATTTGACAGGCCCAGTTGAATTGGGCTTTAACGGGGATAGGGTAATTGAGCATGTGAAGACATTTTTTTTCCTTAATGATTCCTTGACTGGAGAGAGATCATTAAATAATCTGTGCTCATTATTGACGGGACTATCAAAGTCATTATTGGTGTTGGGACTGGCATCTTTTTTGGGAGATTCAGTAGGAGAAGGCGAAAAGATGGGCGAATTTCCAGAGTTGACATGAGCGGAGAAACCGTTAGCAGAATTGGACTTTTGCAGAGAATCTTCAGAACTTGCTTTGGGGACAATGGGGATTTTGGTATGTTGACAGTGATTGATTTTTGACAAACTGAATTGTCCTCATAGACAAAAACTTTTGAGTGCGCCCCATCAATGTTGATCAACATTTTACAGTTTATGAAGAATAAACAATCTGTAATAAGACAAATCTTGGCACACTCAAAGTTTGAATATTCAACTGACATGACCTTTCCAAAAACACAGCCAATGTTATAAAAGTTTTCATAGCACCACCCAGCAAGAGGTACTCCATAGACTCGTATCCACGTCTCCCTCCAAAGAGAGGAGGAGGCAGTGTTGACATTCCTGATGGTAGAGAACCATCTTTCCAGATATTTGCTTTCGTACATATCTTTTTTATCTTCGAAAGACTCAAAGATGAGAAGATGTAAAGACCCTCCCATTGGTTTGATTTTTAAGCATGTTACATTCTCAGCCAGAATTTGATCAAAAATTTGGTTTGAGGAGAGGTGTGAGGATGCAACTGCAATCATGCTTCTCCCAAATAATTCTTCGTTTTCAGTGCTTCTTACTCCATTTAACATTATCATTTCTTCATCATTATGCATTTGAATTTGCAACTCATCTCTAGTCCGTTCAATATTAGCTCCAAGGATTCTGGAACTCATCATTAATTCTGGCCTCAGTGGGGACAAATTGGATACATTCAGGTTGTGGGTTTGGTTCTTGGGGTGGGATGAAATGATGCGGTTTTTGGTGGTTAGGTTTGATAGGAATGAGGTTTGGGTTGCTGATTTGGGAAGGCGGGATGTCATTTCTGAGATGGGTGTTTGTGAAAGCCACTCTGTATGATCGGTGGTCCTGAGGGATCCAAAATTACCACTTTTCTTTTTTGGTTGAGGAGTGAAGTTAGGTTTTGGGTTGGGAATAGGATGGGATGAAGGGGTAAAGTTCGTCGGTTTGCCCCAGTCTCGTTTGACAGTGAGAACTCTAAGGTGATGAAATCCGAATTTCCGACCATTTTCAAAACGGATTGCTTCTAGCAAGGACTCCCTATTTTGAAATTGAACAAAGACATATCTCAGTTTACGTTTGGGTCGAAGCTTTTGTGGGATGAACAGGTTTGTTATGGTTCCATAAGATGCAAAGGTTTTCTCTAGATTAGAAGTGGAGATGGCTGGTGGTAGATTCTCAACGAATCAGGTTTTTGATGAAAGTGTTGGGTTGGCTCTTGGTTTCTTTCTCACGGTGGACCATTGGTGGGGATTTCTCTCTCTAGAACTCCAGGCTCCCTCTCTCACTCTAGACTCCATCCCCTTTAGCATCTCTTATGTTGTACCCGTAATGTTTATAATTTTCAAGTTGTACCTTAAACTTTCTATATATTCTATATTATACCGCTCCATTAAGTTAACATAAAATTTAAAGTTACTTTCTAATTTTCAATTCTTTACACTTACATTTAAGTGGAGGAAAATTCTCTGGCTTCAAAAGGTTTAATTACAATGAAACAAGTATTTCTATGCTAATTAAGTATAAAGAACTGAAAATAAGAATATAAATAGAAAATTCAACATTGACTTAATAAAGGGTACAAAATAGAACAAATAAAAAGTTCAAGGATAGAACTTGCAAGGAAAAAAATATTGGGGGTACAGTGTTGAAAACGCTAAATTAAAATACGGGGATACCTTATAAAAACACCAATTATTTTTATTGTTTATATTTTTCGAAAGGCCGAATTTCTTGATTAGCACAGGGCCCCTAAATAATTTAAGACGGCCCTGATTAGTGGATTGTATGGGATGATGAAACAAAGATGCTCCAAATAGATAAAACTGTTTTTGATACTTGGACTAAGGTAAATATCACTATCTCACTGCCTGACATTTCCTGATATTTGCGAGCCATAAGGAACTTGTCTGCGGCTCTGCTCAATGTTTCAAGCAATTTTGGAAAAATATTTGGTGATATGAACTCAAATCTAGCTACAATAGCCGAAGAAAGGGAACAACTCAAGAATGATAAGAATAACACTGTTACAAGATATATCTCCTTCTGAGGCTCTTCAAGCTGCTACATTTTGATTGGAGAAGAACCAAAACTTCGGATTTTCTTTCAAGCTCCTCCTAATATGAAGAAGCAATATGTCATCGATCTTCTTAAGATGTAATCTCTCTTATATTTATCTTAATTGCATTAACTGATTACATGTAGATTGCGAAGTAGAAAACAATAGATCTAGTACTTGTGGATGCGAAGTTGTGATGTCAGTTTGCTAATACTTGCGGTTGTTATGAATTGTAAAACTATATGTATAAATGCTTTTGGTCAAGATGCTAAGTGCTTTATTGGGTTGATCAATAAATCTACTACATTTTTTATCACCTTTTGGTTTGTTTATCTTGCTTTATAATTTTCTCTGAATTTTTAGGATTATTTAGAATTTAAAATAATTTTTTAGTATTTTACGAAAAATATTGGTAGAACAAAAATAATTTTTTTTTTTTACAATTTCTATGAATATAATATAATTTTTGAATTTTTAATGAAATTATTTAAGAATATACTTCCTCCGTTTCAATTTACTCGCTCTCACTTTCCATATAGGGAAGTTTTATATTACTTCTACACTTCCTTTTTGGGCGATAAACTCTCTCTATCTCTCTCCTCTCACGCCCCTTTTTCTTTTACTCTCTACCTCTCTTCTCTCCAAAAATTGCGTAGGAGTCCGTGAATTGAGAAGTGTAGCGAGTAATTTGAAACGGAGGAAGTAGTTTTTTTCAAATATTTTTTGTTGATTTTATAATACAAGTAGAATTAAAAATGTAAATCCATTCATAAGGTGAACCAAACAATGAGTTAGAGAATCATTAAAAGAATTATTCTATTCCTGAGCTAAAACAAACACATGTTAAAGGTAATAGATTTAATTGTCATTCCACCCCTTATTTCAATTCCATCCGGTTTCCATTCCTTAGTTTGAACCAAATAACCCCTAATTGTTTACCTCATTGAATACAGGCAATATAGAAGTTCACCATCATGCATGAACAAAACTACAACAACAGTGTTTTGGAACAAGTGAAATGACCAATAACAAGGGGAGAAAAGTAGTATTAGTATCACTATCATTAGCTTAAGCAAAAGTAAAATCTGCAAGCTAATTCTATTATATTAATATATCTATATCTAAGAAATGATCCCCTCTATTGTGTCAATAACATTTGTTACAACGGCAAAATTACAGAAGAATACTGAGGATGGGGGGAAAAGAATAGACATTGAATCATCCGAATTACGCTGAAGCAGCAACCTTCGCAACTAAGCACGCAGTCGAAGAACTGAATAATATGCTCTTTTCCCAGGCTGCTATCATATGTATTGGCATGAACATTTACAACGGAACGGAAAAAAGCTATGTATTTGGGGCAAAGGAAGGAAAAAGAGGTTGTAAGACGTCAATCAAAGGAAATCTCTGGCTCTTGTAGTCATTGCTTAATGCTTAGGCACCAGCAGTGTAATTGGAGAAGAGTTCCATCAAAATGTTAAGAGTTTCCGGGTAAAATTTCCTAGCGAACAAATAACAAGGACGCTTCACTCCATTCCATATACAACGATCTACATATACTTGCTTCTGCAAGATTACGAACAAACGTGATTTTAGAAACTATGAAGGACAAAAAAAAAACCCGTAATTTAAACGAAATATTTTTTTTTACCTTCGCTTCACTAGTTTCATGCACACTTTCACCAATAGACTGCAAGAACAATTACACAGAGTCAAGAATGACAAGTAGTTTTATTAAGAGTATGCTGCAACATTAGTACTCTGTAAGAAAATCAACATTAGGGTAAATCAACAAACTCCACCGAAGTGAGCACACTAACGAATTAGGTTCACATGTTTGATGTTGACTTTATAAGCTTGTTTGAAGGAGATATTTTTTGCTTTAACCTTTATGGAAAGTATTGATTAAGAGTTCTTAATTTTGTTAAGAAAATTGAGGAATATATTCATTAAGGTATGTTAAGGACTTAAGGAGTTAAGGTTGTGTTTGGTTTAATAGAATTGTGAGCTGAAGTTTATTGTTAGCGGAAATCAGGCTCCAAACATCATTTTCTTTCGTTTGTTCTTCCTAGAAATGTTATGGAGAAAAGGAAAAAGAAAAATGGAAGAGGAGAGATGAAGGAGTGGACAGAAGGAAGGTGAGGAATAGATAGGGCTGAATAGGGCATTTCCTCTTTACCGGAGATAAACATTTCCACTCTTGGGAACACTATCTTAAACCTGAAAAAAAAAAAATCATTTCCCTACAATCCAACGGCAGAAAACACGAAATTTGGCTTTCCCATAAATTCTTTCCTCCCAACCAAACAGTCTAAGATTCAGGGTACTTTCTGTCAACAGCCTTGAAATACAAAAAAAATCATCAAAGATCTTCCTTATCTCTGGTATTACCTAGAAAAAAAAACACAAAAACCTTTTACATCTATTATGACCATTTTACAGATACAACTTTGGCACATTCAAATTCATCACAGGAGAAACTGGTCAGCAATGAAGTTCTAATGTAGGATGTCTTGTACAATACAATGGAACCTCAAGGTTAATCAATGGAAATCACCCGATTCCTCCAAGAATATCCTCACGGAGACGTTAATCGAGTTAAGAAGAAAATTGATTTACTAAGTTTGAAATGTAAAGGTTGTATTAGGAAGTTCTATAATTCTAAAGCTTGTTATTCGAAGATTGCCCAACCAAAGAGTATCTCATGTGGCTGTTCCACGGAGCATGTACATAGAGTAAAGTCACAGTAAACAACACCACGAAAACACTTGTGTATATGCCATGTTTCTGTTGCACTGATAAAAACTATAGAATTTTCATTTTTCTTTCCCTTTCAAAAGATGATTTTCTATTTCTATGACGGATAAACATGAGATAACGACCTGAAAGGTAGTATAACCAAAGTAAGACCATACCGCGATTGTCTGCAAGAGCTCATAGCTGACGTCCTGTGCCCTATAAGATTTTGGATGCCACTTATGTTCAGACCAATCAACATGCGTTACTGACCAATTTGCCACCCCTCCTGGGTCGATGATCTAGACATTGCCGAGAAAAAGTATGTTAACTTAAGACAGGAAAATTTTCAGTTCGAAAAAAACATCATAGTGACACTTACATTGAAGAAAGTTGGCAAGTAATGCTCGTCACAGTAGCAATTTCTACCCTCAAAGCCAGGCTGTTCAGAGTAAATAGAGCAGTTAGCATTTTAAATTTTAACCTCATGAGCCTCATATATATCTAAATGTTATGCATGTTTTCATGATGTCTTTAGCTAATATTTTTCTGTAAGGACAGATGAACAAACATGGTAGATACATGCCTTCTTCCACCATCTGGGATTTTGGGAGATTAGCATCTTATTATGCACGTGAATCTTAAAATATGCGTAGCACATGTATGTAGCTATCAATTATAGAGTTACAGTAAACTTTAGAGGGAGGGGGGGGCTCACCCTGCAGTAGTTTTTGAACTTTGAGTAGTAGAGGGTATCAGAAATTACTATCATTGCATGCTGTCGTTTCAAGTGGAACCACTGCAAAACATCAAAACATATTTTTATACTATGGACCATGATAGAAAACTTTGCACGATTTAAGTTACATTATGAGTTGATTTGTACAGACTTCAGACAGAAACACCTGGTAGCAACTGAGTTACACATCAAATAAAGTCATCATAGACTAAAAGTTCACTTGAAAATTGGAGCAGAAGTTACATTAAGAGGATAAGCGGCAAACTTATATGTGCTCTTTAATGCAGAGTTAAATTTTACCAATGAAGAGTAAATGGCGCAAGCTACTAAGAGACAGACAACTAAAACATCCAACTCTAAATACAATTTATACAGTAAAACATCAAATACGTGGAATATAATCGGAGTAATGAACTGTCTGCAACATCCAGAACTCACAACATCTGATGTTAAACATGAAATTTTTGTCAATACCAGACTTTCAAGTATCACAGTATTGTAATTTGTAAGGCCAAGAACTCTTGACCTGAGTTGACCATTGACATCATGACATGCTTACAGTACTAAAATGAATCTACGACACATGTAGGTATTCTTATTAATGCACTCATGACCCTTCCCCCAATAATATTTAGTTGAATATTAAGCCAAGTTCCAGTAGCAGCAGTGAATTCATGATCTGTATGTGAACAGTTATCAGAAACGAAATACAAAGTCTCACCTGCGCACCCTTACGAAAGTCCTCCTTTTCTATTTCAGGTAACATATGTGGTGAGTACCTGTCATTTCCATGAGGACCTGGATCATAGAAACTGGAGGACAAAGGTACTCAATTAGTTTAAAGTACAAGACCAGAGTAGAGATCAAAATTGACTTAAAATATAACTAATTCCAAGAAGTCATGTACACATACAGAAAATACATCAAAACCTCTACGTAGGACCCTATGTTACTCGACGCTGTCAGACAGACACAGGTTTGTGTCCATGTGTCAGACTCAATAATTTTATGAAACATTTCATTATTTTTGGCCCAAAATGAAGTGTCAAGGTATCCATACCCATGTCAAAGTGTTGAGGATGTGATACGGTGACTTAAAGTAAATAAAGACTACAGAGTCCAAGTAAGAAAGGTAGGACCTAACCACGCAGTAGCTGAAGAAAATAAAAGTACAGTTGTTTGACTCAGAGAACTCACCTATCAATGTAGCTTACATTTGTGTACATCAGATAGTTGTACACATAGTCAAATCTGTGCAAGGGTATACAACTGCAAGTAAAGAACAGTTATAGATCAGAAGCCCGGGACTAAGCTATTTTTGATGGAGCAGTAACAAATAAAGGGAGACCATATTTACACACCTATCAGAGAGCAATACAAAGTGCTGGTTATCAGGATCTCTCAGTGCATTACCCAAAAGGCGTCGTTCTGCATCTATCATTGAGACTTGACCCCAACCAACCTGTGACCAGCACCAACATATGGATTCACATAACCCTGTCAGCCTCAGTTATTATTTTTATAATTTAGAATGCACTCTATCAAATGTCTTATTCTTCGGCCCCTTGTGATTGGTCAGTGAATACCTTACTAATTATGGCCCATTTGGTAGTTATTGAAAGATCGAGGTAATAGTAATGAACTTTATAGTAAATGTGTAAGCAATTCTCTTAATGTCCATGGTAATGAAACTTCATCCCCAAACATGTGATTTTCTTCATAAATTTTCACTACCACATAATACTACGTGGGCACTTCATTTCAAACCAAAAACTAGACATTTTTATACGAGATGGACGAATCCGACACTCGGAAACCCGTATCCGAGTAGACACTTTATCCAAGTTTGAATATCACATAAAGAAACTATATAAAGAAAATACTGCCTACGTTTAATATCAAATGCAGCGTTATGGTTTTTACACTTGCCAGTACATAGCTTTGACCATTATTATCTCTAATTTTCTACTTCTTTTGTTTTTTTAGCATGTAAGGTGTTGTTGGATTTTATCTCAATATATGTTTACAAGATTTCAACTTTTTATAAATTTCACAAGTATACAAATAGAGATATTAGTGGTCAAAGTTGTATATTGGCAAGCGTGAAAATCAAAAAGCTGCAAGTTAAAAAAAATGGAGGAAGTATCAGTGAGCATTATAGAAAGTTGATATTTTGTACATGCCTTAAGGCTTGAGATATATCCACAACATCTTACATGCTAAAGTTTCTTTTACATATTAGTCACTAATACGGTCAAAACAAGTATAGTGCAAAAATCAAAGCGTTGACAACAAATAAAATCAGAGGCAATATATATTCTTTTTTTTTTTTGGGGGGGGACTTGTGAAGTAACATTACCATAAATATTGATATCGGACTTCCCTCACAAATTTACTACTAAATGCATCACCATTACCACCATTAATAACTGCATACCAAACAGGCCGTTAAGGGTTTAAGGGGCAGCAAGATCACATATCCGACCCCACTACCCACCCAAAAAACTTAGAAAAAAAAAAGGGAACAGAATCCCATTCTTGGCAGAAGTCTCTGGAAGTACTAAGGTAATGGAATGGTAAGCGGACATTCGCAATAGAATAAATGAAAAATTGTTACAACAACACCATCAAAAGTTAGCAGGTCAACTTATAGTTTGATGGAACAATTTATACCTAAGAGATACCATGTTGATAGGTTCCGTTAACTAATACTAGTATCTATTGCATGCGATGCGTGCGTGACATCGTGTGTAAGTGATTTTGTGGAAGTTTTAATTTAATCGTCATTCAAGTAATATTGTTTTATATTTGTTTCACCGCAGATGTAAGATATAACTGCTTTGCAGTTGTAGGGATTTTTTTTTCCCTTTTTTTTAAAAAAATATGGGAGAAAGCAATTAGTAGTTTTGTTTGGTTATTAGGGGTATTTTGGGTAAAAAGGGTGGACACCAAAAAGTCAGGAGTTCCCATATATAATAGAGATATGTAGCGAAGATAGTTAAAGTAACTATAAAGACAAAATTTTGGTCGCACAAAAGGAATAGCTACCATCTAACCCAATTCTTAACATGAACTGAAGTGAAACCTTGAAGGTACATACCTTGTCACTGTGGATGTCACTACCAAGGAAATATTTGCTCTGATGTACAGGTTTCCGTTGAGATGCGTGCACATAGACACTGAACTTGCCCTCGTTGCCCTGCCATATAAGATGAGTGATCTCAGACCACAAAATTAACAGATAGGAAAGCTGCTTATTGCAATTAAAAAAGAGATGTCTTCATGAGGAACATGCCAAGTGCCACATCAGAGGAATAACCTCAGAGGACATAAATTAAAGGTAGAAGGCTACTTAGTGCAGTCAGCAGTGTATTGAGGAAAATCAGTAGATACACTGCTCTTGTTCTAATAGCTTTTGTCTGGCAGCATAATCCAACCTTGATTTGCTTGGATGATTTAATAAGATAACAAGCATTCAGCTCATCCAAATCATGGTTGATCTACATGCAAGTTAATGATTACTTAAAATTATTGATTATCAGAACTCAACAAATGTCTGACAAAATTCAAAAATCATAATTTCTGGTAAGCATTTCAAAGTCTATCTCTGTTCCCATGTCAATTATCAATATGTCATTGAAGGGAGAAGGTGTAATTTTATATATCCAGGGAATTCAAATACAAATATTATTATGCTTACCACAGTGGCTTGTAAGATTCACTTTTATATCTTTTCAAGCAAGACATTAGAAAAATGAAATTCAGCGAACTTTTCCTGATCCAGGAATCAGTGCACAACCTCCCATATATTGATGGAGTTTGAAATAATCCTTTTTTCTTTTCTTCAAAGAGAAAATAAAGCATGGCAGGAAAGGTTATCTCTGTTTCTTTCTAATGTTTATTTGCTTTTTGTGGTCAAAATTCAAAAGCTTTGACCATGAATTTTCACTAATATGAATATCAAAAAAAATTCATTCGTTTAATGCAACTACATATTTTAATGGTCAAAGTATGCTGTGAGCTGGAGGCCATGATGAAGCAAGTGTAAGTGTGCAACCATTAAAAAGATGGAGGGATTAGTATGTAACCTATACACCCTTCAAAACATGTAATAATTTAACCTTTTTAGATAACACTATACATAAATAAATAAATAAAAAGATAAACTTTGAAAAATCCCAATACTATAGTCTTATCCCACAGAGAAATCCATGCCTTTATAGTTTATGGTTCACACCCTTACATAGACCTTCTTCACACTGGGCAACATATTCCAGCACACCTGATGACCCGAAACAGAGTTTCAGCATATAAGCAAGTCCTTAAACATGTTGATTATTTAAGATTGTTCTCCAGTAAGATCTTAGAATTTAAAAAATTAACAGTTAATTATTCCAGTGTAATCTTATAAAAAGCAGATACATCAAATATTAGCATGAAACAATATATGAGAACTAATAGCTGCAAACTTCTATAATTTCCAGAAAAGCAATGACAACTGCATAGCTTTTCAACAAAAAATCAACTAATAACCTCTCGAAAGATGATTTACTTAAAAAAGGGAAGCATAGAATTTATGACTAACAATCGCTATCCTACAAATACTACTACTGCGTGACTTTCAAACAGTCATGTTTTCATAAATACTGACAATTATGTAATTAGTTCATCAATTTCTGCCAGACCCTCCCCCAAAAAGAAAACTTGTATATTGGAAAATTTGTACATTAGCTATTAGCTGTATAATTTTCGAATAGAAGCATAATTTTCAAAAAAAATACAATGGAATTGCATCGCTAGTTGATCAGTTGTTTCCCTGAACTTTCTAAAAGATGTTTTCTATAAAAAGTCAGAAGAAAGCATTAAGCAAATTAGGCTATCAAATAGCAACAAAGTAACCCAGAGCTCATGATCACATACTTGATACTTCAATAAAGTGAGATTCAGCACATGATGTTGGTTTGTCATAAGCAGTTGTAGGATGAAAGGAATTCTTAAATAACAGATCATATATGGTTGCCAGTGGAAAGTAGACACCAAAGCATGAAAAAGGTTGTCAATGAGAAGAAGGATAAAGAAGACTCTTACAGAAAAGAATAAATCCCAAAGCCTCTCAAACGGCAACGATCCTGGAGTCAAGAACATGAAAGCAATCTTAGGGTTTGCCGTTGGTCGAGGTGGAGTTTTCAAAAATTCTTCAATTAAAACTTGTGATGCCAATTCTTCATCACTCAGTTCTCTTTTAGCAGAAGATGGAAGCCATTCTGTGAAAGCTTTGCAACCTCTAGGCGAAAAGACATAGCAAGCTGTCGAGTTTTCAGGAGGATATACATATCCACAAATCACAAACAAGCTGACCAAGCAAAGCAACACTATAATCCACAATGGTCTTCTGGAAGCATGCCGGTGGCGTTGCATTGGCAAAATTTGCATACTTAACCCCCAGGCTTCTGTTGCCTTCATCTCCCGGTCAATAAATCAAAGTTGTATCAAAACATGATCTATCACCTCACTATCCTTATCTGCTTCGCCTTTACATAAGATGAATATTGAACACCACCACAATAAAACTGAATGATCAACAATGCTAGAAGAGCGGAGTCTGCAAAGAGTAGAGCTAATATCATTAAATCAACTTCTCACATTCTTTTCACATGACTACCATACATGTAAACATGTTAGCAGAAAACTTCTCTACAACAAGCAAATTGGTGCAAATTTTCAACTTTTTCGCCAACATTTGAAAGAAAAAAATAAATAATCAGGAAACTTGGACATAACAAGAACAATAGATAGCTTCATATACCGTTTTGCAAACTTCAAGATAAAATTTTATCTTCTGCAGTCTATTCCTTGTTTAGGTTTTCCTAAAGGCAATTTATCATAGATTTATCATAGAAAAGTAATCATAAAGATAAAACAAAGATAATGAAGCAAAAAAGCATAGCATAAAGAACTACTCCTTTCATAACTTAAATTCCACAAATGTCGATCTTATCTTATCCCAATCAACAAACCACATAAATATGAACAAAACAAATTCAAATCAAAACCCCAGAAATTCCTTTTCCTCAAAACAGTCAAACCAACTTTTAAAGAAAAATCCCCTCAATTCCCTCCAAAGAGTCAAACCAACCAACCAAAGGAAAACTCCAGAAACACCCAGAATTAATTACAGCCATTAAAATTCAAACAACCCAAAGAAAAAAAAAACCATCAAAGTATAAACACCAAGAATCTCATTCCCAAACAAACATTCATATTTCATACAATAATCACACCAAAAAAATCACTTCTTTAACATAATTTAAACAATACCCAGATTCCAACAATCAATCCTACTACCATTATAATCAAATAAAACTCATTCAAAACTGAAAAAAAAAATTATGGGTATTAAAAAGTGAGATGTAATACCTTAGAAAGACGGTAAATTTGAAGTGCCCAGTTCAAATCTAGATTAAAAAAAAAGCTGTAAAAAAGTTCAAGATCTAAAACCCAGAAAAAATAAATGGATTCAGAAGTAGAGAGTGAAGGATAGAGAAAGAGCGAGCTTGAAGTAGTAGTATATTTAAAAAGTGTAATCAAAGAAGGAAAGACTTGGTCTTTTCTGCACCCTTTTTTTCACTTTCTCTCTCCTCCTCACTGCTCAGCCTTCCTGTCTGGAGAATTAATAATTGGGAAATTTTTTATATTAATCATTCAACTTATAAAAACACCCAAAAACTGAAAAACCCATATTTTTGATGGGTTTTTTATAACCCCTTTTTTGAAAAAAAAAATATATAAAAAGGAAAACAAAATCTACTACCTTTTAGGGGTCTTTTTCTTCTTTGAATTGAATTGAAAATTCAAATTAAGAAAAACAATGGCGTCAACGTAGGGGGAAGAAAAGGAGGAGAGAGAAAATGAGAAAAAAAAAACTGGGGAATTTATTGAAGGTTTTGGATGATTGGAATTTAATGGTTTGAATGCAAACAAAATGAGAAAAACTAATGTGGGTCGCTGATTTTGTTGTTGGTGTTGGTGACAATTGAGGAGGAAATGAGTGGGAAGTTGTTGATTGGCTGATTTTTGGAAAACCCAGAAAAGAATGAAAAACACTCAGATTTCGTTGTCTGTCTTCTGTGTTTTCTTGTGGTTCACTTTGACCAACCCCAAAAACCCAAATTAGAGATGTTTGACATCGTGACATGGGTTTAAAGTTTAAACATTTCTATATTCTGAAAGAATGGGTTTAAAACATTTTAATTTGGTTTATTGTACTTGAGCATCTTTGGGGATTGGCTTATTTTTGAACAAAAAAGTTCAAGAGGGATTGGGAGTTGAGCCTTGAGGTTTTGGTAAAGAAAAAATTTCTAGTATGTTACATGATTGAAATTTTTTAAGTTTAGGAATAATATTTTTATATTGATCTCGTTTTGAAGGTAATTTATATGGCTAGTATAAAAACAAGTTGTGTTTTTATGTTATGATTGGACGTGGTAGTTTAGTACGTGGAAAAAGGAGAGTGGATGATAACTTGAATTTAGAGGTAAGGACGGGGTAGCAGTGGCGTGAGCCGTGGCAGGGACGGGGGTGGGGTTGGGTAGAGGTGACGAATTGCTATGCAAAGTACCCTCTTTGAGCAACAACTTCTCATGAAGTTCATCAAACGTGATTAGAGTATTTCGATTATTAGCATAATCAACCACATATTGAAATTCAATGTTAATGAGTCCTCCAAGAACTCATTCAATTAAGTCTTTTGGTTTTAGAGAATCATCAAGAACCACAAGGTGATCAACATAAATGCATATGGCATTAACATATTCGGAGATGCTTTGGGTGCCTTTGGTGATAGTTATGAGGTTTGTCTTAACAAGATTAGCATGACCTTTCAGTATGGCGTGCAAAGGTATGGGCCAAGATGTCTCATGCTTGCTTGGCGGTGGTGGCATGAGACACCAAAGGTCTGATGCTTGAGTCATGGGTACCAAGGAAGCACTGAAAAGCAATTTGTCTTGGTGGAACCAAGTAGTATGATCCGGGTTGGGGGCGGTGGTGGGAGCGGTGTCGGTAGATGTAAAAGTGGCGGAAGGCAAGGTGTGAGATCCATCCAAAAACTTGAATAAACTATGGGTAACAAGAATAGCGTCTAGTTGAAGTTTCCAAGAGGTAGTTAAAGTTTGTAAGTTTGATGATGTTGGTAAGATTGACAACAATAAGAGGGGATTTGGGATCAACATCATTCATTAGGAATAGTGTTTGAATCCATGGAGGAAGAGAGGGATGAAGAGTGCCGAAAAGGAGAGAAGAAAAATTTAGGTTTAGGATCATTCTTGCTCAGATACCATGTAAAAGTGGATTAAGAATATATAGTACAAGGCTAACAACTAATATAGAAAAAGATAACAATATCCTAGGAGAATAAAATATACAAGGAAAGAGATAAGAATAGGAAGATATACAAAGATAATGATTTACACAATAATATCTTGAATAATATCAAGTGATTTATTACTTGATATTATTTCCTATAAAACTATCATGACATGAACTTCAAGAAGTTCATGATTAAGATAAAATAAAATAAAAGTTCATCCTCATGAACCACATATAAGTTTGTGAATAAGAGTGCTCTTATGCCCAAAACTTTTTTTGTAGATTTAGAAAACTTCACATTTTCTTGGTAGACCATTAATACTAGCAGTTTGATATATACATGATTTCAAGTCTTCACAAAGCCATACGGGAGCGAAAAATGCATGAAAATTTATACAAAGGATTGCATAGTGTAACTAACATAATTTTTCTTCCCCCCTTCTATTCTATGTTTCAATTAGTTTTCTATATATAATTTCCAATCATTAATGCAAATTCATTTGATTTTGTAAAAATAAAAAAATATCATTCTTGACAATTTAAACTATTTATATAAACGATATTGAAATCATAATATACGTGCTATACATTCATTACTTTTTTATTTAATTACTTGTTTGTTACCAACTTATGGTGGGTATTAATAGATAAAAAAATAATTACTTAAAACGGTCCATAACTTCATTAATTTGTCACAATTACCTCTTCTCGTAGAGTCGCGGTTACATTTACATATCCCCAAATAGGAGGAAGTAATTTTGAACAAAAATAATAAATATTCGGAAAAAAGGGTTTGTAAGTCTCATAAAATATATCACATCAACAATGTTATAGTGAAACGATAAACTATCTAGCATGATTTTTTATTTTCTTTTGTGAGGGTAACTTTGGATCTAGGTGTAAAATTGGAGTACATTATTATTAATGTTTTTGAAAGGGCGGGGCATACTTGGTTTTGAGTAAAAAAACCTAGCAATTCGAGTAGGCCTGCTGGAGAGACTGGGTTGGCCGAGTTAAATTGGGTTTTTCATGTCGGACTGGGGTTTGGATCACAAGGAAAAGCCTTAAAAGTTCGGAATTCTTTTCGAGTTAAAATGGAATATAAGTAGGCCAGGCTTTTTCCCTAACTATTTTTTTATTAGCTCTAATTATTGTGCACTTAATAGTTACACAAGCTACCCAAGTTTTGTGATTCAATAATTGACAAGTCTAACTGTGTATGTAATTGTCCCTTACTTCAAGGAGAACCTCTAAAATTTAATAAGTTAAATGTCCAATCTAGTTGGACTCTTGTAAAGTGATAGACTTACACTTTGTGTATAGAGATTCTAATAATATTGTGTCACCTCATTGTATTAACAAAGATTCTAGAGGGAAATTGATTTCTTTGAGAGAGAAATGTTGGAGGAAAACTTTTGGTTATTAGAGGGAGGAAATATAAGAAGTAGGAAGTGAAAATATTGGCGGAGTAACGAGCATTGGGAATCGATTTGGAGTGCCTAAAAAATAATGTAAATGTATCCAGAGTGAAAATTTTGTCAAAACTCAAGCATTTGAAATAGTTTTCCTCTTTTTTTTGGTAGGAGGGAGAGTAAAAAAAATGATCGAAATACCTATAATTTTTCTGAAACTTCCCCAACATCCAGAATTACTTATATTTCTTCGACTAATCGAAATATTGTATGCATTCATCGAATTGTTGTATTGGCTTGTGAATCGTGTCGAAATACAAGTCAAAGAATAAGACAAAGCATGTCCTATTTTTTTAGATGAATGGAATGGACGACTCTCATATCTCTTCGAGTAATATTGTAGGTAGTTGAATTCTTGTATTGAAAATTTAGGCCACCAACAAAAGAGGAAGTCATAGTGAACATATTATCTTATAGCCACATACATATTGACAATAATACCATCTACGCAATACATCACAATAAATCATCTTGTTGATGTCAGCAAAAGTAATGAAAAAGAGAGAATCGTAAGACTAAAACCATTCTAAATTATGACCTTCAAATGAAGATGAGCAACTCCTGACAGTTTACATAAGCCAACATAATCAGAATCACATAAACCATTGCAGTGGCTGCATACGCGGAGGAATTATGAGCCTTATTAACAAAAGATCCAATATGTCATCGAGTAGTACCATATTAACCCGCAAAATGGTACTAATATGAGTAGTCGAGTACCATATGGAAGGGTGTAATAGTACTTTAATAGAGCCCAAAAGGATTCTGTGTTAAGAGGCTAGCACTTACTGGCATACGCACCCACAATTCACTTCCCATTTCCATTAAGGCTCCAGACAAAACATCAACATATAACCTAATGAAGACTTTCTACAGAACTCATATTAGACATGCATATGATTACACGAACATCTTTCTCGCGTGCTCTGTAGGGGGGGGGGGACATTTCTTGTAATGTCCTAAGTATAAGTTTAGAATTAATCAGCAACTGGTCCATTCACAAAGCACATCCATGAGCCTTGATTTAAAATCCACAACATGATTTTCGCGATGTAGCCAGCACTGGAGGAGTATTGGACACTCTGATTCTGCCAATCCAAAGCCCTGACGGCCCGTTTGGTTAGTGGTCATGAATGGTGGTAATGGTAATGTAATTAAGTGTAAATTTGTAAAGAAGTTTTCATGTCAATGACCATGGTAATGAAACTTCATCACAAAATATGGGTTTTCCTATATAAATTTTCATTACCATCCAATACCACCTTCCCAAGTGGTAATGGATGGTAATGAGATTTTAGGAAGAAAATGGATGTTTTGGGATCAAGTAGCATTACCATGGGTAATGATGTGGGATTTCCTTTACAAATTTACACTATAATGCATTACCATTACCACCATTTATGACATCTAACCAAACGGGCAGTGAATAGTCTTCATATGTCTTCTTCCTGTTTCTTTCTTTGGAAGGGTAACTTTGGACGAGTATTACCAACTCCAAAAACATATCAAAACGGGCAAGCAAAATATGATGCCTACCAACTCCGAGTTGACAGAACAGTCATCAGCCTAGCATGTGAACAACCAAAAGAAGTTGTTATTGCCTTTTAAGTAACACATACGTACTATAAACTTTGAGCAAGTCTTTCCATATATGTGATCACTGTCAAATTGTAATGCTTCTTAATTACACAAAGTACAAGCAAGCTACAATTTTGGACGTATAGCTTCCTTCAGAAAACAAAACTACTCAAATTTTCGATAAAATACGTCAATGAAAAGGTCCATTAATTATATGGAGTTGATCTTTAGTATTAAGCTTTATGAATATTTGTGTTCCTCAATTACAAAAAAAGTAAAAGTAAAACAATTTTGCGCATATAGTTTCCTTGGGAGATAGGAAATGCCCAGATTTTAATATGTTAACGAAATTGTCCATTTTCATTTTATGGATTTGATATTCAGTGATGAACTTCATGAATATTAATTAAGACTCCAGTTCAGGTCTCCTAACAAATTTGGTTGGATTAAGAGCTGACTACATCAGCTTGGTTCATTTTTGGTTCGGGTTCTACCTTATTCAATGATTAATGTTTTTTTCACCTATTAAGAACATCTGGTGCCATGCTTTATTAATCAAAGCAGGAGATGAAGGATAAAATTGGTTCTCAATTTCTGTGTGGTATTGTTTTCCCAAATCAGATAACTTCTTGACCAGAGCACTTTTTATTCATTTCTCAGTGTCCAAACATTATTTAATCTATTATTTACCCTATTATTGCCTTTCTAGTTTCTCCTCATTTATTTAATCTAACCAATCATTCATGGGAGATTGATAGTGGAGACTTTGATGATACTCATAAAGCTCATCACTGAAGTGCATTAAAGAAATACTTTAAAAAAGGTAGAAGACAAACGCCTGAACTTACTGAGATAAAGAGTAAATTTATTTGTTTAGAAAGCTGCAGCTTTTGTGTGCTTAACAAGGGATAAGAAACGAGCTTCTGTCGAAAGGGCATGTACCTGTAGGCTGTAGCTCATATGTTACGTTGCTTCTCATGAATGAACAAACCCCGAGGCCTTGCATCTATTAGCTCAAGATAGGTGTCATGTGATGCTATCATTTTTTTGTAAATCTGGAGATCACCGCTTTTGCTAATGCAGTAGCCCCTTGAAGATCGCCAAGTGAGCAAAGAGATGTCATTTTCAAGTATACAGCATCAAAGTCCATTTGATGGATGGAGGGGAGAGCATCAGGAGAAATGACCCTCATATTTTCCTCAGACGACGCAATAGGTTTATATGTACTAGAAGTAGAAATTCTCTTGTAAGGAAAAAACATTGATCCAATCTCATTGAGAATGGTAAGAGCATCCTGGATGCTTCCCTGTTCACACAAGTGGACTAGAAAACGCTCTATAGACTCCGTTTCAATCTCGCCATCAACTCTTTCTAACAACCTGAGAACAGATTCGTCTTGAAGCATTTCTCTTATAATGCTCCTTGCCTCTTCCATTCTACCCTTTGCACATAGGCCCCTTACTAAGTACAAGAAGCCCAAGAAATCAGGGGAAAAGCCATTTCCTTGCATATCAATGAAAAATTGAAGTGCAGCCTCCATGTTTCCCTCCAGGGAAAAGCCATAGATCACAGCACTTATAGTGAATTTCTCTGGCTTAAGAGAGTGGTTCTCCATATCATAGAGAAGTCTCAATGCTTCTTCCATATTCCCAAATTTACAGTATCCATCAATTAGAGAATTGTAAATATGGGTATTTGGTTTTATATTTTTAATGATCATTCTCTCAAACAATTCCCGAGCATCCAACACAAAGCCTTCTCTAACCAAAGCATCAATCAGTGTCCCATACGTCATATCAGAAGGGATAATATTATTCATCTCCAATGAATCAAACAGCCTAAAAGCCTCAACAAGACAATTTTGACGACATAATCCATTAAAAACTGAGTTATAAGTGACTACTGTAAGTATAACTCCCATCTTTCTGGCAAAATTACAAATATCTATGGCCTTATCAATGTACCCTTTTTTGCACAGTCCGTCAACAAGGACTGAGTAATCAACTACATCCATACAAGGAATATCATTTTGGGCACCCATGACAAGTCTGTATGCATCCAAAGGTCTGCCTTGTGCTGTAAGCATCCCAATAAAATCAACTGGAAATTTTACCTTCAAATTGTTATTGTTCAACTCATTGATGAGCCTAAGCGCACCATCTACATTATTCTCCATACATAAGTAATGCACCAACATCTTGCCCAGCGTAGGCTTAATTAAACCATATTTCTTTATAAATGTCGCAAAAGCAGGCCGGCCTTTCCCATGGTTGAATTCCAGCATAAAACCCTGCAAAATTCTGTAGTAGCACAGGGATGCCCTTTTTGCCATTCAATTGAACAGCATCGCAATGAAGGATCCTGAAATCAATCAGAAAATAGCCAGACATGTCTTCAAGTTTTTGCTGATATAAAGCCTCTAATGCCCACTTCTTCCTTTAAAGTGAATAAAATCCATATTGTATGTTATTATATACAGTTCCTTCTCCGATGTTTTCAAGTTCTTGACGATATAAAGACATGTTTTCAGTTATGGTGTTAAAAAAATGACATTTACAAGGATAAATTGACTCATTGAAGTCTTCCATTTAATTATTAGCAGATACACAGCAGTCAAAACTGACAATTTCCTGTTCATAAAATAATTCTTCAAGGGCAATATCACATATGAAACTACGTGAAGAACAAAACCATATAAATGAACTTACTAGCAGACTAGCAGCAACAGCTTTAGTTGGGGCTATAAAACCATTGCCCTGTCTTCTTCACCTGCAAAGATGAGTGATCAGTAAATAAGTCATGAAAACTGAATATTAAGTAAACAGGACACACGATACTTCATACATTATGAGGTTATGCTTTGTCACATCAAGAAATTAAATAATGCTTCCCATACGAAACATACAGAAGGAAGCATAGGATTATACTCATCATTAGACCATCTTGATTCACTTATAAGAGTGATAGCAAGCTATCGAAACACATTCTTAATAAGAATTGAAAGGGTGTCAGCAAAAAGATTATTTCTTCAGTTGTTTTCCCCTTTACCCCTCAGAATAAGCTGGCTGGATGACTTATACACCCAGCTTGTTTAATGTGGAAAATAGGTTGGCATTTGAGTTAGTTGGAGTGCATTGCAAGTATAGAAACGTCAAAAACTCAAAATACAACAATCAGAGTACTTTATTTAAATTTCCAACTGTAGCAGAGATCTCTGCCATATTCAAGTATTGATGCAATACAGAATTTCATGGGCAATGGGTCAAAAGCACAGATTCAAAGTAACTGTGGAGTGTGGATTGATAGTTATTATTGTAAGAGCAGCAAAGATCGAAACTCCATCAGAACCAAAATTGAATAGTTATTGGTTAAATACAAAGGAGAACAGAAGAAATAGAATGTGCAGTACTTCTTCAGCTCAATCCCATTTGCTTCATCCACAATGACCATCTAACAGCCTCCAGGAACTTGTCATTCCTGCGCAATGCAGATATCAAGTTGAGATAAGTAATCTTATCAGGATCTACCCCATTATCTCTCATTTCTTTAACCACGGCGACAGCATCTTCAACCATTCCTGCAATGCCATATGCCTTTATCAATGTGTTATAGCTGTATAAATCTGGTCCTGGACCATATTCTTTTAGCTCTGTCAACACTGCAGCAACTTCCTCAATCCATCCTTGTTCCCCATATATGTTCATCAGTATATTGTATGTATACTGGTCTGAAGAGTAACTTGACTCCTTAAGTCTTTGCAAGACATCTCTAAGATTCTCTATTTGACGTCCTTTTCCATAAGCATCCAACATACAATTGTAAGCTTCAAGGGACACAGCATATCCTTTGAACTGCATCAGTCGCATAGTTCTTGTCATATTCTTGAAGTCTTTGTTTTGACCATATGCTGCTATAAGAGTATTATAAGATATCACATCAGTCAATCTCTGTTTCTTAGCCATCCGAAAGACTTTTCTAGCCTTTTTGAAAAGTTTGGACTTCCCATAGACATCAAGCAAAACATTGTAGGTGATAGTGTTGGGCGTGAAGCCTCGTTGAATCATCTCACCGAAGATCCTGGAAAGCTCATCAACAGGCAGAGCGTAAGCACAGCAATTTATGACACAATTGTACATTTCCTGGTCCCAATTCACTCCACTCTTCAAAATCTTATAGTACAAGTCTGCCAACTTATCTCGTTTATTGCATCTTTGGTACACACGAAGCATGTCGCGGAACAAATAAATATCAGGGATGATGTTTGTTTGTTTGTCCATCTCATCCAAAACAAAGCAAGCATCTTTTAAATGTCCAAATTTCACATACATCCTGACAACAATACTATAGGCAACCATGTCCATAACGAGTACTGAAGACTTCAATAGCTGGTAAGTGCTGTCTGCTTCAGAAAATTGATTCATAATACTGTAGATGTCAATCATTGTTGAAAGAATATGCATGTTCGGCTTGAATTTGAAATCAGACTTCGGCATATGGGTATATATTTTGACAGCATTCTCCAGATAGCCCAGTTCCTTGCAAGAACAAATTAACAAGTGGAACAAGTTGTCTTCAAAAGCAGGGTCCTTCCAATGCTTATGTTTTAAAAGTTTAATTGCATCATCCACCAGGGAGTGCTTTACATATGCCATAGCCAATATTGAGCATGCAGTCTGGTTGATTAGCACATGATTATAAAGAGAACCCCTCAAAATTTGAGGCAGCCTATCAAGCCTTCCAACCTTTTCATAAGCTTGTATAAGAGTGCCAAGAATGGAGGAAGGTTGGCAGCCCAATTTCATCATATCATCAAGAATTACAATAGCACCATTTTCATCCTCATCTTTAGCTTGCAAGTTTATCAAGGAATACAAATTAGAGGAAGTTGGTGGGAACCCCAGATCCTTGAGTCTATTATAATACCATTTTGCTTTCTCACTGTTCCCAGATCTAGCCCAACCTTCAATCATGGACCTGTAGGTTGTTTCATCAGGCTCCAGGCCCACATTTCGTAGGTTCTGGAGCATCTGTTCAGCAGCATCCATATTGGATATCTTTCCATACCCAGTGATCACTGTATTATATGCAACTATATTTGGGGGAAAGCCTACTTCATGCATCGAAACCAAGAGACCTTCAGCTTCATCTAGCTTCCCTTGTTGGCTATAAGCATTTAGCATAACCAACCAATTCTCAAGGTTCAGAACAACTCCATCCTTGAGCAATAGATCGATAACCTCTTCTGCCTTGTTATGCAAACCAAAACGGGTGTAAATTGTGATCATTGAGGAGTATGCAGATTGACATCTAATATTTAATCTTCGCATTTGGGAAAATGCAAACTCTGCCTCCTCAACGTTCCAACCCTTCTGGTACAAACTCATAAGCATACCAAAAGTTGCAACATTAGGCTCCACATCATACTCCAACATCATATGGAACCATTTAGCACCAATATCCACAAGTCCCTTCTTAGAACAAGCATAAATTATTGTATTAAAGACCTGAAACTGAAGCTCACACCTTGATTCCAATCTCATCTCTTCGATCAATTTCTTTGCCGCATCCCAATCACCTCTTCTTCCCACTACCCGTAAAACCAAATTGTAAGCAATCACATTTCCTTGTAACTTCCCGTTACTTCTCATCCAGTCAAAGAATCTCATTGCTTTACTATCATCACCCCTTTCAAGACCTCTTAAAATCTTATTAAAAGAGGCTATGCTCGACTCAGGCCTAATACCATAAACGCCAACATCTAGTTCATGACAAACATCCTCTTCTTGCTCACTACATTTTCCTACAAGATCAAGCTTCTTCAAGTTTTGCTTCTCTTTACGACGAAACCTCTTCACACTCACAGAATTCCTATCCAAAGAGGTTGACTTCTCACCCTCCAAATCATTCCCAAATGACCCAACAACACCATCAACCTGACCAACATTCACTGAATAGTCTACTAATTCCGAGTCGAAACGAGAAGCTTTAACATGGTTCACCTTGGAAATTGCATAAATTACACAAGACCCACTTCCATTTGCAGAATTTAGGAAATGGGTAACAGGTGAACGATCAAAAAATTGACCAGAATTTACATAAAAATTCAGCTTCTTGGGTTCATAACAATCAAGAACAAAAGAGAAACGCAATGAAGCCATGCAAAAATGTAAAATACCCACCAAACCCACAAAGCAAACTTATGTTAGAACAATTAACTGTCACTTAGAGCTTGTAAAAGTAGCAAAGAATGCTAAAATCAGGTAATAAAGTGATGCAAAAAAAAAAAAAATGAACCCTAGTATATATAGTACTAGATAACAGAAGTAGAGATGACGTACCTCTTGATTTAAGAAGATAACAGAAGGTTGAAGAAGAGGATGAAAATAGCCGGATTATCGGATTGGAAAGTCTGAAGACAGCAATTGGAGTTGTATTAACTAGAGTCCGAATAAAAGGTCGGGTCTTTGGATTCAAAGGTCGGTCCTTTGGAAATTGGGGATGGATAGTCAGCAATTGGTTTTATGTAGTAATAACAATTTTTTTTTTTTTAATGAGAAATTTCATTACTCCCTCTGTTTTTTTTACATGTGACACTTTTAAAAAAACACGATTACTTAGAAAAAAATTAGAGGGGGGATTAAGTACAAGTAATTGTAGGGATTAAAGAAAGTGGGGACCACCCCTCTCCTACCCACCACCCCGACCCGGCCCCTCGCCCTCCCACCCCAAACCCTAACCCACCCAGCCCACCACCCCTCCCCACCCCCTCCTCTCCACCGCCGCGAGCCCCAACCCCTCCCTCCCACGACCCGCAACGCCCGAAAACGCCCGTGCGAAACGAAACGCACCGAAACGCCGGTAGAAGCGCACGAAATGAAAAAAAAAAATATCGAGGGGGAGGCAATTCCAAGCCCAAACCGTGGAGGCGAAAGCGCAGCGAGGCGCGCGCGAGTGCGGCGACGAGTAGGGAGAAACCGTGGAGTAGATCGAACAGAGGAGGAGAGCGAAGGAGGAGAGAGAGCGGGGTGGGGGCTTTCGATTTACGGGCGTTGCGGTTTTTTCATTTCGTGCGCTTTTGCCGGCGTTTCTAGGCGTTGCGGGGCTGCGGGGAGGGAGGGGTAGGGAGTAGGGGCTGCGGCGGAGGGGAGAGAGGGAGGGAGGGGGGATGCGGCGGTGGAGGGGAAAGGGAGGGGGTGGGGTGGGGGTGAAGGGGAGGGAGGGGGTGGCGGGGTGGGTGGGGGGTGGGGGAGGGGTGGTGGTTAATTGTTAATTGTTAATTTTGGTTAAATTAGGTTAAATTAAGTAGGTTTAATTTTAGTTTACCTTTATAAGTAAAGGTAACATGGTAATTTAATAGGCCAAAACTTACTACTTTAGGAAAGAAAAAAAAAGTGTCACATGTAATTTGCACCATTCCGTTTTAGGAAAGTGTCACATGTAAAAAAAAAACGGAGGAAGTAATTGAAAACCAAACGGCATCTACAATAAGTAATAAAGAAAAATAGGATACAATCAAACATGATCAGATCAACTTCGTCTTCGATGAAACTACAATGAACCAGATCGAATATTGTGGCGCAAGTCCCTGGTATTTGTTGTCCCAAGCAACTATTAATGGAATCGTCTATCATTTTGACATGGTTTGGAGAAGAACATTCTTGATCTCATATTGACCGCATCCGAGCTTCCAATACCTTCATGTTGATAGTTTTGGACTTCAACCAATGAGAACAATTTCTCATACCTACAAAAATAAAAACTAGACTCATTTGATGTTCATTGAAATTGTTTGACGAAATTGAATTGTTATATGTAATTTAAATTATAACTTGAATTTTAGAATGAAAAGAAAGAAAAAAAAGCAGAATATCTAAAGAGTTTTTACTAAAACAACCTAGTCTAAATTCTCCATCTACACAAAATCCCCTACACAAGCCAATGAACAGAGTCATATCTGACTTAAGTAAATGAACAAAATCCTCCACATCAAGCAAGTGAGCAACAGTCTTCTCCATCACATGATTCCTCTCAAAATCAAGATGGACAATCTTATCCTCAAGTTAGTTTGAATCTTAGAGCTCGGGTTTATGCAGAAAGATTAAGTTTTTTTAAAAATTCATGAACATGTTCGATAGTCTGTAGTGACCTACCATCTATAAATTTGTAGATCTGCCATTGTTTCTAACATGCACACTTACTATACAACTTCAATGATCATTCGTTTCATCCATGACCATCGGATGAGTTATTCATTCATAGCTAATCCCACGACCACATTTAGACTAATTCTTCCCACCCCACTTCTTCAAGCCACCAACTCCCAATTTTATGATTTTTTTAACTTAATTATTGTACACTCAAGCAAAGCTTAGACAATAACTTGTTCAAGCACAATACTTGGAGTTAGGATTCCAAAAAAATACGATATCTTGATTGGTCGAATTTTATTAATAGTGAGTATCATACTCACTAGACGACCAATATTGCTTTAACTCTATGTAATTTGTTGGTCATTTACTCTTCTATTTTGTCTGAATTGTGCAGCATATTGAGTTTTAGTAACATTCAGATGGTTCTCTAAACAAGGTTTCCTCAATGTAACTAGGAAACATGAAGTGTTTGTTTCCTGATATCAAACCAAGTCAGCTTGTGCATTTCTTCGACTTTTAAGTACTTTTGTATAACTTTTTAGATTTTAAGGTATAATTTGTCTAATTTCATTGACTAAATTTTATCTAGTTTTTATAACTCGTATTATTTTTTAGTTACCTAATAATAATCTAAGTGTATCAACAACTACTTTTCACTTATTTGCTCATTTAGATTTATTAAATGAAACATCCCAATCAACAGAATGCTTTCCCATTGTAGTGTTTAAAAAGAAAATAATTCTCAAATTGGTGTCAAGTTAAAAATAATTCCATAATATAGTGTTCTCCTAGGTTGGGGCAAACATAGCTAATTTTTTTTAGGTTTGATAAACAAAGTTGTTGCTTAGGTGTAACAAACCAAAATCTAAAAACCCTCCCTCTTCTCCTCATTTCCTTTGCTCTCATCAGTCATCACGTAGAAACCAAAATTCAAAAGCATTCCTTTGTCTTCCCTGTTAAACATACACGATGATCGCCGGCGACATCACACCTTTGCTGGAATTCTCGGGTCTTCCCATCGCTTGTTCCACCGGCAATTGTGGTACGGTATGTTTTTTTTTCTTTTTCGAATTATCTAATTTATAGCTTTAATTGGTGAATTTAGAGGTATAATAGTAGTATGTTGCAAAAGTTGAGACACACCGACATTATATGGGATATATATGATGAAATGTATGAAAGCCACAGATATCCCACGGAGCAGATATATGAAGGAAATGATAGTGGATGTCCATTGTTTTATGATGTAAAGTCTTTCCTCCGTATGATGCTAAAGTATGGGATTCTCCCTTATGTATACAACTACAATATCCTAAACATGAAGGATTATGTATGGCTGAAGGTGTAGAAGAAGCTAAGCTCTGATGGTTAGAGAAAATATGGAGAAGAATGGTATTGAACCTGATATTGTAACCTGATATCTAAAAACTTTATGTTTGAATGTTGTGGCCAAACCTAACATGAAAACTAAAATGGGAAAATAATTTATCCAAACCTTCATTTTACATCCAAACCTAACATGAGCACCAGATAGGGAATTACTTTTAGCTAAACACTAAATTGTGGAAATACTATTAGTTGAACACCAAATAGGGAATTACTTTTTTTTTTAACACCAGTTTAGGAAAACGCTCCAATCAACAGTAAGAAATATTTTTTTCTTCTCTTTCAAAAAAAAAAAGTATTTTTTCTTGATGGCCAATGAACAGTAGATAAGCCCACCAAACGCCGATACTTAGAGAACATAAGAAACAAAGTTTCTCTTTTGCTCAAAGAGTTTTGGCAGTACTAAAAATGCCATAGGTTCATCACTGAACCTCCATTTTTCGTCCTTTCACATACACTGCCATACTCTTCAAAACCCTGATTACATTATAATTTACTGAGATCGACTAATACTAGACATTTTTCTCTCACATTCAGTTCTTCTGTTTCATCATAATTATTTTGTAGGACAAACAACAATGGTGGTTGCCTCAGGTGGAAGCTCTTTTGCCAAAGAGGTGGCTATTCGCAAGAGGATTATTAGCATGTATGTGTTTTCTCTCTCCTAATTTTCTTTCATCTTGCTTTTTTTATTTTTTTAATTTGTTCCATAAAAATTGTTTCTTTTGCCACTTTGATTTTGCTGGGTTACCCTTTATTCTATAATTACTGCATTGATGATTTGTGATTCTGGGATTCTGCAACTTTGATTTTCTTGGTTACCAATTATTCTATTTCATTGTTTCTGATTAAAAGTTGTGATTTTTTTTTTTCTTTTTGTTCAATTAGTAATAGAATCTGAATTTGGATAATATCATCAACTAATCCTAGTAAAGTTGCAAAATGGTTGTACCAGGTTTTTGGTGTCTGTAAATTCTTTTTGGTTCTTGATTTTTTTTTAATTTTTTTACCCTGGTTTTAGTTTGACTTGGCAACCCTTATGAGCTAAGATTGAATTGATCTTAGAAAGATGAGTCATATGTAGGGAAGGATAAAGTGTTTGGGTGGGACACGAATTCTCTTTCAGTTCATCTGCATATTTTGCATATTGTGCTTGGTTTATGGAATATATGACATTGATTATTCAACATCTTCGACAATCAAGCATATCTAGATTATATTGCTTGCATAAATTGCAAAACATTTGTTGTGATTAGGATCAAAATTTGTGTTTGATCGTGTGGACAGAAGAATATAATGGCAAAATTGAGATTATCAATTGTTATGAGTTGACAGATGCAATTGAGGAACAAAAAATTAACGAAGAACAACAAAGAGAATTAACGTGGTTCACTAACAATGTGCTAGCTACGTCCACTGGCAGAGGAGAACCAATTTTATTATCTTGAGGTAGAAGTTAATTAGAATGTTTATATAATATCATTCTAATTAACCTAAACAGCCTGGGCCTAACCCCCCGTGCTTGGTTAAACCTAATGCCAGATAATTCAAGGCATATTTCAACAACAATAAAGGAGATTTAACTCAGGATGTTTACATGGTTCAGTCAATTATAACTTACATCCACATGCAAGGAGATAGTCATTCATAAGATTTTCATGGAGAGATCAAATTACTAAGGAAGAGCTTAAAATACTAATGGTTTTATCCCCCCATGGAGTTCTCGGGACTCATATATGGACCCTACGGGAATCGGGATTCATAAATCATCAAGTGGACTGATGATCTCTCGTAAAGTCTTCTCAACTCACTCAAATAAACTCCCAAAAGTCACTATTAAAGACTCATGATTCTTCATAACCATGCAATTAATTTATCATAACTCCTTATGGAACATGCTTGAAACCAAGAGATTTTTTCAAGCCAAAGATCCCTTGCATTTGGCTTAAAAAATAGACAGATGGGCAGTGACACGGGTGTTCTATAAGCTCCATGCCCGTGCGAAAACTGATACATTGTGCAACACGGCTGAATGTCTGTGCCACAAGCTCCTCACTGGAACTGTCAATCAGACCAGGCCTGCACTGGTGTGCGATGAGCTGCATGCCCGTGTAACATTGCAGATAAAAAAGAACATACTGTTCAACTTCTCGTGATTAAGATTTCATGGCATAGATAATTACATCTTCCTCCCTGCATCCATAAACGATAGCGTAATAGGCCACATCTAATCGAGGTCCCTTTTTCACGAAATTGCCTAATATCATAATCTCCCTTCGGCCTTCAGTATATAAAATTTTACATCTCTACAATGTCTAGGTATTATGTCTTTGGAATTCTAAGGCCTAAGGGTAACATCAGGGTTATTAAAGTTCAAAGTGTAACTTATTGAATCTAGAAAGTGGCCTGAACAATCCAAGATAGGAACTTGAGCAATTATTCTAAGATGAAGTCCTTTTCACCTTCTGCATGAAAAAAAAGATACAGCAAAGAAAACAAGATTGCAAGACACTTAGCTGTTGTCTAACTTGTTAGTGTACTACGACCTTATGGCGTCTTGTGAGTCCATTTATTGCATTCTTATCGCCTTACACGGAGATTCCCTTTCACACCACCCTTATCTATGAGATTTAGGAATAGAAATTAGAGCCGAAAAATGGATCGAGCTGTATCGAGTTGTGTCAGGTTCACATGTAAATGGGTCAAATCCCCTCAACCCTAACTTGGTCTTTTTATTGACCTGTTCATCTATCACGTACGTACACAAAAACCAAACGAATCAAACCACAACTTTCTTAACACACTTTACATATATGAATATTATGCCGAAATGAACCAACTAAAACAATCGAGAGAACAAAATGCTATATAATGAAGAAGCAACTTAAAACCATTACAACTCACACTAATGACATTGATAATAGTCTTGAGTTAAATAGGTTATCGTGTCCGCTTCGAGTGTAAAGTTCAATTATAAATTTATAATCTGTTCTGTTTAATAAATGCGTCATTTTGAGTCGAACAACTTACTTAGACCTTAATACTAACCCGCTAATGTCGTGTCACTGTTTGCCACCTATAATAAAAACCTACAATCAACTTTCTACTAATGATGTCCCATGATTCCCCCTTTTTTTTAAATTATTGCAACCGCTAAGCAATGAAAAAAAAAAAAAAAAAAAACTGGGGTAGGCTGCTCTGTAGAACTTTTAGAATATGATGTCAAAGAGTCTGGAGGCAGAGGATCCACGTGGATGACTCTTGGAGACAATATCTTGGCTCATGCGTAGCTGACCCTATTGTATTGTGATTGAGGCTCTTACATTGTATTGTTATTGTTGTGGTGAATTGTAGATTTAATAAGAGAGAAGAAGATTTTCCATCCTTGAAGGAGTACAATGATTACCTAGAGGAAGTGGAGGATATGAGTAAGCTCCTTTCTTCAACTTTAATTTGGCTTTTCTATGTATTCTTTTTCTACAAGGTTCAAATTGTTAAAGACTGTCTTTACTACAGCGTGCAACTTGATTGAAGGAATAGATGTTCCTGCCATTGAAGCCAAAATTGCCAAATATGAGGAAGAAAATGCTGAACAGATAATAAATGCTCGAGCTCGCAAGGCATGTAAGAGATTGTGTCTATGATTTTTATTCTGTCCTAGACATACAGGATTTTTTCTTCACTGATCTGTATTCTGCGTATTGCATAATTTTGCTTAATATAAGACAAAACTTGTTAGGTCTTAATGTTTTATTTGGATGGCTTTTCATTCATTAGAAAGGAGAATTTCTGAACATGTGTGCTTGCACAGGCAGAGGAGCTAGCTGCTGCTCTGGCAGCTATCAAGGGACGTGCGCATGGTGATGCTGAAGTGGTAAGTTGATTAATTAATTCTCTCTGCTTGGAGTATATATTATCATAGTATCACTTCTCCAATGCTGCAACCACCTACTTGAGGACTATATGATTATCAATTGTTATTTCGCCTTGCCTGATATGTATGTGTGTCTGAGTGTGATGTGTGTGTATATAGTGTGCATACGTGTGTATGTATATTGTTGATGCACAAGTCAGATCAGAACTTTGCTTCTCTCTCTCTCTCTCTCTCTCTCTCTCTCTCTCTCTCTCTCTCTCTCTCACACACACACACACACACACACACACACACACACACACACACACACACACACATACACACACATGCAGCCTTGACCTTAAACATGAGGCACGACGTTGTGTAGGAGTTGTATCACTTGTATGCAAACTATTATTTATTCGGCCATTTGTTGTTCTCTGTCATATCTCTTGTGACCTTCTAAGATTGCTCTCCAATGTGTAGATGGTATGTTACCTGAATTCCT
Organism: Beta lomatogona; assembly: GCA_947646795.1. Taxonomy (NCBI): domain Eukaryota; kingdom Viridiplantae; phylum Streptophyta; class Magnoliopsida; order Caryophyllales; family Amaranthaceae; genus Beta; species Beta lomatogona. The sequence continues at coordinate 345,434 of CANSNZ010000033.1, read as the reverse complement.
ATTTGGTTGGAATATTGTTGTTCAATATCGCATGTTGAATCACTGGTTGACCTTATCTTGTGTCAGACTATCCAAGTTTATGGAACAATAGTAACGCAAATGTATTGCTCTCCAAGGACTTTTTTACTGGCAGAAAATATTTGTTTGTTTTACTTCTATTTGATTATGAAATTACTTGTTAGAAACAGTGTTGTGAAACACAAAATTTAGAAAGGACTAAAGTTGGTGATTATTGGTGCATAGGAACTAGGAAGTTGTTATTACATGCTGAACATCTGCAGTTTTGGATAAACAACTGTATGTTATTTTAGGTTTTCTTATATGTTAACAACAATCAACTTCCCACTTTTAGAGTCCTACGATTCTCTTGTTTAGAAACAACGTTGAAGGACAGGGGTTGTTAGGTCAGAAAAGAAATATCTATAATTCTCCCAACTAGAATTTGACCTTACGACCAGTCAGTTAACAGCTGACCATTTTACCACTGAGCTACTGTTTTAAGTATATTGATGGACTGCTGACTTTTTCATGGATGTGAAGTTTCTTTCTCTTATTTAATAAAGGTTTCCTGCGGAATTATTCGTGATATCGTCTATTATTAAGGCCTGAGTCTCCTTTCCATTTTTTTTTTCATGAGTGCCAATTTTGACATTTAACTACTCCTGCATTGTGATCTGTTTTGTTTTTTGTTGTTGTTGTTGTTGTCTTGACAGCTATATATATACCATCCATCCAAAATAAAAAAAAGAAATGTAATGGTTGTTAAATGATCTTTCGAGCTGTTTTAGACCCATAATAGAAAATGAAGGGGATATTTATCTGCCAGAGGAAAATAAAGCGAACATAAACATGATAAACCAAAAATAGCTTAAGAGGAAGAACACAGGGAGGCGAAATTAAAGAAAATAGAAGGGTAGAAGGAGATGCAGAGTTTAACTGAAACAGAGCTAGTGAGGAGGGAGAGTGGAGGGGAAAGTAAAGTTACTCTGTTGGTGTTAATTAGAGGGGGTGCAGCAGTTAACCTATGTTTTCAGGTGCAACCGTGCAAGCATAGAGGCTTGTGTCTACTCCTCTGGCCCCTATATTGTTGGCTGAATGGGAGACATAGAGAAGCTATGATTTCAATTTTGGTACTATTATAGTGTAATAGATAAATTGAACCTTTAGTTTGCTCAGTCATATCATAGTCAACCAACCAGTTTTTATGTGGAAGCCAGAATAATGCACGCGTGAGAAAGAGAATCAGAGATGGTAATGTTTTAATGAATTTGGAGTTTTCGAATTATTGCAAAATGGACAAGCAAGAAGGGCTACAAACGGCTTAAGTTCAAAACTTAACAGAAGCATATATGGCTTAAATATCCTGAATTTTGTAATAATACAGAAATAAAAAGCGGTGTGCAGTTGCGGTAGCATTTTATATATATTATGAAGATGGTGCTTGAGACTTTCACTTTGGGAGGGGGTGGGTGGGTTGGGTTTTAAATATATCCGTTTATGTTTCTTGTTAATGTGAGACAATCTAGATCCCTGCTGTCTTTTATTGTCTTTCCTGCTATCGTTTCTCTTAATTCTTGTATTACTAAAAAGCTGTATGTTTCTCTAACAAGGTTGCAATACTTTGAGGGGCCTTATATATTGGGTTGGTTCATCTCTATCACAGAGACACAGACAATATCAATAGAGTTGTTTTGAATTTGGCGTTGGCCACTGACTTAGCTCCTTAATGCTTGTAAGCTATTCTTGATATTTCCAGAAAAAGTTTAACCATTTGTGGAAGGTAAATCACTAGTTAAGTTGTCAAATCAGAAAAAGCGGATGGTCCACTTACTTTCCCCTTGTATCCACCTGAATTGCTATTCTGGACAGTTTATATTTCTCCGCATCTCAATCTGTTCCATTTTTGATGGATTGACTGTCCAGCTGACAATCCAAAAGACTGGGCCAGCTTTACCGTGGACAGTGTTCTGAATTATTGTTTTTCCATTGCCTTTGCAAGTCATGTATGGGTTAGCAGAGAGTATGCAGATTTCTCTGTAGTTAAATAACTGCACAGCAGACAGCAGCACTAACTAACCAACCACTCCCCTTTGAAGATGTTGTTGAGGGCTAAGTCTGGGAGGGGAGAGGAAATGTGTATGCAGTCTTTCCCATGGCAAATGAGGTAGACTGCTTTAATGGGCCCTGAAACAAAATTCAGCAGCATATATATATATATATATATATATATATATATATATATATATATATATATATATATATATCAGTTAAGTACACATGTTGGTAATAAATGATTGGAGTATTCAACCTTTTTGAATTGTAATTGGGGGAAAGAATGCCTTTATCTTCTAAGGGAACCCCCTTTGTATCTCAGATATTCAGTAGCAATTATGTTCGGCATAGTTAACCAAGTGAAGGATCTCCATGACTTCAAGAGCACCTTAGTTGGTCATAGCAAGGGAGTGGAAGTGTTAGCTCTCAAGTACCATTTGAAAGACATTCCGTGCTGTGAAGTTAACTATATGTTTTCTTCTCGGCTGAGTGTCAATCTGAACTATATTGTTGTCTGGCTTCTTAAACTTTGTTTAGACAGAAATAGGAACATCTACTAGTCTTTCCTCTTCTCCTCGACTCTGCAATTGTTGGTTACTTCTTTTGATATGATGAAGCCAATGCCTTAATTCTGTTGTCAGAACAAAATTTTGGTTTACCCTTAACAGACCCCTATCACCCTGGCAGTGTCTGCATTAGATCATCCTAAGATGCTGTGTAGTGGTTCCCGATTGATAAATTAGACTGCGTGCTTAATTGCAAACTCTGAACTAGCTGTTTCATGGTTGCAGAACTTTGTGTAACCTTTTGTTTTCTTGGTTTCATATGCTTCTGTACTTGTTATTGGAAATTGGTACCTGTTGAAATTGCTTTTTCCTTTAAGAGGAAAAAGGGCAGTCGTGACTTGTCTTCCACAAAGTGGTTATTGACTTATGACATCTCTAAGTAATCCTCCACTGCCTTCTTTTAATTATCCATCTTCTTCCATTTTTACTAGTTGCCGTGTATGTCCAGCACAACTAGGCAATAAGAACACCATTCTTTAGCTCTTACTTTCCCTGAACTCTTGCTTTGAATATCTTTTGGCCAAGCCATCTTGTTTGTACGACTTTAGCTTACATCTCTTCTGCTTCTCGAAGGAAACAATATTTGCTTTGTCAGGATCATCAGGAACTGTTCCAGGGACTTTTTATAGGGAAACAATGTGCATCAGTGATGTAGAGAGGATATATTTTCTTACTGTAATTCTCATCGTCCAAGATGTATCTCCTATAAGAGAATGTGATCATTCACCGTGTTAAAGGATCACAAGCCCAGGTTATAGGCTTGTTACATGATACTTATATTCTTTTGCGTGGTAAGACAAATATACTCTGTGAAGAGAAGAGGCATGTGCTATACAGTGTATTTTCTGGTCATATATTTGTGACGTCTTGTAGTGGAAAAGTGCTTTCATCTGAGTGCTCTTTTTTTACATTTAAATTTTTTTTCTTCATGGAATTCCTGTGTCTTGATAGATGGCTTATATAGCGCTTGCTGTAATAGATTCGAGCATATATGTTGATCGTAATCCTGTGTCAGTATGTCACTATGTCCTCTCAATAAATCTCTCTCTCTTCCTCGCAAGTCAATAAGCTGACGAGGGGCTTTATGGTATTGGGAAAGGTGCATTAACTTGTTGCTATATGTTGTTTCTATGTTTACTTGCACATCAGGATATACTAATTCTGTCTACGTATCCACTCGGGTCATTCTTCTCTTTCCTCACTTCCTCCCAAGCGTGCCATGTGCTATATGATTGAGTTGCCAGAAATGCATTTTTTGCCGAGGAGTACCATGTTGAGCTGTGACGTGGTACTTTAAAATGTCAATGTGTGTATTTGGGTATCTCAATCTCTCGATGTGTACCAGAATTGGTATATTGTATTACAAATCATTCCATCTTTCTTCATCTGCTGCTAAAAGATACACACCTGTTTTTACTGTTTTATGATTAGTTATAACAAAGTGGAAAAGGAAGAAGAATAGCAAACACTTATACTCTGTTTTGGCGGAAAATGCGCAATCGCAGGGAAAACTAGTTAACTCATTGAGCAGTCAGAAAATTTCCAAGCTGAATTCCTTGTTTGTGTGAACAGGGAACAGAACAGAGCTCACAAGCAGGTGTATCTACCACAACCCAAGGGCAATATGCACCTGCAGTTGCCGGAGGGGCTTTTATGCAACCAAGACCGACGGGAATGGCCCTACAACCACTACCACTTGGGGGTCCCGACATGCATCTTGATGATGAAGAAATGATGAGGCTTCGAGATGAAAAAGGTAGCCGTGCAGGAGGATGGACTCCGGAATTTGGAAAGAAGAGGGCACTCGAGGAAGCTTTTGGGAGCCTTTGGCTGTGAGGCCTTACAGGAAATTGGCATATGCATCTTATCTTCCATGTATTTGGATCATCCAAATGAGGAGTTTTGAAGTTCTATTTGTAATATGACAGCTTGATAGTCGGCTAGGATCTTTTAGATGAACAAAATGGATTAGAAAGATGGAAAGTTCATGTAATATATACCGAGAATATAATATGGTTTCACTGATCATTCAGCCATTTATTGCAACTATCTTGTAACCACGAATGAGGTAAATAATGACTTTTGGACAAGTAGATCTTGAGTTAAATGTTCTGTTAGCACGAGTAAAATAGAGATCAAACTTTAAGTGGGGTTACTTCGAAAATATTTGATAATTTTGCTTGATTGCTGATAAAGTGCAACCGTGGTAGTTATTCTGTATTGAATTCCTTTCAATCATTATGAAATTTCATATTCTTTTTTCCATTTTTGACGTGAGAGATTGACGTCATTGATTTTGCCAGTTTGAGTAGGGATATAAATTGGATGATTGGGTTGGATTTTGCCAAGTTCACGTTCATTCCGAGATATTTTCGACTTAGAATTTGGAGTGCAAATCTAATACAAATCTATTCTAATCCAAGTTTAATTTGAGGAGAAGCCTATGAAAACGAGTACAAATACGATGATATTTTAGGCACACTTCCCCAAACGATCATAAATGCGATTCCACCTCCAAAACGACTATTTTGAAAAACAGACACCACCAATGACCCTCAAATGGCACAAATTTCGAGAAGATAATCAAAACGACTACTAATACGATGATATTCTAGGCACACTTCTCGAGGCAATATTAAACAACCGAGTTCATCTCCAAAATGTATTTTTTTTGAAATAACGAACACCACCGACGAACCTCTAGGGGCACGAAATTCAATAAGTCCATCAAAACGAGTACCAATACGATGTTATTCTAGGCACGCCTCCCGATGCAATCTTAAACGGCCGCTTTCACCTCCAAAACATCTTTTTTTGGAAACGGACACCTCCGACGATCCTTAAGGGATACGAATTTCAAGAAGCCCATGCAAACGAGTACCAATACAAAGATATTCTAGGCATGCTTCCTGAAGCGATCTTAAACGGCCTATCAATTCCCCGTTTGTTTAAGTCCCTGTTTACAAAGAATATATCCGAAAGCAATGAAGACCTTCCTCTATCAAACATAATTGTTCGGGTTCCACCATAATGTACCAATGATATTGTATGCCGTCTAATATACGCCTATCCACAGGAGTTTGTAGCCTGAAACCACGCTTAAATTAACTCTTATCCTCAACTTTTTCTAGGCTGCGCACTGATGAAATGGATTGAAATATTATCCAAGCTTTTTCCCCTGCTAATTAGAGGTGATCATGGGCCGGGCCGAGCTTTGGCAAACAGAGTGGCCCGTTTCGGGCCAAAGCCTCGGGATGAAATTCTCGCGCAAAAACCCGCTAATTCAGACTGGCCCATGCAGGCTTTTCAGGCCGGGCCAAAAATTAGCCTAATTTTCTATATTTAACTCGTCTGTGGTCTGGTTTTTTTGCCCAAAATATCGGACCGTGCCCAACAGCGGGCCGAAAACCCATCCATTTTTGGGCGGGGTCGGGCCCACAGGCTGGCCCCATGTTGATCACCTCTATTGATGATTGCGCTTTCTTGGGACTGTGACACCAAAGTATATGACCCCTTTTGAATCTTTAAAAAAATTAATTGTAAATATATTAAAACAATGCAAAAACCCAAAATTTAAAATTCTTATAGACCAAAAAGTAATACTTTCAATTAATAGAATTTTGGTCTATAAGAATTTTGGTAAATTTTGATTATATTATCATCTTCCAGATTAATTTTTAATTTCATCTCACTGGCAAACTGTTCAATTTAATGGCTGCCCTCCTTAAGCCTCTTGACCGCCACTTCTCTCCATCCTCCAGTACACCTTGGTAAGCTAATCTCAAACCACCCTCTCCAATCACACGATCGTCACCGATTGCCTGGGACAACTCGTCGTAACTAAATATCCGGATCATCTAATTCCTTTTGCGCTGTTGCTAGCACTATATCTGCTGTTTTGTGTGCAACCCATATAAAACCAGTTTACAATTTTGGCAACTAAACTTAGGGGCCTATTCATTTACCAAAAGAACTTGAGCTTATTTATTGGATCATGGCCAATGGCCCAAATAATTCATACAAAGTCCAAACCAATCGTCTAGTACTCAAATAAAATTTAAAAATTACCGCCCCAGTTTTTTCAACCTGGATCACACTCGCACTCCTATAGAATCTGGACTCATCACTCCTTGCTTCCAAAATCCTCTTTGCATACTCTGTCAGTACATTTGGATCCATGTCCACAACTTTATCAAACCTTGCTCCAGTCCTCTTCATGCACCATGTTCTTATTTCTGCAATAAAACCAAGAGCATAAACCATGTCATTAATTATGTCACAGAATTAAAAGCAACAAAATGCAAAAAAAATCGATACCTTCAAGTAGAGTCAATACAGGTAAGTCCCTGTATGGCTTAGTGCATGCATTGAAGGATTCCACAAAATTTGTGGTGTTGTGATCACAACAGAGATCAGTGTCAAAGAAAGCTCTGCTCCACTGCTCTGTACATTTCTCCAAATACTCAACAACCTTTGGATTGTACTTGAATATCTTCTCCGTGGACTTAGTGTAGACATACTGGTTGTAGGCATCAACTGCAGTCTAGAAAAATTTGTGGAAGGCTGTCCCACTATAGCCTTCATTCTTGCAGTTGCTGTAGAGGTGTTGGCAACAAATTCTCCTTGTTACCTGAGGGAATACATCAAGTAATGTTGACTCCACACCCTGCAAAAAACAAAACAAGTTATGCTTAAAACATATAACTTAAAGTGTAAATGAAACTGATCCAACTAACACAGTAAGTTAAGGATCTTACCCTCATCCTATCATTGATGAAGGTCCAGCCAGTCCTCTTGGACCCCTCTTGCTGGAAAAGCTATTTCAGATTGTTGAAGAAGTAACTCCATGAAGCAATGCTCTCAGTTGGCACAATTGCATAGGCAATGAAAAAAAACTCATTGTTGCCATCTATGCTCACTGCTGTTACAAAATCCCCTTGTAGTTGCCACTGAGATGAGCTCCATCTATCCCAATAATGGGTCTGCATCCTTTGATGAAGCCCTTAACCCGAGCATTGAAGGCTATGAAGCATGATTTGAACTTGGGCCGACTTTGTGAAGTGTACCCTGTCCGACTTATGAGGGCATAACTTCCTGGGTTGGTCTTGTTAATCATCTCAACATACCTAGGAAGCATACTATATGCCTGCTCAAAGCCCCCATAAAGTTCCTCTCTTGCTAAGCTCTTAACTTTGTATAACAGCCTCTTTTTAACCCTTAGCCTAAACTTATTCATGCACATATTTTGTAGGGACTCAACATGAATGTTTGGGTTTCCCCTCACCTCATCAGCCAAGTTCTTGCAAAGCCACTTAGAAGACAACATAGGGTTCTCCTCCAATCTCCCACAAGTTGAATGCTCACCCCTTAGTGTCTTAATTGCCCAAGATACATTGTCAGTCATAACTAATGCATGTATCCTCCATTCACAACCTTTCATAATGCAAGTGGCTGTGAATCTCTTCCTATCAGCATTTTCTATGTTCAATCCAAACCCCTCATGTATATAAAAATCCCTAAGTACATCTAGGAATTCCTCTTTGTTGGGGAAGATAAGCCAGGGGTGCAACTTGATTGATCCAAAGGGTGCATCACTCCAAATTGTCCCATTTTTATACAATTTGTCTGTTGATGCACTCCCATCAAGGTGATCCTCAAATGATTTGTCAGGTATCTCCTCCTCCACATGAATACTGATTTCATCCTCAATGAAATCAATTTCAAAAATTTCATCACCACTAGATTTAACATCATCTAGGCATTCAAAATCATCATCACTCTCATCCTCAGTAGACTCTACACTCAACTGAAGTTGGCTTTCATTGTGCTTCCTCCTCCCCTGCTATTCCTTACACCAGATTTCCCCTTAGGCCTTGGGATCCTAAATTTAATTGCATTACTCTTTGGTATCCTAAACCCAGCAGGCCTAGTCCTAGAAGGAACTTTTTTCTTCCCCTGCTGTGAAGGTGGTTGGAATGTCTTCCCTTCTTGGCTTGCACCAGGTGGTGGTGAGGGAGGGTTGTGTTGAGTCATTTGGTGGTGAGGAAGGTTGTGTTGAGGGGGGTTGTGTTGAATGGTGTGGTGAGTGAGGTGGTGATGAGGGACTCTGTGTTGATTGAGGTGTGTTGAGGGGGTTGTGTTGAGTGGTGTGGTGTGGTGTGGTGAGTGAGGTGGTGAGTAAAGTGGTGGTGAGTGAGGTGGTGAGTAAAGTGGTGGTGAGTGAGTTGGTGAGCCAAGTGGTGGTGATTTAGTTGGGGGGCTAGCTGCTGGAGGTAAGGGAGGTTGTTGTGGTTGTGAGGGTGTGGCGGGTGGAGGTGAAGGAGGTGGTGGTGAGGGGTTAGGTGGTGTGGTAGGTGGTGGTGCGGGGTGTGGAGCTGCAAGTGGTGTGGTAGGTGGTGGTGGGGGGTTGTGAATCCCCCCGGAAAGTCCTCAACATGTTCTTGTGAGGAGTAACCCTCATGTACTCACAGACAACCTCTTTTCTAAAATACCTTTTTAACATAAAACATAGAGATCAAAGTATTATCACCCGTGTGAAAACGTATCGGCTTATTCAGAATCTTGCAGCGGAAAACAATAATAATAAACTTTATAAACAAAACTTAGTCAACAATATAGTCAACTCCAAAACTAACCAACAAAACCAAAGTCAACTCTAAAACCAAATCAAACCAACTAAGAAAAGTATAACTCCGAAAGTACTATAATTAAACTGCACAAGCTCTCCAATCCCGATCCCAATGATGCATCATGTTCCAACCTGTAGATAGACAATGCACTATTGATCCCTAGAGGCTGCTCACCAAAACGGGTCATCACAGGATCAATAAAGCAAAGCCAAGATCAATATACACAACAAAATCACGTAATCAGCAAAGCAGAATACTACATACTAAACAATCCTAACATGATACTAATAAATAGTAGGCAGGAATAAATAATAGTATAATAACTTGCAAGCAACTTTTGCAGAACTTAACTTTTAAAACATTCAGGACCGAGTTGTCTAACTTAAACCAGCCTTCCCTTTGGAAGATGAAATACGAGCGCGACTCCGTATTCCCATGACCTACGATATCGAGGAACCTTTGAAATAAAAATAAGACACGGTGATCAATCCGGCCTCAGAAAAAGCCATTGCCCGCTCACCATGTACCCCACCTCCTAATTGTCCAACACTTCAGACGTGTACCAGTCTAAAGCTATTGTTATCCAATTTCACTTTACATGATTTACCAGTTATTACTTATTATGACCAGGGCCGTTTTTTAGATTCTTGTGGCCCTGTTCTGATAACAAAATGAGGCCCCTATTATAAGTAGAAGCGTGATTTGAGAAACTTTGGGAAATAGGTATCATTAATAGAAGAGAGAAAGAAAAAGGAGTATTCCTTGTAATTGAGATATTTTTCTAGGGCTTAACCTCGATATTAGGCCCCTAGAAAATGTGGCCCTGTGCTGCAGACCTTTATGCACATGCTAAAATCCGGCCCTGATTATGACTCACAAGTACAGCAAACATCATAATCAATCAACAATTACAAATTCCACTTTTATATTAGGATTAGATAAGTGATCACACAACTTAACAATCCAAGCTTACTTTCAACTTTAATCCAATCCTTCTTATTTGTTGAACATAGCCAACAACCAAATTACCTTTCAAAGGTAGAAAATATCAACTTACCAAATAAGGCCCTCGGTCCTTATAAAGCAATGAAGTACTAAAAAGGAACAATGATCAATCATGATCCAATATTAATAAATATATTAATTCCCCCATGTGAATTAATAAAGTAAAGTTCCCAACCAACGTGCTTGCATCAATCTTCCATACAAACATGATATAAATCTCATAATTAACATGTTTACACCACAGCATAAAACATGCAAAATCCAACATAATAAATATCATATATGAACTCAACATAGTTCCTATACATGATACTACATAATTCTCCTTCCTAAAATCATGATACTATCTCAATCACACATAGGTATGTACGTACCTTGTGTAGACAAATTGGGATGCCACTTTAACCAACTTAAAAGTCGCCTAGAGAGAATTCTCCGCCTAAAATAACCAATATAGATTCATAATCAAACCTTCATGAATTTTCAGCAATAGTAAAATACTTTAAAACCCTCTTAAACATGTTTAAAACTTTTCTCAATAATAAAACTTGGTTACTAAACCTCCTAGCATAATTCTCACTACACTAGTGGTTAAAATTCATCATAAAACACCTTAAAAATTCTTCCTTTAAATTTCCAGCAATATAACATGAATTAAAACTCCCTTAAAACATATTCAAACATGCTTAGAAACATAAAGGCAATAATTTTCATAAATTATAATAAACTACTAGGTTTTTCTAACTTTCAAAACCCTAAAAATTCATGCTTTGATAATTAAAATCTACTATAAACTCAAATATGCAAATCTGAATTTTATTTCATCAATACACAAATTATATAACTTAGATTCAATAATAAATCATCAACTTATAACTTTTAAACATAACTAATTAAAAAAAACCTAAAAATACAATCTTTGAATAAAACTTGAGGAGGAAACAAAGAAACAAACCAAAGCAAAAAGGAAAGAAGAAGGCGGCGCAGCGGCAGCAGTGGGCCTGGGCCGGGCCGTGGACATAATCTGAAAATTTCAGGCCCGGCACGGCACGGCCCGCCATTCACGGGCTCGGGCCAATCCCGGCCCGCCGATGCCCAAAGCCCGCGGGCCAGGCCCGTGAACAGTCCCGGCCCGGCCCATGCCCAGGTCTAACCCCCATCCGTTCCAAAAGGAAGTCTCTTTGAGTTGCATTTGATCCCCATCCAGACTCCACTAAATGAGTGCATTTACTTTTTCTTTATAATCTACCCACTTTGTACTTAAGCGATTAGACTATCCACATACTTCATTTTTGACTATCATTTGTGATTTATACATAAGGAAAAATACATTATTTGAGATCTTGTTAGATTCATCTCAACATATAATTTCCAAATATCAACTTTTAATAATTTTTACTTGTTTGTAGTTAAAGATATTAACGTTCAAAGTTCAGCATTGGCTAACTTGAAATTCAGACTTTGTAATTTAAGAAGAAAGAAAAGTGGTATCATGCATTTTAAACCATATCTTCCTCGGAACCAAATCGAGTACTTTGCCGATTAAAAAGAAAAGTGGTATCATGCATTTTAAACCATATCTTCCTCGGAACCAAATTGGATCATATGCCTGCGTAAAATCCAAAATGGTCAATCACTTGAATCCCTCTTTGCATAGCAAAATCATCATTGACAGTAACAAAACCATTTCGGCTTACCCTCACATGAGTTCATGACCATTCAGATCGCGATTAATAAATAGCTTCTCCAAAAATTACCTTGTACCACCTCATGTAAATCTTTCCACAACTATTTTTCCAGAGCATGCTCTACACGAGACATGTTGGCACTACTAAAGATAATAATCCCTCTACATATGATCACTCTCATAATCTTATCACCTAACCTATATACCAAAGCTATCTTTATAGAGCATCCTCTACACGAGACATGTTGGCACTAATAAAGATAATAATCCCTCTACATATGATCTCCATTCTCATAATCTTATCACAAAACCTATATACCAAGAGGATCCTCTACACGAGACATGTTGGCACTAATAAAGATAGTAATCCCTCTTACATATGCATAAACTACGTAGTCACTAGTTGATCATCAATAATAATACCAACTCATTTTCTATTTTTATCTCGTCCTAGAAAAGTATAAAGAGCGACTCTGCAATCTCCCAAGAAAATTTAGTTCCCATAAATTTTGTACCTATTTTCCCAGTAACAACAGAATCATATCCAAAAGCAAAAGAAATTCCTCAAAGCTTCAAGTCATTGATATGGTCTCCAGAAGAAATTAACATACCTTCACATGATGTATGCTTCAGGCGAATAGAACAAGAAATTTTCAGGCTTACTGGTATACACATCTGCATACTGATGGATGTGATAAGCAAATTAAAGGATTATTCTTGACCAGCGTGTTGTTGAACATCAGTTGAAATGAGACAAAAATGTAAAGTCATTCATTCGAATATCATAAATAATAAAAAGAAAAAACCGGAAGAAACTTACCAATTGAGTTAATGTGTTGTCTCACTTTCAAATCTTGAAACTTTTTGATGGCGAACATAACTACCTCCTCTCATGAACCGAAGTGTGCAATCTTTTTCCCGTGCTTTGTCAGTTCGCCATTTACAAATACTACATCCATAGACAAATCCGAAGGGATTAATGATCGAATTTTCTTCCTGTGTTTAGGTTTCACAGGAGCAAACCATTCAGATTCTATATTCTCCAACCTCCATCCATCGAGAGGTTCCTTGAGAACGAATTTACGTCGTAGTAATTCCTCATCAATGACATTTTCAGGGGCCGCACTCAGGAAATGAATTGAAACATCTTCCAATTCCCTTCCCCTGCTAAGGCCCTGTTCTTTTGAACTTATTTTGGCTGAACTGAACTGAACGTATTTTATTTTTGCTGAACTGAACTTATTTTTGCTGAACTGAACTTATTTTTACTTATTTTTGCTGAACTGAATTTATTTTTGCTGAACTGAACTTATTTTTGCTAAATAAAAATAATAACTAATAATAATAAATAATAATAATAAATAATAAATAATAAATAATAATAATAATAATTAATAAAAAAATAATAATAATAATAAATGAATAATAATAATAAATAATAAATAAATAATAATAATAATAAATAATAATATAATAATAAATAATAAATAATAATTGTTTCGTTCTCTTCTTGTCCAACAAGTCAGCTGTAGGCTGAACTTTCTTGTCTCGCAAGTAAACGAGTTCCCTTAGATGTTCTTCAGCTGGAGACTTGTGCAACAATGCCTGAATTAGCTTAGTCCTTAGTCTGGGCTTCGCTCCCGAACCTGCAAAAAGGGACCCACCTTGGAGGTTTGGGTGGTGGTTCCCCCTTCGAAGCTTAAGTCAGATATCAGGAGTTTGTGAGAGAATGTAGAGATAGAGAGAGAAAGTGAGAGAGTATTTTTTTAAGAGTAACTTTACACTGTTTGCATTGAATGCCTTTTCTCCTGATTTCTGGGGTATTTATAGTGATAGCAAGATGACAACTATCCTTAAAATCTGCCCTACAATAGTGGCCTCTGATTGGCTGAGGAACCAGATCATGACACGTGGCAGGTCATGATTTGTGAGGGTTTATCAACCATTCTCATGCAGCCACCTCATAGGGCTGGGCTCTGACTTCCTTTTGGGCCAAAAAGGCAGCCTTTTAAGCCAACTGAGTATGACCCAAAGGGCAGACCTTCATTCTCTACTCACTAGGGAAGGACACGTGTACGGTTCTGATGAGCCCAAGTGTCTTTAAAGGAACCGTAGATGTTAGGCTACAACAATAATCATAATAAATAATAATAATAATAAATAATAATTAATAAATAATAAATAGTAATTAATAAAAAAAAAACAATAAATAATAATAAATAATAAATAATAAATAATAATAATAAATAATAAATAATAAATAATAATAATAATAATAATAATAATAATAATAAATAATAATAATAATAATAAATAATAATAATAATAAATAATAATATAATAATAAATACTCCCTCCGTCCCAGAAAGATCTGAACACTTGTGGGACACGTAGTTTAAGGTGATAAGTTGTGGTTTGGTTATCAAATGTTTTTTTATTTAAAAAGTAGATGTGATAGGAGTTTGTGGGGTATTATTTATTAGAGGATAGAGAAAGTTGGGTAACTTTTTATTGATAAAATGTAGAGTGTGAGTCAAAGATGTGCAAAAGAAATAATATATTAATGGTGGGACGATGCCAAGAATAGAAGTGTTCATACTAATTTGGGACAACATAAAAGGAAAGTGTTCAAACTATTCTGGGACGGAGGTAGTAATAAATAATAATAAATAATAAATAATAAATAATAAATAATAAATAATAAATAATAATAATAATAATAAATAATAATAAATAATAAATAATAATAATAAATAATAAATAATAATAATAATAATAATAATAATAATAATAAATAATAATAAATAATAGATAATAGATAATAGATAATAAATAATAAATAATAATAATAAATAATAAATAATAAATAATAAATAATAAATAATAAATAATAATAATAATAATAAATAATAGTAAATAATAATAATAGATAATAGATAATAAATAATAAATAATAATAATAATAATAATAATAATAATAATAATAATAATAATAAATAATAATAATAATAATAATAATAATAATAATAATAATAATAATAATAAATAATAAATAATAAATAATAATAATTAAAATAAATAATTAATAATAAATAATATATAATAGATAATATATAATATATAATATATAATATATAATAATTAATAATAATTAAAATGAATAATTAATAATATATAATATATAATATATAATATATAATATATAATATATAATAATAAATAATAAATAATAAATAATAAATAATAAATAATAAATAATAATAATAGTAAATAATAATAAATAATAATAATAATAATAATAATAATAATAGATTATAGATAATAAATAATAAATATTAATAAATAATAATAATAATAATTATAATAATAATAATAATAATAATAATAAATAATAATAAAAATATTAAAATAAAAAAATAAAAAATAAAAATAAAAATAAAATAAAAAAATATAAAAAATTACAAATTTATTGTTATTATAATTATAATATTGATAATAATAACAATATTAATAGTAATATTGAAAACAAAAATAATAATTACAACATTAATAGTAATACTGAACTTATTTTTGCTGAAGTGAACTTATTTTTGCTGAACTGAACTTATTTTTACTTATTTTTGCTGAACTGAACTTATTTTTACTTATTTTTGCTGAACTGAACTTATTTTTGATGAACTGAACTTATTTTTACTTATTTTTGCTGAAAATAAGTCCAAAAGAACAAGGCCTAAGTAATGCTGCCGCTTCTTTGGGACCATGTCGAACAAGTATATGTCCTTTAGCGGTCTGTAAAAAAATTAATTACGAATAATTTTAAGATCGACACAGAAATAAAAATTGTAAGATGACATAATTACTCCTTAAGGAGGCTAAGGATACAGAATATCTTTACACATATTTACACTAATAAAAATATTTGCATCAAACAAAATAAATAGTTTTTTTTAAAAAGGTATTTTTTTTAAAAAATTACCAACAACTCTATTTTTCCCATTTTATAAATAGAGCCCAATATTAAGATACTTCCATACATTTTCCACACAAAATTCGATTAATATATATAATTAGTTATAATATGAATTAAAATAATATTTAAATTACAAACATTGATCATTAGTATAACTTTAATTAACCAAAAATGATAAATATGGTTAGCATTGAAATGGAATAAGAGGATAGAGAGAAAATGTGGTGGGGTATGGTAAATAGAAGGAAAAATAATTTGATGACCCCAAAAATTGGTCCAACCATTGAGACCAAAAATTGGTCCAACCATTGAGACCAAAAATTGGTTCAACCATTGACACCAAAAAAATAGAGTTTATCGCGTCGTTCCGGACTAGTAAGATCATGCACAATAAAATAATAAATACATTAAAGTCTTGACACAAAATTTTAACTTACCAGACTAATATACCGATTAATTTTGTGTTAATACTTTAATGTCTTTAATATTTTATTATTTTTTTAAGAAAAAAATTTATTAATTATTTATAAATTTTATACACCATTAGTTTAAGAAAGACATTATAGAATGTATAATTTATTATCTTATATATAGATTATCAACTTTTAACGCGATGACGAGGCATAAGGCTCTAATTAATAATGTGCTTACTTTTTTGTCTCGTGCTATAATATATAATACTTCATAGGATGGAAGGGAATATAACAAGTCAAGTAAGCCAAGAGGGAGGTAGTCAGGGAAGGGGAAAAAACAAGCGCCACTAGACTCCAAAAGAGGATGAAGTGCTGATAAAGGCCTTGCACGAGTTGACTACCGAACCCAAACGGAAGAGCGAAAATGGATTTAAAAGCGGTTATATGAACAAGTTGGACGAAATGCTTCACTTTAAAGATGCCTTAATGTGGTTTGAGAACAGAACCTCTTATCGAGTCGAGGCTAAAACATTGGTAAGAAAAATACAGTGTTTTGGCTGAACCATTAGTGGCATGGCCGGCTAACTACCTGTGCAAGGTGAGCCTTAGCACATGGTCTCCACTGTTGGAGGGGCCCCAATTCTATTTCTTCAAGCCATTTATTTCTTTCATCTTCTTTCTTTAGGCATCTTCCTCCATTGGAAGCTAAAAGAAACTTTAATCCTG
This sequence comes from Beta lomatogona, assembly GCA_947646795.1. NCBI lineage: Eukaryota > Viridiplantae > Streptophyta > Magnoliopsida > Caryophyllales > Amaranthaceae > Beta > Beta lomatogona. The sequence goes on along the minus strand of CANSNZ010000033.1, from coordinate 328,386 downwards.
TTGAAAACTGGGTATTATGAACCCAATTCTTTCACCTTATCATTCCCAAGCAAAATTAAAGTCCATAAAAAAAGGAAGAGAAAATTAAGGATTTTACTTTTTAAGTAAAAATTTAAAGCCTCTTGTTGTCTCATTCACTTCATATCCAATTAAAACAAAGGGGCAAATGGGCTTGGAAGAAGGAAGATAAATTCTCTATTTTTTATTGCTATCAAAACTTTTTCCTCTCACAAATATGATTTAGGAGGTCTGAGTTAGCATTTACTATTTAGTAGTGAAAGAAACTGATTACTTGACGCTCTGTTGACATTATAAGTTTCTTGAAACTTAGGAGGAAATCTAGTTAAAGCTCTTTGTGTTTTCTATGTACATAGATTAAAGAATATAGGGGTTTAGGTGATATTAGTTTAAGATTACATAGGAACTTGTTAACAGTATGAAATTTGATCATTTTTATTTTTTAAGATGTTTGTATTTTCTTATAGGTAAAAAAAAGTTGTACTATGATTTTAACATAAAATGTATTTTTGAATGTTAATACTGGATTTTTCAATGTGGTATCCCTGTGTTTTAGCATCTCTTATGTTTTTTTTTTTTATATTTTGTTTTGCATTTCATTAAACTCAAGAGATGGATAGACTCAACTCTAAACCAGGTATCTCCTCATCAAAGGAGAACTTTTATAGTGTTTGAAACACACCCAGAATGAAGGTGCCCATCCACCTCTATCACAAGATACATCAGTCCACAAGAACCCAATACAACAAATATCATCCAAAGTAGTCAGTAGGTGGTAGGATTACATGAAAAACAAACCCAAGAAGCTACACTAAATAAGATAAATACAAGCTTACCAAATGGATGTAGTCAAGCGAGAAACCGAAGATGGAGTTGGACTTGAAAGCAAAACTTAAAACTCATGAATCCATCGATGGATTGGTTTATTGGGACCCACGCAAGGAATTCATCCCTCCCCGCCCAAGCCTTGTTTGGCCATGGAAACCGCCACAAAATTTGATCTTCTTCCCTTATACTTTACCTCAATAGTGCCATTCAAAGTCATGCTCCTGATGAAGTTTAGAATAAAATTCAAATTCCATGGTCCTCCGGATCTCTCATTGCACCATTTAACAGCATTGGCCGAGCCGGACTCGATGCAAATTTTCAGGCTTGAAGTACGACTGCTGCTCATGTGAATCTTTATAGCTCGATGTATTGCTAGCACCTCAGCCCAGTTAATTTCCATAAAAGGAATTGGCGATGAAAAGAGGCAGATGAAAGCACTAGAATTATTGCGAAGAACACCTCCAATGGCAGCCTGGGAATGAAATGCGTCCATCGAAGCATCAACGTTCCATTTAAGCAGTTCGTTAGATGGAGGGGACCATTCAATCATACTGAGATTCGGCGGGGCAAGAGGTAGTGAGCATACCGAAGGAGACCACATAAGACAAGATGGGTTACGGAGGACCTCCTTCGAACTATAAGGAAAAGGGTTCCCCCCACCCTTTAATCCACCAAGATAGCCTTAAAAGAACTAGGTCTTGTAATTGACGCAAAGAGCATGATGAGTTCTGAAAAATCCTCGCATTTCGCTTTTTCCAAACTAACCATAAGATGATGGAAAAGCTGGCGAACCACACCTTTTTAAAGAAAGCGCCCTTGCTCGGAAAATGCCATTGATCAAAGGCGTGCCTTAGAGAGTAGGGAGATACCCATTCAATACCCCAAAGATGGAACCATCATGTCCATAATTTCCAAGAGAGATCACAGTGTAAAAAGAGATGATTGGAGCATTCTTGGTGAAAGCCACAGAGGACACTTATTGATTCCTCCAAAGGAATAATGCCCAACGTGGCAAGTTTCTTTTAGTGTTTAGTTGGCTAAGAATAGCAAACCAAGCAAAGATTTCAATTTGATATGGCACGAGCCCACGCCACATTCCTTTAACTACATCAAGATGATAGTGAGATTGGGATTTGGCAAGTTCTCGGGTGCAAGATTTGACCGAAAAAATGCCAGATTTGTTCGACTTCCATATGAGATTGTCCTCGCCATTAGCGAGACGAACTGCCCTTCTTAGGATAGAGTTGAGAGTATCACTCTCCTTGAGGTCACGAGGCCTCAAGGCCCTCTTCCAAGAAAGACTCCACTGCCAAGAGTTCCCGTCCCAAAACCCACATGATGCGACAAAAGCATTGGAGAATTGGCTAAGAAGGAACAAACGGGGGCACACAATTTTGAGTGGTAATTCACCCACCCACAAATCATGCCAAAAGAGTGTTTTGCTGCCATCACCAATTTGCTTCCTGACCATGTTAGATACGAAGGATTTTGCAATGTCATGATTGAAAATTGTGTTGCATATAGATTTTCAAGGTCCACCGCACCTAGGAGGAGCGATGCTATGGATGGAGAGAGAAGAGTCATAACCATACTTATGCTTGATTACCTCATGCCAAAGGGATTTAGGCTCTTAGAAGTAGCGCCACACCCACTTGAACAAAAGAGCCACATTCTTATGATGTAGGTTTCCAAAATTCAACCCACCAAGCTGTTTAGGGAGTTCAAGGAACTTCCAAGCAAGAAGAGGAACCACATTTTTTTCGGAGCTCCCTCCCCAAAAAAATTTCCTTTGAATTCTTGTGATTTTCTCTATTACCCCTTTTGGAATGGGGAAAAAAGACATGTAGTAGAAGGGAAGATTAGTGAGTGATGCTTTAATAAGTGTTGCTCGCCCTCCAATTGAGAGAGTGCTACTCTTCCACGATGCTAGCTTTTTTTCCATTCATGCAATAATGGGGTCCCATAAATTGAGTCGCGAAATCGAGCCACCAATTGGTAGACCCAGATAGGAGAAGGGCAAACCAGTGAACCACCAATCTGGCAATGTAGAGCCGCGGCAGTATTTTGGAGCCATGAGGATGAGACATTGAGTGGTTTGCAAACCGGAGGCAAATTGGAATGCAACTAGAGCCATTTTGATGTTCTCTAGATATTCCACCTTCGGGGGCGAGAAAATAATCGTATCATCCACATATTGCAAGTATGAGATTTTTAATCCTCTCCGGCCAATTTCAATACCTTCCCACAGATAGAGCATGGAGGCTTTTTGGATGATAAGATTTAGTGGCTCGACAATAAGGTCGAAGAGAAACGGTGATAAGAGATCACCTTGTCGAAGGCCACGCTGCAACTTAAAAGGAGGTGACGGGGAGCCGTTAATGAGAATAGAAGCAGAGGTCGTCATCACACAAGTTCTTATCCATTCACGCATTGTGGTGGGAAACACATTTTTTCATGCGTCCAATCCAAGAATGACAATGATACGCTATCGAAAGCATTGTGAAAATCCAGCTTTAGGATAGTGGCCTTCTTTTTATCACGCTTACATGATTCAACTAGCTCACTAGCAATAAGAGCCCCATCAAGTATCTGCCTACCTCTTATGAATGAAGATTGTTGAGGACCGATTAGAGAAGGCATCACCTTTTGGAGTCTTCTGGCCAACAGTTTAGCAATTACCTTATAAACGCAGCCTGCCATGCTAATAGGCCTATAGTCCTTGAAGCCCTAAGGAGAATCAGTTTTTGGTATTAACGCTATAAAAGCATTGTTACAGTCGCGGGGAAGACAAGAATTACCCTGAAAATATGCCACAATATCATAGAAATCCCATTTAATGACATCCCAAGCACTCTTTACAAACATGAAATTAAACCCGTCCGGGTCCGGCGCTTTGGAGTTATCACATGATGCAACGGCATCATCAATCTCATCATGAGTGAAAGGGGCTGTGAGAAATTCGGCTTGAGAGGAATCTATTTGCTTAAAATCAAGATCTTCGAAAGTGGGTCTCACATGGTGGTCTTCTTTGAAGACTTTGGAAAAGAATGACACGACCTCTTGTTTTAATTCGTCTAGAGAATCAATGATACCCCCCTCAGAATCAACAAGTTCAATATTGTTCTTGCGACGCCGTATGGAAGCAATTGTGTGGAAATAGCGCGTGTTCTTATCCCCTTCTCGTAGCCATTTGGCTCTTGAATTTTGAGCCCAATATGCTTCCTTGCACCTATACCATTGCCACAATTCCAACTGAGCTTATTTTCTGTCATTGAGTTCTTGCGAGTCAAGCATTCTATCATTTGCGGACAGATCATAGTCATGAATTTTATCTTCAAGTCTGGAGATATTATCGCCAATGATGCCAAACTCTGAACGATTCCATGCTTTCAGATTGTGTTTGATAGTTTTTAACTTTTCCACCAAAGGCACGGTAATGAGAGAGATTGAGCCCAGGCCTCTTTAATTGTTTTTAGACAGCCCGGATGTGAGCCAACAATTGATGAAACGAAAAGGGCGAGGGCCCCCATTCTTCTTAACTGATTGCACTAGTAAAGGGCAATGGTCCGAGAGGGATCTTTTGAGAATTGGGGCCTTTAGAGAAGGATAGAAGGAGATCCACTGCCATGTCACAAATATTCGGTCCAACTTACTTTTTTATTGGCCCCTAAACCAGGTGTACTTCCCATTAGAAGTAGGGATTTCAAGAAGTTGCAAGTTATGTATAAATTTATTGAAGTCTTCCGAATCGCCAGGCCATATGAGCTGACTACCCCTCTCAGATGGATTTAAAGTTTCGTTGAAATCCCCTATTAACAAGCATGGTACACAGAGGGATGTACAAAGGTGAAGCAGATCATCCCAAATTTGGGCTCTAGCCTCCTCATGACAAGAGTTGTATAAATTAATAATACAACATTTGAGGTTGATAGATGGAATACAACCCGAAAGAGCAATTCGATTCTTATCACAGTTAACATATTCAAATGAGAAGAAGTTTTTTTTTTTCCATATTGAGATTAATCCTCCAGAGAATACAACATGAGGAGAAGACGGATATTCAAATTTTGTACCTATTTTCCCAGTAACAACAGAATCATATCCAAAAGCAAAAGAAATTCCTCAAAGCTTTAAGTCATTGATATGGTCTCTGGAAGAAATTAACATACCTTCACATGATGTGGCATGATTTTGACATCATGCTTCAGGCGAATAGAACAAGAAATTTTCAGGCTTACTGGTGTACGCATCTGCATACTGATGGATGTGATAAGCAAAGGATGATTCTTGACCAGTGTCAGTGAGGAAAGTGGCCCCAAAAGCTTTGTTGAACATGTTCTTCATTGTGCAGCGTGTTCTTTGCCTCTCTTCATTAAGCTCTTCCATCAGTGACTTGTATGCTTCACTTTTTTGTGAGTCAACAACAGTTGCGTGCAGTCTACCAAGGAGCTCTTGGATAATGTGAAATTTTGCCTGTGCCAAAAGAGAGAGAACGCTTTCGAAAAAAACAGCATCCAAATTCTTAACAAAATTTGAAAATAAAATCACATCTAACAAATGCTCTTTTCTCTATGAAATTATGCATGTTATTACATTTTTTTTTTTTTACCAATCAAGTCGGAGGTTGTTAGAAGCAAATAGTCAATTATCGGTTTATCTGGCAGTATCCAATAGATAATTTAAGATAGCTTAGTGGATGAAAATACTCATCAGTTGAAATGAGACAAAAATGTAAAGTCATTTCGAGACAACAAAAAAGATTACTAAGTACCTCAGTCTAGAGTCTAGACTCTAGAGCTTTGCATGCTATATCTAAAGCTTGCGTTTGCTATCTAGTTTTGAGTAGTTCGCTTTTTTTTGTTGGAAACAATACATGAACTTATTATCATTTGCTCATACAGCAAAACTGTAAACTGCTGAAAACCAATCAATTTAATCAGGACGCACCAAAATTCCATACAGCATTTTATGGTGAAACATCCTATTTTTCAAATGTGGTCCTACTGAACTAAACTGCCGGCCGACAAATATGAAAGCCAGTGATGTAAGCGCAAATCAACAGTGGTTATACTACAAAATGCAAAACTGAATACCAAACTGACACAAGTATTCACGAACTAAAAAATTAAGTGATTTATGAGATTGCATCAGGTTGCAGCAACTAAAACCAGTTATGACAAAATATCCCAAAGGGTACCTGCTCAAAACGGTAAGTATCCTCATTCTGAATTCGTATTTCATTCTGCACCAATCAAATCAAACTATTATGATAAAATCTGTGAAATTAATGTACTACATAAACATCAATAGATTATAGATGAACTATGTCGTCCAGAACCATGAAATTGTATTTTAAAACCAGAACAGGAGTTTCAATAAGTACTTGGTAACATCTCTACCGAAATAAAACAGAAGATTTATATAGACATGAAAATAAAAGAGAATATAATCAGCTCATGCATGGCTAGAGTACATAGCTCATTTGAATATCCAAGGACACTATCCAATCATCCAAGAAGCCAATTTAAAAAAGAAAAGAGACTTCTTAGTATAAGAATCATCCCCATCAAATAAAGTCTTTGCAGTCACGACAACCAATCGGTCAACCAAAACTTAACAAGTATAGGCATCTGCTACACAGTGCCATAAACTTCCAAGAAATTAACATTATGAACCTGTGCTAAAATTTTACAATCACCAGCGCCATAAACGCTGAGATTCCCCCCTATAGGTATACAAAATCCACGAGCATACACTATGACCATCCCCATAGGAAGAACCTGTCAGCCTCTTATTTAGCCGTCCAGAAGGCTGGGGGTAGCTAATTATCGTTGAGCCAGTACAAGACACAAAAAACACTTGCGAAGTCCAGAAAATTATAATTGGTCCACTTTCAGAGTGTGGAACATATATGACATTGTCATTATAAAATTTATGATTCACTCATCAGGATAAAATTCAAGCATACACACCTAAAAAATCAAAGAGGAAAAGAAAAGACACTAAAGCCCACATAGCTGATCCCAGGAAAAGGAGTTAAAAAATCTTGTCGATCATTCCTTTCTCAATACATTTAATATCATTTCTCTCATTTCCCATGCCCGGGAAGCAATAACTATTACTCATAATAGCCTGCAGAAAATATTTGATGGAATGTTACTGAACATCGTATGGCAAACAGCCAATTAGCCAATGAAAGACTAGACAGATAGCGTCACCATGCAGAACGAATACCAACAATTCTCCACGATCATCGACCACTCACTTTTTAGCTATCCAACAACATGAAAGGATTATCCATTAGGTTCTGTTCTGCAACATCTTTATTGTAGCTTTTAGACTCGTGACCACATCAAATTAATACTACAGGTGAAAGATAGTGTTTAGAAAGTAGTGTTTCAAGGGAGCTCTTTGATGTAGAGGTAATGTTTTAGAAAAGCTAAAGAAATTAAGCTTTTGGAATACAAGTGTTTATGGAGGCAGAAAAATAAAAAGTTTTTATTCATCTTAAGACTATTTTAACAGCCAGTTTTGGCGAACGTAGATTCTTTAAAACAACTATTTACATAGCTAACATCAGCTAAAGCCTAGTAGCCTAGTTAACAATCAACATATACTACAGAGTACAAACAACTAAAAACTACTATCAACAGCTAATTTTGGCGGACATGCCCTATATCTGATGCTTTTGTAAGGAAATAGACTTTCTTGTCAAATCCAACATGTCTTTATTACAGAAAACTGAAGATATTCATAGCTTAAACTTGTTGTTTAAAGATTATTTCTCCTGATAACACACAATAAGGTCAGCCTCCATTTGTGCTATTGGGAATTCCAATTCTCCCTTTCTCCCCAGCTTCTTTTATCCTCTCGTATCTCTCAGGCCTCAGCAGCCCCTCCCATTGTTTCTTACATAACTTTACCAATTTCAGTAAGCTTATGCAAGTCCAGATATTCGAGTTGTTCACTTCCCCTTTCCTGCCACTCAGAACCTCCTATCTTCAACGCCTTTCTAGGTGGCCAAACAATAGACAGTGACCTCCTACAAATTTCAAGTAAATTACTTATAACAGACTGGTCTTTGCTGATCCATCTCTTTGCAATGTCAACAAGTCCAAGTATCATTACACAGAAAAGCTACCAACCCTTTCTCATATTAACCTCTAAACTTGACTCACCTTCAAATATGTTTCTTTCTTACTAACAAAAAATAAGTTTGAATTGACTTCAGTTGCTCAGTACATATAATGATATCCCCCTTATTTTAGCATCTTAAGTTGTGCTGTCATCTAGTCCATATATGACTTCGGCTTCTTCACCAGAATATCTCAATGAAATCCAAACACGAGCATTATGATAAAGGAATAGTCTCAATTATTAATAGTTAGCAGAAACGTCACGATCCAGTGAACATAACAGTAATGTCAATTTCAAGACAAGTATACAATAAATATGGGATAGTTTTACATTGGCTACATACATATTGACATATTGTAGGCTTGTAACCACTATAATCTTCCAATCATGACAGCATTTTAAAATTTAAATTTGAACCACTCATTTAACTGACTGGGTAATTAAACCAAAAGTGTTCTCTTTCACAATATAAAATACTCCCTCTGTCCTAATTTTTGCCACAATTTGCTTTTGGGGTTGTCCCAATTTATTTGCCACATACCATTTTTAGTAATATCTTTCTCTCTACATTTATTAGTAGTTGGACCCAAACCCACCAACCACTTCCTCCTCTTGAGTCTTGACCTTTTCACTATCTTCAATAATTGAGCAAAAAGTTTGGAACAGAATGAATAGTAGCTAACTTAATTTAGAATATAAATGAAGTAGTCACCCCTGTCAAACTTGAAGTCATGTAAACTACACAAAATCTTTGTCACATAGACGAGGACAAAAAAGATAGAAATAAAACTAATAATATGTAATTACAACCTAAATCAAATGTAAATCATGGGGTTATTCTGCTTTTAGCTTTACAAGAAAAATGTTAATTTGGGGTCAACACTCAGCTTTCTGTCAATAGCAATAGAATTAACATTTTCTTACTTGCTCTAGTCCAAGACATCCAGCCAATTCATAGACCAACTTGAAGTCACGTAAACTACACAAAATCTTTGTCAAATGGACGAGGACAAAAAAGATAGAAATAAAACTAATAATTTGTAATTACAACCTAAATCAAATGTAAATCATGGTAGGCATTGGTCCCTGCTCTTTTTTCTCCCACAACTTACATAACCAGCTTGAATACTTATCGGTCGGCAATACGACCTCTGGATCAACTAAAGTAGCATTATGCTCAAGGTCGAACATAAACACCACCTCATGTACCAAAGCACGCCCATCTATCTTGAAAAGTTTCAGCCTTGGAGGTATTCCAAAAACGGACTCCAATTGTTGTCTTATATCAACAGTTAGTACTCCTCTCCAAGTACTTCCATTAACATCCACATATGTATCATCATTATTGGCACCTTAAAATATAATAAAAAAAATTGATTATAAGTAAAAAAAAAATATATCATAAATAATAAAAAGAAAAAACTGGAAGAAACTTACCAATTGAGTTAATGTGTTGTCTCACTTTCAAATCTTGAAACTTTTTGATCGCGAACATAACTACCTCCTCTCCTGAACTGAAGTGCGCAATCTTTTTCCCGTGCTTTGTTAGTTCGCCATTTACAAATACTGCATCCATAAACAAATCCGAAGGGATTAATGATCGAATCTTCTTCCTGTGTTTAGGTTTCACAGGAGCAAACCAATCAGATTCTATATTCTCCAACATCCATCCATCGAGAGGTTCCTTGAGAACGAATTTACGTCGTAGTAATTCCTCATCAATGACATTTTCAGGGCCGCACTCAGGAAATGAATTGAAACATCTTCCAATTCCCTTCCCCTGCTAAGGTCCCGTTCTTTTGAACTTATTTTGTAGTGAACCGAAGCCGAACTTATTTTATTTTTCTTTGAACCGAACTTATTTTCTTGAAACCGAACTTATTTTTGCTAAATAATAATAATAAATAATAATAAATAATAAATAATAATAATAATTAATAAAATAAATAAATAAATAATAATAATAAATAAATAATAATAATAAATAAATAATAATAATAAATAATAAATAAATAATAATAATAATATAATAATAAATAATAATAAATAATAAATAATAAATAATAATTGTTTCGTCCTCTTCTTGTCCAACAAGTCAGCTGTAGGCTGAGCTTTCTTGTCTCGCAAGTAAACGAGTTCCCTTAGATCTTCTTCAGCTGGAGACTTGTGCAACAATGCCTGAATTAGCTTAGTCCTTAGTCTGGGCTTCGCTCCCGAACCTGCAAAAAGGGACCCACCCTGGAGGTTTGGGTGGTGGTTCCCCCTCCGAAGCTTAAGTCAAATATCAGGAGTTTGTGAGAGAATGTAGAGATAGAGAGAGAAAGTGAGAGAGTATTTTTTCAGAGTAACTTTACACTGTTTGCATTGAATGCCTTTTCTCCTGATTTCTGGGGTATTTATAGTGATAGCAAGATGACAGCTATCCTTAAAATCTACCCTACAATAGTGGCCTCTGATTGGTTGAGGAACCAGATCATGACACGTGGCAAGTCATGATTTGTGAGGGTTTATCAACAACTCTCATGCAGCCACCTCACAAGGCTGGGCTCTGACTTCCTTTTGGGCCAAAAAGGCAGCCTTTTAACCCAACTGAGTATGACCCAAAGGGCAGACCTTCCTTCTCTACTCACTAGGGAAGGACACGTGTACGGTTCTGATGAGCCCTAGTGTCTTTATAGGAACCGTAGATGTTAGGCTACAACATTTGCCCTTGAAAGGGTTTTTTACTGTCGGCCCATGTGACGGTTAAGGCCCTTTTACCCAAGGTAGCTTCATTTGGCCCATCTGACGGTTAAGGCTTTTACACCCAAGGTTGTTTTATTTGAAATGAAGTGACGCGCCTTTTTCTGGGTTCTACCGGTCATATTCGACCGTTGTACCCTCTTTTTGGTCATTCTTGGCCGGCTCCGCAGGTTTCTTACCCCTCTATAAATAACCTTGGTGTGAGAACATTTAATCATTTCACACTTCGAACGAATTTTTCTAGAGAGAGAAGCTCTGCGAATTTTCTAGAGAGAGAGAGAGAGATCGTCCAGCCTCAACTTTCTTCACCGAATCGTCCAGGCGCTTTAGCAGGTATCGTTTCTTTGTTCTTTTCTTCCTTCTTTATTCTTTATTTTTTTCTTAGAAAATCAATGAAATGGAATCATCTTTGTAATACTCCGTATTTTTAGTAAGCTATTAGTTATAATTTTTTTTTAAGGGTTTTATATACTAAAAAGGCTTTTTATTAATTATAAAGGTTTAAATAGGCTTTTATAATATATTATGGGTTTTTAATATAGACTCTAGCCCAAATTAAGTATTGGGCCTAAGTTCACAATTCTAATCCAAGTAGTTGATTAATAAAATTAAAAATATTTTTTAAAAAAAGAAAATTCAAAAAGAAAGGATTTACAAAATAAAGAAAAAAAAAAAAAAAATTAAGTTTGTTTCGGTGCAAACTCACGGGGAGTGAGTTGCACCCAAAGTGGTTACTTTGTTGTTTTTATCTTTTGGTTAATTAGCATCTAGACTATTTATCTTATGGAATATTCCTCTATTCTAGCTATATGATCATAAAGAAATATTGTATCTTAGCTAAAATTAATTATCTTTTCTCAAAAATACATCTTTTAGTTTCCTAGCCCTAGTTCGACTCTACCTATCTGACTAGTATAAATAGGGGTCTCCACCCATCATATTTTTCACACCAAATTTGAGGAATACATCTCTTTTCTCAAGTTTAAACTCTCTCTCCCTCTTAGCCTACCTTTTCTCTTCTCCCTAGTAGTTATTAATTTTCAAGGTGCGTGTATATGTAGATCTTTAAATATTGTTATGCATACGTAGTATCATGTTTATAGAGTTGCTATTTTGGATTGATCTACATGATTTTATGTGTTTAATATGAACAACATGCATTTATTTATGCACGCATAAGGACGGTTAGCATAACTCTAGCCTACTGACTTCTTCTTTGCATCTAAAGTAATCATATTGCAAATTTTTGTATGCCACATATGAACTGTTGAGTCAAAATTTAATTACACACTCTCTAGTATGTACAGAATTCTTCGCAAACAAGTAATTATGTAGAATAGTTGTGCTTGGCAAATGGCAGTTGATACAAAAAAAAATACGAATGCTTATGTTTTGGTAATGTTAAAGACTAATAATAAAGATCTACGTGAAGACTTAGGATATAGATTAATATCTAAAGATTTGTTGGGTATGCTTGGTAATATAGCTACTGCCTACTTGTCATATGATCTTAATACCAATTTTGTGGCTATCATTGTTATTATTGTGTTCCAAGGTTATTTTATGAGCAATAATTAGTTATGTCTTTTATATGGCTAAAGTTTTATATAAGAATTATTATTTTTAAAGGAGGATTATTTCCAAAGGATTTTTATTAGATATATGATCTTTTATGATCACAATTACAAAGAAGCCACGACTTGTTATTAATTAACAAGAACGGTAGCTATTATATTATTTACCCATGTACTTTTTGTATAAGTCATGTGGACAAGGTAGTTCCCCTCGTCATAGACTCATTAAGGAATACTAAACTTGGGGGGTGTGCACACTTTAGGAAAGGTACCTAGGCAAGGAAAAAGGATTTTTATCAAGGTTATATACTTTATATTATACAAGTATTATCAAGTATCCAGAAAGGTTCTTCGAAATTAAATATTTCAAATGTTAAATTAAATAAAGTGTTAATACTCCGCATATACATGTACTCAGTATTTTTACTGACACGCTTTTATTTGTTTTGTTTTATGGCTTTGTCCCTGTGATGACCCATTTTGGCGAGCAGATTTTACAGAGTTGATATGATGCATGCATACTTCATATGGGGGAGCTAGTGAGGGATCATAATTAGTCAAGGAGTTGTTATTTTATTTTTCTTGTTATATAGTTGTACAATAAAGTTTATATTAATAAAGAGAAATTATTTAAGTTATTTCCGCTGCATTAGTTTCAAGTTCAGTTAGTAGTTAATATTAAAGCCTTTAACGTTATCACGTGGCGGTAATACTCTCAAGTTTCTCAAGGAGTTTTATATTAAAATATATTTTTAGAAAGAGAGAAATTTGGGGTGTTACAAAGTGGTATCAGTTTAAAAGCCTAGGGATATGAAACTGGAATCTAAAATTAATGGGCAGACTTAAGGGTGGGCATATAGGTTATAGAGTTTCGCATTCTTTTCATATTTATATTAAATATGCATTAAAATCTATTTTATTATTTGAGGAAAAAGGATTGATTTGGATAAGTTGGGTTGGCAATGTTTCTGGCAAGGAAAGGCTTGGGCTCTCACCAACGTTGCGTGTAACCAACTCTTTCCTGGGAAATTCATTGGCCCGACTATTCTTTGTCATGAATCAAATACTCATTATAAAACATATTTGGAAAAACGAAAGGTTGAAAAAATAATTTTGGCAAGAAAAGTTTTAGCATTTTATGTGCATAAGTAGAATAAGATGATAGACTTTGAATTTTTTTTTTAAGATGAATTATTTAGTTATTTATTGTTATATTAGAAATATGATTATTTTGAATATATTTCAAGGAGGTTTGACTTATTGTCAAGTTAATATGAAAATCTTTGTATTTTTCATAAGCAAAAGAAAGAGTTTATTGTTGATTATAAGAATTGAGTTATTATTCTGTCTTTCATGACATATTATTAAGAAGCTACTTGCAAGTTGTGATATTACTATCTTTTGAGGCATTTGTTTTGGCACATATATTTTCTACGAGATGAATTTGATTATTTAACGTCTTGTATGACATGTATGCATGTGATCTAATTCATGCGAAGTGATTTATATGTTTATTTTTTGATTTATAAGTGTTACAAGAACCTATGACTTCAAAGTAAGCCTAGTTGTTTTAGATTCATTATAGGTGAATACTGTTTTGGTTTATTCCTTTGAAGGAAAGAAGTTTAGTAGTTATGTTTTTCATGAAGAAGACATTTCCTTATGTTATGCTAAAAATTGTGAAATTAGTCATTTGAAGTTTTATGAAGTTGGATGATCTTTAATATTTGGTGACATGAGTAAGAAAGGGAAATTTTATGATTTGTGGAAAGTACAAGAAGGAGATCAATGATTTATACTCGTTCGGGTGAATTATCATGATTTAGATAAGTTATATATTTCGTTTATGGATATAGTCAATACCATTTTAGCTATGATATAGATATAACCTTAAAAGGTGGCAAAATAAGGGATATTATGAGGACCTTATAGGTATATGAGATACCATATTTGAAGTTTGATTTAATTAAGGAATCTTACCCTATGCTTAATTGCAAATATCTTTAAAGGAGTTATCGTTGTTATAGTAAAACAAAGAAAGTACGAAATACCATATTTGAATTTTTAGTAGGTTCTTTTGGATCCTTTTTGTTTTAAAAGGTGGAAGTAAGATACCAGGATTCTCTAAATATATGCTAAGTTGATTTTCGAGTATTATTGGGTGTCAAGAGGAGTATTATTTTTGGAAGTAGTCTTGAACTCTTGATTGAATAGTAGTGTATTATTGTTGTTATAAAGAGTTATAAAGGATTGGGTATATCAATTATCAAAGGAGTCAAGTGACTTTAATAATGGAAGAAATATACTTTTTTTGGAAAAAAAAAAAATCAGGAGCTTAATATAGGAGAAAAAGGGAATAAACTAGTCATTCAAGGTAATTGATTTTCGAAAGAATAGTCGTATTTTTATATTATGGACTTAAACATTGAGTTTATATTTTGTGAAGGAGTTAATTTTATTGATATATAGATTATATGAATTTCACAAGATTGTTTATTTACTATCTCAAGTCCTAGTTGACTACTGTCTGTTTTGAGAGAATATTGATTATGGTATTTCAAGGAAAATTTGAAGATGAATTTTGAGGAGTTTTAGTTTTTGAAGCTTTTTAAGGAGAAAGCAAGCCTTTTTTTTTTTTTTTTTTTTTATTTAAATAAAGGCGTTTTCGAGTAAAACTTGCGAAGGGTTTTATAAAATTCTTTTGTTCTCATTATATTATAGCATTTTCATAACATTTTAGTATTTCCCTCAAATATTTTTCCTACAACACTTGTCTTTAGTGTTAAGCTGAAATTCTTTATTATTCTAGAATTTGGAAAATTTTCCTACTCAAATTTTATAAAACTTTTCAGTTTGTCATAAACTATACCCTTTTGGACTTATTTAAATATTTTCTTTATTATGTTAATTGATTTATTATTGAAGGCAAATACTTCTATTATTATTACCTTAAAAAAAAAAAGGTTAATTTTCAAAGCTCAAAAGTTTTTTTTTTCGAAGGTATAATCTATCTAGTGATTTTTGTAATTCTTAGTCAACTAATGAATCTTATATTATTTGTATTACAAAGTTGGTGAAAAAAATATTTTAGTCAAGTTTTAAGTCTTAGCGAGTTACGGGGGCGTAACTCCTTTTAAGGGAGATAGAATGCGATAGAGTTTCGCGCGTTTGACCTTAGAACGCTATTTTTGATCTAATTTTGACTTGTTTCATGAGTTATTAAGCGAGTCAGCTTACTTTTATAGGAAGTTTATAGTATTTGTGAATTACTTGCTTTATTTCTTAATTGCATGCGTTAAGTTTCGAGGACGAAACTTCTTTTAAGGGGGGTAGTCTGTAATACTCCGTATTTTTAGTAAGCTATTAGTTATAATTTTTTTTTAAGGGTTTTATATACTAAAAAGGCTTTTTATTAATTATAAAGGTTTAAATAGGCTTTTATAATATATTATGGGTTTTTAATATAGACTCTAGCCCAAATTAAGTATTGGGCCTAAGTTCACAATTCTAATCCAAGTAGTTGATTAATAAAATTAAAAATATTTTTTAAAAAAAGAAAATTCAAAAAGAAAGGATTTACAAAATAAAGAAAAAAAAAAAAAAAATTAAGTTTGTTTCGGTGCAAACTCACGGGGAGTGAGTTGCACCCAAAGTGGTTACTTTGTTGTTTTTATCTTTTGGTTAATTAGCATCTAGACTATTTATCTTATGGAATATTCCTCTATTCTAGCTATATGATCATAAAGAAATATTGTATCTTAGCTAAAATTAATTATCTTTTCTCAAAAATACATCTTTTAGTTTCCTAGCCCTAGTTCGACTCTACCTATCTGACTAGTATAAATAGGGGTCTCCACCCATCATATTTTTCACACCAAATTTGAGGAATACATCTCTTTTCTCAAGTTTAAACTCTCTCTCCCTCTTAGCCTACCTTTTCTCTTCTCCCTAGTAGTTATTAATTTTCAAGGTGCGTGTATATGTAGATCTTTAAATATTGTTATGCATACGTAGTATCATGTTTATAGAGTTGCTATTTTGGATTGATCTACATGATTTTATGTGTTTAATATGAACAACATGCATTTATTTATGCACGCATAAGGACGGTTAGCATAACTCTAGCCTACTGACTTCTTCTTTGCATCTAAAGTAATCATATTGCAAATTTTTGTATGCCACATATGAACTGTTGAGTCAAAATTTAATTACACACTCTCTAGTATGTACAGAATTCTTCGCAAACAAGTAATTATGTAGAATAGTTGTGCTGGCAAATGGCAGTTGATACAAAAAAAAATACGAATGCTTATGTTTTGGTAATGTTAAAGACTAATAATAAAGATCTACGTGAAGACTTAGGATATAGATTAATATCTAAAGATTTGTTGGGTATGCTTGGTAATATAGCTACTGCCTACTTGTCATATGATCTTAATACCAATTTTGTGGCTATCATTGTTATTATTGTGTTCCAAGGTTATTTTATGAGCAATAATTAGTTATGTCTTTTATATGGCTAAAGTTTTATATAAGAATTATTATTTTTAAAGGAGGATTATTTCCAAAGGATTTTTATTAGATATATGATCTTTTATGATCACAATTACAAAGAAGCCACGACTTGTTATTAATTAACAAGAACGGTAGCTATTATATTATTTACCCATGTACTTTTTGTATAAGTCATGTGGACAAGGTAGTTCCCCTCGTCATAGACTCATTAAGGAATACTAAACTTGGGGGGTGTGCACACTTTAGGAAAGGTACCTAGGCAAGGAAAAAGGATTTTTATCAAGGTTATATACTTTATATTATACAAGTATTATCAAGTATCCAGAAAGGTTCTTCGAAATTAAATATTTCAAATGTTAAATTAAATAAAGTGTTAATACTCCGCATATACATGTACTCAGTATTTTTACTGACACGCTTTTATTTGTTTTGTTTTATGGCTTTGTCCCTGTGATGACCCATTTTGGCGAGCAGATTTTACAGGTTGATATGATGCATGCATACTTCATATGGGGGAGCTAGTGAGGGATCATAATTAGTCAAGGAGTTGTTATTTTATTTTTCTTGTTATATAGTTGTACAATAAAGTTTATATTAATAAAGAGAAATTATTTAAGTTATTTCCGCTGCATTAGTTTCAAGTTCAGTTAGTAGTTAATATTAAAGCCTTTAACGTTATCACGTGGCGGTAATACTCTCAAGTTTCTCAAGGAGTTTTATATTAAAATATATTTTTAGAAAGAGAGAAATTTGGGGTGTTACAATCTTCGTCAAATAATCCTGGTCGTCCAAGAGCTTGTCTTGACCCTAGAACCGATACTTCTTCTTCGGCACATTCTAGAGTTGGGCCTCTTCTGGCCAAGTATATACTCCCTCCGTCCCAGAAAGATCTGAACACTTGTTGGGACACGTAGTTTAAGGTGATAAGTTGTAGTGTGGTTATCAAATGTTATTTTATTTAAAAAGTAGATGTGATAGGAGTTGGTGGGGTATTTTTTATTAGAGGAGAGAGAAACTTAGGTAGCTTTTTATTGATAAAAGGTAGAGTGTGGGCCAAAGATGTGTAGAAGAAATAATATATTAATGGTGGGACCATGCCAAAAAAAGAAGTGTTCAAACTAATTTGGGACAAACATAAAAGGAAAGTGTTCAGACTATTCTGGGACGGAGGTAGTATTTTTTTATGGTTTTGGCCGAGAAAGTCAGACGACCCAGTCTTTACCTGGGCAGGGTAATCTGACGCGCGTCAAGCAAACGGCCCGTCTAAGACGAAAGGTAATAACTCCGTCAAATAGTTCGGATATGGAGGAATCTACTGGACGAGTTCCAGATGAGACGAAGGAGGTCCAAAGTGCTGGATCTTTAGGCGACCCCCTTTCCCCTAGCCGCAGCTTTGAGGATTCCCAAATAAACCCTGAAGCTAGTCCCTCTGGCCGGGATACTGAGATGGAGGAAACTGGTGAGGACGATAACGGCAGGGACTCTGGTGCTGCCGATGATTCAGACGAAGCCTCCACTACTTCGTCTGAGATTAGAAGACGCTTAGGTCCCCTATCTGACCCCGACTTCATCTTGGTCAACCGTAAATGGTTAGAGAAAATAGGACCAGACCCTAGTTACTTATCGTCCTATATGCCCATGCCGGGCTTCTCCTTTGTCATTCCAAATAAAGACGTGACGATCCTGAGTGCTCCCAGGAACCATTTCGCCGTCTACAAACTGGCTTTGGACACGGGATTGAGGTTCCCTCTTCATGAATTCATAGAACAAGTACTGCAGTACTACCACATCGGCCATAATCAGCTGGCTCCAAACGCTTGGCACAACGTCTTGACGTTTATTGCCGTCTGCGAGCTGCGCGGCCTAGCCCTTTCCATTCAAGCCTTTACTCACATCCATTATGCAGCCAAAGTACCTGGGGCCGTGGACGGGGCATGGCTCAGCATCTGCAACCGTCCCGGCTTTATGATGGCTTGGGGAAAGCCGTCGAAGATGCATGAATGGAAGGCCGACTTCATCTTCTTAAAGGCGGCCAATGATTCGGCCACTGAGGGCTATAGATTCTACAATCGGTCCGTCACGAATACGGGGCGGAAGCAGTCCTGGCTGGACCTGGAGGATAGCTTCGACGAAGAAGTGGTGGAGTACTTCAGAGTAAAGGAGTACTCCAGGCCTGGCCAACAATCTTTTAAGGGACCATCTAACTGGATACCCTTTAAAGAAATGTTTTACCAAGACGACTTCTTGGTCGCTGCCGGCTTGCGGTTGGCCGATGATAAAGGTATACGTTCAAAATCCCCCAAGTAAAACTCTTCGTCCATAATTCATTAGACTAACCAATTTTTTTTGTCTTTTTGCTGCATACTCGGCCAGAACACGTCTCAAGGCTTCTTGGACGGGAGACATAAGTATGTCTAAATTCACAGACAACTTATGGAAAGAATATGCCAAAAGCAGCGCCGAAAAGAGGGCTGAGACGCTGGTAATATATATATATATATATATATATATATATATATATATATATATATATATATATATATATATATATAGGACGAGGATCATTCTGGCTCGTCCGGAATTGGCATCTAATCTTTGGACGAGAATCACCCAAAGAAGGAAAACGTCCAACCATGGACGTTCACCTTTGGAACGTTCTCGTCTGAGATTTTTATAGTCCTTGGACGACTACCATACGGACTCGTCCAAGAAATCGGAACTTTCTCTGGACAAGGATAGCCCGAAGAAGGAAAGCTTCCATGCTAGGACGGCCACCTTCTTGGGGCCATACTCGTCTGAAATTTTTCAAAGTCTTTGGACGAGTAAAATTTAGACTCGTCCGAGTTATAATACCTTTCCCTGGACGAGGATAGCCTGAGGAAGGAAAGCGTCCATGATAGGACGGCCTCCTTTTAGGGGCTATACTCGTATGAGATTTTTATAGTCCCTGGACGATTATCATACGGACTCGTCCAAGAAATCGGAACTTTCTCTGGACGGGGATAGCCCGAAGAAGGAAAGCGTCCATGCTAGGACGGCCACCTTATTAGGGCTATACTCGTCTGAAATTTTTCAAAGTCTTTGGACGAGTAAAATTTGTACTCGTCCAAGTTGTAGTACCTTAATCTGGACGAGGATAGCGTTCATGCTTGGACGGCCACCTCCTTGGGGCCATTCTCGTCTGAGAGGTTTTGAGTTCTGAAGCTTTGACGACTTCCTTCTTTGCGTCAACTTCGTCTGTTTTTAGAAATTTGTTCGGACAAGGTTCCCTTAGGAGAGGAGATGTTCGCTTTAAGACGCCCTCCTTCTTTGGGTGATTTTCGTCTGAAGCCTTGCCAGTTGTTTGTATGTTTTGCTCTTTGGATGACCATTATTTTGACTTTGCCCATTTCTTGCAGAAAAATGCTCCTTCAAACAAACTCCCTCCTGGGAAGTCATCTTCGTCCAAGAAGAGGCCTACGACGGCCACGGACCAGCCTCAAGCCAAAAAGCCTAAGGGCTTCGTAAGAAAGAAGACGGAGAAAACTACTCCGAGTGGGGGAGTGGGAGAAAAGACCATGCCTCCCCCTAAAAATAAAGCTCTTAAGGAGGAGCCTTCTGCTGCCGCTCCGGCCGAGGTGGAGAAAAATTCTGACCTTGCTGGTCAGTTGGACGCTTTGCCTTCTGACTCGGCCGAAGTCAGACCAAAATCAGCCTTGGCTTTGGTGGTTCCGGGGCAGGAGACGGCTGCTGAGAACTATCCGGGCTTCAGCGGCTCGGTAGCGAAGCTGGTCTCCCAGATGCCCCTTGCTGTAAGGACGGCCTCCATCTCGTCTGGTGAGTCGTACTATCCAAATATAGTTAGGACGATGCGGGTCGACGGACGGTCTATGAGTCCGTCCAATAGACAAGCCATCGTCTTTCCCATCAAGATAACTGACTCTCCCCCTCTTTCAGATAAGGGCAAAGGCCCAGCTCTACCCTCAGCTACTCCCACCATAGACTCGGACGAGGAGTCTTCTCCTGCTTTTGCCAAAATGTCCAAAGGAGAAAAAAATCGGCTTAAGCAGGAGCTCTTCAAATGCTACCCTGAATCCTATATCAAAGGGTTAAAGGGAGCATCAGTCGGGCATGTGGGCTACATGTCCCAACTTGCTGCTGAGGTATAACCTTCTGCCGGTTTGGTTTTATACGTGTATATTTTTCCTTTTTCTAACTCGTCTAATGACTTGTTTGGTTTTTATTGTAACAGCTTTTTGCTCGCAGCATGCTTACTGAAGAATGGGCAAGGGAGCTGAGAAAGGAGAATAGAGAACTCGTCCACCTGGCTACGACGGCAGGCGACAAGGCAATCCATGACATTGAGATGGCTAATACCCTCCATCGTCAGTCACTGGACGCCTTAGAGAAGAGATCAGCATACCTGGAATCCAAGAACAAGAAATATCTTGTTACCATCAACGATCTGTACAAGGAGCAAGACCGTCTGAAGATGATCATAGATACTGTCTCTACTGATCTAAAGGGTGAAAGAGATGCTGCTCTTCTTGCCGCTGTCCAGCTGAGGAGGGAGAATATTCTCCTCAGGGCAAAAACTGCCCGTCTGGAAAGGGAGGCGGCCAAGGCTTTTGACGATGCCAAGGAAGGATTGGCTCACGTCGTTGAAACGTCTAAGGATTGGGCCGTCAAGGCCTTTGAGATGTTGGCTGAAGCTGATGAAGTCCCCAGCTTCGTTCGTCGTCTGGAGTATCAGAGTGTCCATCGGGCTATGGTATGTGCCGAGGAACGTCCGGAGTTTCTGGACTCCGACGACGAAGCTGCAGCTGGGGAGGAGAACCCTAAAGACGTCCAAGAAACTCGTGCTGAAGATGATGCCTAGTTTTAGGTTTATTTTTCTAAGTTTCTTGGCTTGTCTGCCGTTGTAGTCTTAGCTCTTCAGCCTTAAGTTGTACATCTTTTGCCAATGATATATATATGAAAGACTTTTTGCCAATTGCTTGTCTCTTATTTTCTTAAATTCCAATTTGACTAAGTATAACATTAACTTCGTCCTGATTGTGGGACGTCCAGCACAGATGTTTTAAGGAAAGAGCAACGTGCTTGCCTTTAGACGATCGTAAATCTTAAAAATTGCCTCCAAGTACTAGAATAGACTCGCCCTGAACTTTTTGGACGGTCTACATAGTCTAAGAAAACTGGCTTGTCAAACCTGGTCCTTGCCCTTGGACGATCAAGTGTTTTTGCAAAATGCAGCCAAGTACCAAAAGAGACTCGTCTGGGATGGTTTGCAAAATGTAAATAGGAGAAGATTGCCATCCTGGCCTTGGACGATTACCAATCGTCCCATAAATTAGTGAGATTCGTCCTAGACTTTTGGACAATTTGTTTATTCAGACGGGTCTTGCCCAAAGAGGGAAAGCGGCCAATACATGTTTTTTGTGGACGAGCCACGTTCTAGCCGTTTTACTCGAGCTACTAACACTCGTCCTGCAATATCGAACCATCACAAGGGCATCTATTACCTGGTTCATCCTGGTTTTTGGACGACCGTTTCTCTTTAGCTCGTCCTATAAGTTTCTATCATCCCCCCTTCTTGGGCTTAGCTCAACCGCACATGATGGATGAGCCAAAGTCCAAGAATGAGAGTGGCCATCATTGGCCAAGTCGGCTGAAATTGATGGACGAGCCTTAGATACATGTTCCAAGCATGTTTTAGCCGGCTTCCTTGAGGGAGCAACACTCGTCATTAAGTAGTGATCCCTTACTAGGGTCTGAACTACTTAGCTGTCCATGCTTTTGAAAGTAAGTATCCTTTACTAAGGTCTTATTTCAGGTCAGCTTTCTCTCAGAGACTTTGATGTTACTCTTACTAGAGATTTTATCAATTTGACGGCCATGTATGTGTTATATTTTTGGCCGGCCTCTTCGAGGGAGTGATGTTCGGCATAGAAGTGAGTAATTTTGACGTTCTATTATTGTTTGTATTTTTTTCCAAGTCATTGTCACTTTTAAACGAGTAACTGATTTGATGCCCCAAAGTGAACTATCTTGGTGAAAATAAACAAAGAAATAAGAAAGTAGGAATTGTATTATATGGATTTTGCTTGGCTAAATGCCAAGATGCATGTATACAATTCTTCTTCCTAACATGTGCCGTGGCACTTTGGAGTAACTACAAACTACCGGCTAGGTTCCTGACAATGAAGTGAGTTAGACGTGGTACTTCTTCAAATTATCTGAATTCCAAGTGCGCTGTATAGCTCGTCCATCCAGGTCTTGGAGACGAAATGTCCCACTGCGCAGCTCTTGGATAATCAGATAAGGTCCATCCCAGTTTGGTGTTAGCTTCCCTAGCTCCTTAGCTCGTCCTACCGCCTCCATCTTCCTTAGAACAAGATCCCCCACCTTGAGTGGTCGTCTAGCGACTCTCTTGTTAAACTCCTTAGCCATTCGCAGTTTGTACAATTGCATTCTTAGCAAGGCATTGCCCCTGACTTCTGGCACTTAGTCCAAAGCCGTGCGCAATGCAGCCCAGTTGGCATCTTTCGTGTACAGCATGACTCGCAAGGTGGGTTCTTCAATTTCAATGGGCATGACGGCTTCAGTGCCATAGACTAACATGAAGGGCGTCTCCCCTATGGAATTTTTGGCGGTTGTTCTGATGGACCATAACACTAGTTGGAGTTCTTCAATCCACTGCCCCTTGGCATTATCCAACTTCCTTTTGATTCCATTGGAGAGAATCTTGTTGAAGGACTCGACTTGCCCATTGGCTTGTGGGTGGGCGACTGCAACGAAGTGAGCTTTGATTTCTCTTTCCGCCAACCAATCTTTCAGTTTAGGCGTTTCGAACTGTGGGCTATTATCAAAGATGATGGACTGAGGCATGCCAAAACGAGTTATAATGTTTTTCCAGATGAAGCCCTTGACATCGTTTGTTGTTATTCCTCGCATGGCTTCAACCTCTATCCATTTAGTAAAATAGTCCACTGCAACTAACACAAACTTCTTTTGCCCAGCGGCCACTGGGAAAGGTCCCAGGATATCCATGCCCCATTTGGCAAAAGGCAGAGGGAACAAAATGAGAGTTAAGTAGTTGGACGGCTTCTGATGCTGATTTCCATGCTTCTGACAACTATCACACTTCTTTACATAGACAAGGGCATCCTCCTTTAGGGTAGGCCAGTAGTACCCCGTCCTTAAAGCTTTTTCACCTAACGCTCTTCCCCCAATGGGAGATGCACAAGCTCCTTCATGGAGTTCTTTCAGAACCTCTAGACCATCTTCTTTGGTGATGCACTTGAGGAGAGGGCGGTTGAATGACTTCTTGTAAAGGGACTCATCCCATAGTTCAAACCACTTGTCTCGAGCCTTCACATACTTGGCCTCCACGGGGTCTGATGGCAACCCTCCGGTTTTCTTGTACTATATTATAGGCTCCATCCATACTGCTCCTCGGCTAAGAAACATGATTTGTTCTTGGTCAATACTCTTTTTGGGTTTTACTTCCCAAAAAACTGTTCTTGGTACGTCACCCTCAGCCGAGCTGGCCAATTTTGAGAGGGTGTCTGCTTGATGATTTTCCGACCATGGTACTTGGTCGAGAACAAATTGTTTTGATGGCTCAATCTCATCCTTGATCAGTCGCATGTATTTGCTCATTGATGCTTCTTTGCATTCAAAATCTCCATTGACCTGACTGACGACTAAGAGAGAGTCCGATTTGGCCTCAATCTCTAAAGCTCCAGCCGCCTTGCACATTTTGATTCCAGCTAAGAGTGCTTCATATTCAGCTTCGTTATTGGACGCCTTGAATTGGAATCTTAATGCATTTTCAAACTTGTCCCCTTCTGGAGATTAATAAATGATTCCAGCCCCACATCCATTGACTGTGGACGATCCATCAACCATGAGCGTCCAATGCTTCCTTCCTTTAGTTGGATCAGATATTGGCTCTATGGTTAGCCGAGTAAGCTTAACTATAAAATCTGCCAAGGCTTGCCCCTTAATGGCTTTCCTTGGTTCAAATGATATATCAAACATGTTAAGCTCAACAGCCCATTTTAGCATTCGCCCGGCGGCTTCCATCTTCTGCAGAACTTGCTTCAAAGGTTGATCAGTATAGACGAGTACACTGTGCGCCAAAAAATAGGGCCTTAACTTTCTGCTGGCCATGACGAGAGCCAATCCAAACTTCTCAACTGTAGTGTACCTATTTTCCGCGTCCTTAAGTACGTGACTCACGAAGTATATTGGGACTTGCACGGATTCTCTTTTAGCCAGCAGAACGGCACTCACAGCCTGAGTGGACACGGGCAAATATACAAACAGCTTCTCCCCCTCAGCTGGGCTGACCAACCTAGGCAGCTGCCGAAGGTGGTCCTTGACCTGCTGCAGTGCTTGTTCCGCCTCATCTGTCCACTCAAACTTAGCCCTCTTTTTAATAGTGGCGAAGAAGTGATGGCACTTGTCGCCTGACTTAGACAAAAAACGTCCAAGGGCAGCCAAGCAACCCGTCAGTCTCTGAACTTCCTTTATATTTGACGGAGATTTCATGTCTAAAATAGCTTGGATCTTCTCGGGATTGGCTTCTATCCCCCTCTGGTCTACCAAGAAACCTAAGAACTTCCCCGATAAGACCCCAAAGACACATTTGCTGGGGTTCAGCTTTAACTTGTATTTCCTGAGAATTTCAAAAGTTTCTCTCAAATCACCAACATGACTTTCTTCTTGTCGGCTCTTGACTATCATATCGTCAATATACGCTTCCATGTTCCTTCCCAACTGTGGCTGAAAAACAGCATTGATCAATCTTTGAAATGTGGCCGGAGCATTATGCAGACCAAATGACATTCTCAACCAGCCATAAAGTCCTTTTTCATTAATGAAGGATGTTTTATCCTGATCCTCTGGCCACATGGGAATTTGATGGAAACCTGAGTAAGCGTCCATGAAGCTTAGTAAAGCGTGGCCGGCTGTGGAGTCCACTAAATGATCCAACTTAGGCAGCGGGAAACTGTCCTTGGGACAAGCCTTGTTGAGATCAATATAGTCCACACACATCCTCCAAGTGCCATTAGGCTTTGGCACCATGACCACATTTTCTATCCATTCTGGATAGTAAGTCTCTTTGATGAATTTTGACTCCAACAACTTCTGAACTTCCTGGTCGACCGCCTGATTCTTAGCCGGTCCTAGATGTCTTTTCTTCTGACGAACTGGCTTTAATTTTGGATCAACATTCAGCCGGTGGACGGCTACCTCTGGATCAATTCCAGGCATTTCTTCAACACAATAAGCAAACACGTCCTGAAATTCTTTCAGCAAGCTGATTAAGAGGTCCCTCAAACCCAAAGAGAGCGAAGAACCAATTTTCAAAGTCCGTTCTGAACGAGTCTCATCCAGACAGACATATTCTGGAACCTCGACTGGCTCTGGATGCTCTAGCGCTAGTCCCATGATGGCCATCACTTCTTCAGACGAGGGAGGTTCTTCCTTGATGGGCTTAAATTTTCTTTTCTTGCTGGGGAGATGCTCAGACGCCTTCCTTGAGGGAGCGAGAGGCGTCTGAGGGCTTTGAATGGCCATCTTCAATGAGGCCACCTGGTCCTTGACAATCTCAAACGTTTTCCTCTCGCTAGTCACCTTCGTCTTATCTTTCTCCATTTCAGACGTTTTCCTTTCGCCAGCAACCTTCGTCTGATCTTCATTGCGCGTCTTCCATGATGACGGCTTGATTTCAGAGTTTGGCTCAGTGGTCCGACTCCATGTGTGAGGTAAAGCGCCTCTCCTATTATTGCGAGTCTTGCGATGCGTGTTCGAGGATAACATGGAACCTTTTTTTTTCTTTTTTATGTCTCCCAAATTTTCCAGTAGCCAATAGAGTTTTTATTTGTCTCGTTTTTATTGCTTCTTCACAACAACTTAGGTTTGAAAATTATTTTTCCCTTCGTTGGCCCTGTTTGGCAAATAGAGTTTTAGAGTTTAGAGTTTGCTTTTAGAGTTTTAACTTTTGTTCAGCAGATCTGACTGATGATTTGACAACTTTTTTTTATAAATGTGTTTGGTAACAATTAATTGACTGTTAAAAGCTTATTGCCATTTGTTTGTGTGAAATGACATTTATAGACATTTTGATACATATGTGTAGTATTATTATTAGAGGCAAAAAAGTCATTGAACGTATTTTTACCTAATCCTCTAAACAAAAAAACTCTCTCTAAAACTCTCTTTTAGCAAACACCTCTTTTAGAGTTTTTGACTAGTCAATACTCTAAAAGTGGTCCAAAACTCTCTTTTTGCTCCAAAACTCTAATTGCCAAACACCCTCACAATTGGAGGTGTTTGGTTGAGAAAGTTTTAGGGTAAAAAGAGAGGTTTTAGATGAATAGAGAGGTTAGAGAGGTTTGACTAGTCCAAACCTCTAATGAGAGTGTTTGGTTGTGAGGGAATTGAAAGAGAGGTTTGAGCCCAAAAAACTAATTTTGAAAAAACTACTAATAGGAGCTTTTTGGAAGAGATGTTTGTGAATATAGTTGTGTAATGACGAGTGTATCCTAAACTTGGTCAAATTTACTACCTTTTTACCAAAAAAAAACCCACCAATAAATTCTTCCAATATCTTCATTGGTCATTTCACCTAAGAGGACCAACATTGGTGCTGTCCAAGTAGCTCTCCAAAGAGAGAGAAAATGGAGAGCCAACTCTACCCCCAACATTGGTGCTCTCCAGGTGCTCTCCATTCGCTCTCCATGGAGAGAACTTAGAGAAATGCTCTCCCCTAAGAGCATTGAGAGAGCATGCTCTTGATATAGTATGATAACATGTGTCATTGAAATATTAAAAAAAAAAATAGGAATTAAAGATAATAATAAATTGGAGAGCTTATTGGGTCCTACCATTGTTAGCAATTTTTGAAGGGTTGATCTTAAGGAGAGAGAAAGTTAAAAATGGGTTGGAGTGTAATCTTGGAGAGCTATATTGATGTTGGTGAAAGTACCAATCAGTTTACAGCTATCTACCAAACACTTTTACACAAACAACTAATACAAACAGCTATTCAAACCAACTTATACAATCAGCTAACCGCTAACAACTAATGCAAACAGCTAACCGCTAACAACCAACCTCTAATTGTCAAACAGGGCCCAATAAATTCTTCCAATATCCTAATTGGCCATTTCATCTAATAAAGTACCAATCATCTAATAAAAAAATAGAAGGTAAATACTATTTTCAAGGGTGAACCTATGCCAAATAAGAAAATGAGAAATGTATTTGGAACAACCATAAATAGAAAAATGGGAATCTATTAGGGACTAGGGAGTAGTCTTTTTCAAAACTCTAAAATTTAGTTACCTACTATGTGTCTATGTCCAAATTTGTAGAATATTACCGTTAAGGTGATTCCCTCAATTGGACCTAGGATCTTGGTGCTGTTTATTAATAGAAATTTATAGATATTACCGTTAAGGTGATTCCCTCAATTGGACCTAGGAACCTATCAAAACCCTTACTGCTTGGGTGAGAATACCACAATTGTCTGTGGAGTATTTTGATCGACAATTTCTTCATAAAATAGGATCCAAAATTGGAAGAGTCATTCGTATTGATTGCAATACTGAAGCCTGTAGTAGAGGACAGTATATAAGGTTTAGTATTGAGGTAGATTTGACAAAGCCTCTGTTGTCAAAATTTCGGATGAATGGTCGCATATGGCGAATTCAGTATGAAGAATTGAGGCTTATTTGTTTCAAGTGTGGTAAGTTGGGACATAAAGAAGATGAGTGTGATTTGTTCCAGGAGGCTCATGGTAGACGAGAGGGGGAAGCTTCAACGAATATTGATAAACCAGGAGGAGTAAAGCCTGAGGAGTGTAACAAGTATGGTTCCTGGATGTTAGTTCAGAGGCCAGCACGTAAGAATATTAACAAAGGTAGAATGGGGCAGGACTTGCAAGGGGAATCTCGGGCAATGAAACAAGTGATTGCAGAGAAAGGTCAAAAATCTCGCTCTGTAGCTCAGGAGCGACCAAGATCAACTGGCCAAGTGTTTCAGAGAAAAGATAAGACAAAAAATAACAAGGCAAAAGCAAGAGTAGAGATAAATAATCCCAAGGGCTCCAGATTTGAGGTTCTCACGCAGGATGATTCTAATGTGGAGATAGATGAGGTTTTGGAGCGTAATGCTACAGGGCATAAATTAATTGAGAGTCCACGACAGTTAGAAAAGTCTCCTAGTGAGACAACAGTTAATTTGGGGGAGGCTAGTGCCATAGGAAATGAGTCTAGTGCCATAGGAAATGAGTTGAGGACTCCAGGAGCAATCGAAGAGGAGGATGAAGATATGTGTCTTGAAGTGCAGCCCACTGTGGGCTTAGGTGATTCACAATTATTAGAACAAGAAGTATTTCTTCCAGTTTCGAGGCCACCTATTGAAGAGCAAAATATGGTAGCAGTGGTTACTAATATGGAAATTGAGTCCCAGAAGAGTGAGGATCCTAAACGTATCCCACTTTCCTCCCTTATTAAAGATTCTAATCAGACTTCGAGTAAGTTGAGGAAAGGTGAGGTCAAGCGAAATTTTACTCCTTATGCTAGACCTAAAAAATTAAGTGGCAAAGAGAATTTGGGAGAGCCGCCCCTGTGCATTCTGATTTCAAAGTAATAGTAGAGTCTTTGGGAATTTTAGAGAGTGGTGAGCAGCGCATTCACCATGAACCCTCTGCATATTCCGATAACTCTGTTGATTCGTGTCCCCCCGAGTTACGAGATGTTCATAGATGCGGGGATGGAAGGTCCAACCATGATGTCCACGCATCCTTTGGCCAACAAAGTGCAACTCCAAGTGAGTTCGTTTCTACCTCCTCAGGTCAATCAACCAGAGATGATGGCTGCAGTTCAGATTCCTTACGAAATCGATGGGCCAATGAGGGCACTGAGAGAGGCTTTCCTTGCAACTCTACCGAATGTCCCGATGAGTGTTTATGATAGGTACCCAATTTTTCCTATGTTTAATATGTCTATTAAGATCATGATTTGGAATGTTCAAGGAGTGTTGAATAAATTGCCTACCATTAGAGAGGTAATTAGAGTTAATAAACCTACTGTGCTAGCCCTTGTGGAAACTCATATTAGTGGTGATCAAGCGCAATCTGTTTGCAATAAGTTTGGTTTTTCGGGGCAACTACGGGTTGAAGCTCAAGGGTAGTGGGGGTATTTGGTTATTCTGGCATATGGAAGAAGTTACTGTTACGCCATATGATAACCACTCTCAGCATGTTACTGTTACAATTCAGAAAACAGGCGACACACCTTGGCTTTTCTCGGCTATTTATGCAAGTCCGGATAGTACCTTGAGAAAAGATTTGTGGAAAGAGTTAGAAAAAATAAAAGAGCAGTTTTCGGGTCCGTGGCTTTTAGCGGGGGATTTTAATGAAACTGTGAGTTTGAATGAAAGGTGTGGTAATGGGGGTTCTGAGATGGCAAGGAGGTGTAGGGAGTTTACGAACTGGGTAGAGAACAATGCGTTAATTGATCTAAAGTACTTTGCCCCCGATCATACTTGGTTTCGAGGGAATTCTTCTGAAACCCTCAAGTCTGCAAGATTAGATAGAGGTTTCTGCAATGAAGCTTGGCGTATGAAGTTTGAGGAGGGGTCCCTGCGTAATCTTCCTCGAGCAAAGTCGGATCATTGTCCGATTTTAATCAGTACAAATGGATTTGCCCCAGTTCCGTCAGCTTTGAAACCTTTCAGGTTCCAAGCAGCATGGATGCAGCATCAGCAGTTTGAGGAGTTTGTTATGACTACTTGGAATAATGAGGAGCCTCCCATCCCTTTTCTAAGTAAGTTTGCCTTGAAACTTGGTGAATGGAATAAATTGATTTTCCATAATATTTTTCGGAAGAAAGCCGAGTTATGGGCTAGGTTGGAAGGTATTCAAAAGTCTCTGTCAAAGGGACATAATCCATACCTCATTCAGCTGGAAGATAATCTGAAAAAAGAGATGGAGGATATTTTGAATCAAGAGGAAATGCTTTGGTTTCAAAAATCTAGAGTTGATGCTATTAAGGATGGGGATCGCAATACCAAATATTTCCATCTCTCTACTATTATTAGAAGGCGGCGAAATCGTATTGAGTGCCTTCAGAATAGTGAAGGGGAATGGGTTCATGATCACGAGAAGGTGAAAGAGTTGGTGTTGCAATATTGGCAATCAATTTTCAAAGAAGAGACGTCGGAATTCACGGGGCATCATTTACTTAGGGATTTTTTTCCTACTATTGAGCAAGAAGATTTGGAGTTGTTATCTAGGCCTTTTGCTACTGTTGAAGTTCGAAAGGCTTTAAAGAGTATGAAACCATTTAAGGCGCCTGGCCCGGATGGTTTTCAACCTCTTTTTTACCAAAGATTTTGGGATATTGTGGCTCCTAGTTTGGTCCGTTTTGTTACTTCAGTGTTGGAGGGTTAATGCTTTCCAGAGGGTTTCAATGATGCCTTTTTGGTGTTAATTCCCAAAGTAGATGCGCCGAAATTACCTAAACAGTTCCGTCCTATAGGACTTTGTAACATTGTGTATAAAATAGTAACAAAGGTGATTGTCAACCGTATAAAACCTTTGCTACCTAAGCTCATTTCCCCTACACAATGTAGCTTTGTTCTGCGGCGTCAGATAACAGACAATGTGATTATTGTTCAAGAGATGCTGCATTCTATGAGGAAAAAACAAGGAAAAATGGGTTTTATGGCTATCAAAATTGACTTTGAGAAGGCATACGATAGAATTCGATGGACTTTCATTCGGGATTCTTTGTTGGAGTTGCGTTTGCCTCAGAATATGGTGGATCTCGTTATGAATTGTGTGACTTTGGCGAAGCTGCAAATTTTGTGGAATGGAGAGCCTACCGCTCAATTTTCTCCGAGTCGCGGTATTCGACAAGGAGACCCCTTGTCTCCTTACCTCTATGTTATTTGTATGGAACGATTGACTCATCTTATCGATCATGAGGTGAGATTAGGGAATTGGTGCCCAGTCCGCGCAAGTCGAAATGGTCCCACAATTTCTAGTCTTGCATTCGCGGATGATCTCATATTATTCGGTGAAGCTACAGTGCTGCAGGCTCAGGTAATTAAAAATTGTCTTGAGAAATTTTGTATAACATCAGGAAGCAAAGTCAGCTTTGATAAGTCTCGAGTTTTCTTTTCGGCCAACACGAATCTGGAAGTTAGAGATGTGATTTGTTCGGAGCTATCAATCGAGGCTACAGAAGATTTGGGTCGGTACCTTAGAGTCCCCACTATAAATGGTAGAACATCGAAGGATGATTACCATTATCTCATTGATAGAATTAATGCGAAACTTGCAGGTTGGAAGACTAAAACACTATGAATGGCAGGAAGGGCGATGTTGGTTCAATCATGTTTATCTTCAATCCCTCTTTACTCGATGCAAACAACTCAATTGCCAAGATCCATTTGTGACGACATAGATAGAAAGTCTCGCAAGTTTTTATGGGGTGAGGTGGAAGAAAAGAGGAAAGTTCATCTAGTGGCATGCGATGTTATCACCAAACCCAAGAAAGAGGGAGGCTTAGGAATTAGATCAATGAGACAAGCTAACTCTGCTTTTTTAGCTAAGTTGGGGTGGCGAGTGTTGGCGGAGCCGCAATCTTTATGGTCTCGTGTGCTACGAAGTAAGTATTGTGAAGGACGGTGCAATATTGATATGTTCCAAAATCGTGCAGATGCGTCTAATGCGTGGAAGGGCATATTGAAAAATGTTGATGTGCTCAAAAAAGGCGTGAACATGGCTGTTGGAAATGGCAGTAACACAAAATTTTGGAAGCATCGGTGGGCTGGAAATGATACTTTACTTGACATGGTTACTTCTGACCCCCCGCAGGACATAATTGATTGTTTGGTGAAGGATATATGGGTTGTTTGGTGAAGGATATGTGGGACGTAGATAGTGGTTGGAAATACGAGTTGTTTGCTGATTTTCTTCCTGCTAATGTACTAAGCAATATAGCGTCTCATGAATTGATGGAAGACCCGGAGGTAGTTGATGAAGTGTATTGGAACGGCTCCCCTTCAGGTGGTTTTTCACTAAGTTCAGCTCTACAAATCAATAAAAATATGGGCAACCCGTCACTTAGGGAGGTGAAGGGATGGAAGACTATATGGAAAGCTCCGGTTCCACAACGTATTCGTTTATTCCTGTGGTTGGCTATACAAGATAAATTGATGACGAATGCAAATCGGTTTGTGAGGAATATGACTGAGGACCCAAGATGCTTTGTGTACGGGGCTGTTGAAGAAAACTCAGACCATATCTTGAGAGAATGCCCTGCAGCTCGGATAGTGTGGAGAAAATTCGGTCTGAGTGATACTGACTTAGAAGCGAGAATGAGTGTGTATGATTGGATCTTATCCAATCTAGAGAGTACGCATAGGCATGGCAATGATGATTGGGATGTTTGGTTTGCGGTAACTCTGTGGTGGTTGTGGAGATGGAGAAATGAGAGGTGCTTTCGTAGAGAGCCTTCTATACCTTTGAATCAAATGGCCTTTATTTATGCTCGTGTAGGAGACATTAATAGAGCGCTACAGTCATATGGGACGGAAATTTTGGATCGGAAAAGGAAGCGAGTGGAGCTTTTCATTAGGTGGACTTATCCATGAGAAGCTTGGGTACGGTTAAACACTGACGGGGCAGCGAAAGGAAATCCGGGTCAAGCTGGAGCAGGTGGGTTGATTCGAGGTCATCGAGGTGAGTTGTTTGAGATGTTTGCGAGTCGCTGCGGGTCCTGTTCTTGTACCAAAGCCGAGCTATGGGCTGTTCTGCGGGGGTTGGCTATAGCATGGAATGGAGGCCATCGAATGGTTCAGTTAATGGTGGATTCTGAAGTTGTTGTTCGTCTGTTGGTGGAGGAGTCTCCCCCAAGCTCCTTATATTCATCTCATTCGGAAATGCAAATCTATGATTTGTAGATCGGAATGGAGAGTTACTGTTACTCATTGTTATCGTGAAGTAAATAGAGCTGCGGATTGGTTAGCTAATTATGGGGTTAACATTCAGCAGAATTTGCTTATTCTGGCGGTCCCGCAGGATCTTCAAAACGTTTTATTGGACGACTTGGGTGGCAGGGCCTTTGCTCGTTTGATTCCGGCAGCAGCTCCGTAGTTGTTAGCTCTGGAGTTTTAGTTTATTTTGTTTTTTAGTGTTGGTTTGAGTAGTTGTTTTTTTTCTTGTTTTAGTGTGTTTGTTTTCTTTGTTTAGGGGCTTTGCCCCTCTCTTTCACCAAAAAAAAAAAAAAACAGTTTGGCATATTGGGCCTTAGACTGTAATGCCCAATGAACACATGGGAACTCAAGCCCAACACTGAGCTAAGTTTGACGTTTTTAGCCAGGAGGATTCAAATTTTAAATTCGTATACCATAAACTACGTACCGGTACACACTTCAGACAAATCTTTGAACCTTTCTCTTCACAACATTCTCAAAATCTTGAAGTAAATACACATTTGACTATTTGAGTGCCCAAGAAGTCATGAAATCAATCCTCCACGCACTAATATCACAAAAGCCCGTCAGAGTTTACAGTATGAATATTTGTTCGAATTGGTATTGTTAACGTGTCAATTTGGTCGAGAAAGTATGTCGATTTATATGGAAAATTCTTATTAGTAACCTCCTTTTATTGCTTTTTATATTAGGTAACCAAACTTAGATTAAGGATTGTTTGATTGCATGTAGGAATTAGTATTTTCTAGGAAGTAGCATTTTTCTTGAAATTTCATTTCCTAGAAAGCGGTAAAGGTTATTTAGTTGATCATAGGAAGAAAAACTTCCCATGAAATATTCTACTTACCTGGAGGGGGCCTAAATAACTAGGTAAGTAATTTCCTTCATATTGTGGAAAGTAGAACTTCCTAGGAAGCACAACTTCCTACGTTTTTGTCAACCAAACAACACCTTATCTTATTTCCTAGGAAGTTCTACTTCCCATGAATTTTTATGTCAACCGAACAACCCCTAAATTTCACTGATATCCATGTGATATTATTTTTCAATCTTTTGTGACCTTAATTGTCTAAAAAGTAGAGTTTCCTAATTAACTAAAATACATAAAGTAAAATCCTAACAAGTATAAAATCTTTTGATTAAATTAAAAGACTAAAATATTGGAAACATATCTAATATTAATCCTTTTTGCACATAACCCAATAAATAAAATGAGTTTAAAATACTACCTTTAATCTTGAATTTTAAAATAACCTTTTTTTTTTGAAATAGAAATGTCATTAATTGAAGGCCAAACGACATCTACAATAGGTATTAAAGAAGAATAAGATACAATCAAACAATGCTACATCAAATTAGTCTTCGAATAAACTATAATGAACCAGATCGAGCAATACAGCGCATCCCCCTTGTATTTGCTGAATCAATCAGCTATTGATGAGGAGGTTTATCATTCTGACATAGTTTGGGAAGAACATTCTTGATCGAGCCATGTTGATCGCATCCGAGATTCCAATACCTTCATGTTGAGTTTCGAACTTCAACCAATGAGAACAATTGCTCATACCTAAAATCAAAAAAACCATACTCACAACTCCCATAGGGAAGATGGAGATCTCCACAACAGACACTAAAATCCCCATTAACAGGGTTTGAAAAAATCTCATAAAGAGAGACTAATTTATTCAACAAAACTAGAAAATGAGCTAAAAACTGAAAATAAAAGGGGAGAAGGGGCTTACCATGGATGAAATCATCCATGGCAGCCCCTAACTGATGGAAAAAGGGTAGGGGAGGCTAGGGTTTGAGAGAGAGAAGAGAGAGAGAGGAGCAATTTTAAAATAACCTAAGACCAAATATAAAAAGTAAAAACACCATGTTACCAATTAGAATTTCTCATTAGTCAATTTTCATCTATTTAGCCACTTTGAGTTATAAATTTTAATAAAAAATTATGCTTACCAACAATAAATTAAAACTCTTTTTTATTACAACAATTTATTATCCAATCTCAACGCCACAATAAACACACGACACACCCACAAGTTTCAAATTAGGAGCTAGCATCATTAAAAGGGTACCCAATACCATGCCTTGTGCTAGGAAACATAGCAAAAACCCCACTACAAACACCACCTACAATCGGAGGCAACACCATAAGCATTGTCTTCCTACTAATCTCCAACGCCGGAGCGTAGCAATCAACCGTATTCTTATCCAAAACCGCCACAACAACGAACACGAAAACCGACATTACAGCATGCACAAAATCAGCAGCTCTCAGCTTATACTTGGACAAATCAGACTTACTGTTCCAACGATTCGACGGCCAAAAGCCCTTGGACGTAGCAATCCCATAGTGAACGTTACGCTCATCGTCGACGTAGCTATCGATAAACGTAGCAAACGCACAATTAAAGCCACAAACGACGAGCAAAGCGCCCATTAAGTACTTGTTTATGGGGTGGCATTGCCCGTAGTTGCTTAACACAGGGCTTTAAAATTGGTAACATAAAAACTGTTCCTGTTGGTAATAGTTTAATTAGGCTTCCTAACCCATTATAAGCTTGCTCTTTTACTGATTTTTTTGCCATTTTATATATGAATCTTTAATTTAGTGTTATTTATAATTGTGGAAATGTGTAAAGTGGGTTATTTTGTAGGTTTTTTTTAGTGTTTTTGTAATTTTGTTGGTTGTAGTTTTGTAGAAAAGTTGTTTATATATATAGGTGTTATTGTTGGTTTAGGGAAGTTGGAGTTGCTTCCAAGAAATGAAGAAATAGAAGTACTACTTACAGTTAAAGCTTAAAGAAGAATTGCGTGCACCTAACTCCCGGATAAAGAAAGCTCACAGTTCTAGCGAAACATCGTCTTAGCAAGTACTCCCTCCGTCCCAAAATATAGTTCCCATTTTCATTTTGGGTGTCCCAAAATATAGTTTCCATTTCCATATTTAGTTCCACATTTTTCCGTAATTTGTCTAGAAAAACTGTGTCTCATCATTTATTTGCTTCTTGAATTTTGTTTTTTGCTTTGTTTATTCAACTCAAGTGTTACAATTAATGCTCTTTCACCAATTATTCTCCATTCTCTCTCCTAAAATCATATTTTCCCATACAACATTTATTTAAATAAATAAAAAATCTTTACTATCCCTCTTAGATTTTACTTGCATAAATTACTGTGAAAAAAGGGAAATGGGAACTATATTTTGGGACGGAGGGAGTACATTATATCATATCATATAACTAATATATAAAGCAGAGTACAAAAGCCAGCTAACGAGGTCGCGACATTTGGCGTCCTCATTGGACGCTATTTGTCGCGCTCATTAAGTGCCATGTCATTTTTTTAATATATAAATAGAGTTATAGATTGATTAATATACGAATAGAGTTTAGAATAAGAATAAATAGAGTTGGGTTCACAATGAAGATCTTAAATATAGTAAATTGATTATAACTTTTAATATGTAGTTCGTAAAATTATAATTTTTGTACCATTGGAAAGTGTTTAAAAAGTACTTTAAAATAAGATTCATTTATACTATATTTAAAATTTTATATTAAAGTAACGTATAAAAGGAAATATTGACTATACTAACGTATTAAAGTAACCTACTGCGATTAAAATTAGCTATTCAATTAGCATTAAGGTTACATTATTAAAGTAACCGAAGGTACCGTTTCTAATAAATATACTCCTCATATTTTCTTTTCCTTTGATAAGAAACAAATGATGCATCCTTCATCTCCTCCGAACATGAATGTTGGATAAGATGAGACATGGTCAACTTATTAGAAAAGAGGGTTGATATTGTTAAGCATGTTGGTCTATTGAGGCTTGAAGGGCACCGTAGCAACATACCGTAACAACATACCTTAGCAACATACCGTAGCAATATTACCAATCCTTCATAATTTAACAAATTGTTTCATATTTATATGATATGTGCTTTAATTTGATTTGTAAACACAATGAGTACTAATTAAAGAAAGATAAGTTGTATCTTGAACTTTCTCCATTAACTTTTCATTGGTCTAGAACATATGGAGGTTTTATTTTTAATGTTTTAACATGTAGGAAGGTGTAGGTTGTGTAGTATATCGTGACATGTGCTTTAACATATAAAAATATGTTGGTTCTGCATGATAGAGTGAATTTCTGAATCATATAGTAATTTTTCTGCATGATATAGTAAGTGTCTAAATGATATAATGGCCTGGATTATTCAGAAATGATATAGTTTTTGCATGATATAATATGTTTCTGAATGATATAGTGAGTTTCGTCATGACATATAAATTAGAAACCAATGTCAAAGATAATGCCACAGGCCCACAAATATGGGTATAAATATTAAAAACTCTACCTCTTCTTCACGAAAAAGCCCGGGCATTTGCCCGGGGTCCCAATACTAGTAACTAATATATAAAGTAAAGTGCAAAAGCCAGATCATGAGGCCGCGACATTTGGCGTCCTAATTAGACGTCATTTGTTGTGCTCATTAAGTGCCATGTCATTTTTTTAATTAAATAAAGTTCTAAATTGATTAAAATACAAATCGAGTTTAGGATAAGAATAAATAGCGTTGGGTTCACAATGAAAAACTTAAATATAGTAAATTGATTATAACTTTTAATATATAGTTCGTAAAATTATAATTTTTGTACCATTGGAAAGTGTTTAAAAAGTACTTTAAAATAAGATCCATTTATACTATATCTAAAATTTTATATTAAAGTAACATATAAAAGGAAATATTGACTATACTAACGTATTAAAGTAACCTACTGCAATTGGAATTAGCGATCCAATTAGAATTTCGCGATATTTGGCGTCCTCATTGGACGCCATTTGTCGCGCTCATTAAGTGACATGTCATATTTTTTTGAATATAGATAGAGTTCTAAATTGATAAAAATGCAAATAGAGTTTAGGATGAGAATAAGTTGGGTTCACAATGGAAAACTTAAATATAGTAAATTGATTATAACTTCTAATATATAGTTCGTAAAATTATAATTTTTGTACAATTGAAAAGTGTTTAAAAAGTACTTTAAAATAAGATCCATTTATACTATTTTTAAAATTTTATATTAAAGTAGCATATAA
Organism: Beta lomatogona; assembly: GCA_947646795.1. NCBI lineage: Eukaryota > Viridiplantae > Streptophyta > Magnoliopsida > Caryophyllales > Amaranthaceae > Beta > Beta lomatogona. Next base: position 289,456 of record CANSNZ010000033.1, on the reverse strand, counting down.
ATATTAAAGTAACCTACTACAATTGGAATTAGCGATTCAATTAGAATTAGGGTTAAAGTATCAAAGTAACATACTACAATTGGAATTAGGAATTTAATTAGAATTAGAGTTGTTATAAGAGATTCAATTAGAATTAAGGTTGTTCTACAAAACCTATTCATGTTAGAATTAGAATATTCAAAGTTATATATACTAGATTGTCAGCGGTCAACTTTGCACATTGCTAATGAATTATGGATTAGGGTTTTACTTTTAATGTTTTAACATGCAAGAAGATGTAGGTTGTGTAGTATATCATGACATGTGCTTTAACATATAAAAATATGTGGTTTCTGTATAATATAGTGAGTTTCTGCATGATATAGTGAGTGTCGAAATGATATAGTGAGTGTCGAAATGATACAGTGAATTGTTCAGGCATGATATGGTATGTTTCTAAATGATAAAGTGAGTTTCTTCATGACATATAAATTAGAAACCAACGTCGAAGATAATGACAAAATCATATTATAATTTTTAGTTGCTCTATGTCAAACAAAAATAATGGCAAAAAATAGGGGTGTAAATATTTAAGAACTCTAACTCTTCTTCACGAAAAAGTCGGGCATTTGCTCGGGTCCCAATGTACAAAAATAAACTATTGTTCGTGACATACAAATAAGCCCACTGCTGGTTTAACCATAGCCCGCCCGAGTCCGGCCCTATGAACAGCTCTACATACAATACGTTCATTACTAGATTTTCGTAAGAAAATTTGTATTGTAGAATGTAGATATCATACCTACTTATACAGTTAGTTGTTATCCAATAAAAGTTCTTGATATCTCATATTGTATTCTTGCATCTTTGAATAATACGCCAAGTTTTCATTTTAAACTTTTCAAATGATAGGCAAACTATTTTTTAGATTTAGTACAATTGTGAATGTATCCATATTATATTGTCGGTTTTTTAGAAGGAAAAAAATATTAGATCAACCCAACTTATAATTAATTGGTAGTGGTGTATTGGTGGAGGAGAGAGGGGAAAGTGGGTTAATTAGTTTAGGAGAGAGAGAAGGAAGGAGGGAGATTAAGTGGGGTAATTAAGGATTAGTGTGATAGTTAGATCGATAGGTTAACTGTCGTTAGTCATTAAATTCTATGATTTTTTTTTTAAATTGGATGGTATGGTGAATTCTGAAACTTGCAAGGGTATATAATGTAAAAAAAATTGTCAGGAGTATATGGTGAAAAAACCGATATATATATATATATATATATATATATATATATATATATATATATATATATATATATATGTATATATATATATATATATATATGTATATATATACCAAAATACACAGGGAAAAATAAATTCTTTGGTTCAAGACTAAAGAATTTTTTAGCTGCAATAGTAGCGGACTTCCTGAAAATTACCCTTTTGGGTCCTTTTTCTTATCATCTAAACTAGTGATCATCTCCCCAACACATAATGACATAGGTGTCCGCCCTACCTCCAGTTGGTCCGCCACATTAATTAGGCCGATAATTCGCCACCATTGTCCCCATTCACAAACAAAAACCGACTCAGCAAGCAAAATACTAACACCCGCATACGATATGTCGGCCTAGCCTTTTCTAGGAGGACTATATAATGCAACTACTTTGGTCAGATTTACCCGCCTTCCATCAACAATTTCAGACTAAGTTTCATCCCTCAAATCAATAAACATTTCAAAATCCCTAAAAAAAAATCTTTCAGACTAGGGACAGAAGACAATTGACTACGAGGCCACTCAATAATAGCACCATATGGTCCAAATTCCTCAGGCAAAAGAGTTAATTCATGGTTCCCAAAGAAAAAACAATGATTGGTAACTAAAGGAAGTTGTAATCTAATTGCAAGAACTTGAGGGATGCCAGCACATGCAAATGTCGACGCTCCAATTCCCGTTTCTCCACATTAGTCAAGGAGGACAACCACCCACTCAAAGTAGGTTCAAAAGCCATTGTAAATTGATTTGGAGATGTAAAGAAAAAAGTGCACAGAGAACAAAATTGCAGGCAATATTGCACACAAAAGTTGCAGAACTTAAAATAACGTACTTTTCCCGTCGCGCTTTTTAATATATATACACCCGTGTCCTAATCCTGCTTGGAGTCGGGTTTATCTTCCGAAATGAATCGTGCGCGCCACACAAGAACCCGCATCCAACGCACTGCTATGCGCTGCGCGTATCCCATGTATCCCATTGGATGACGTGCAAAAAGGGCACTACGCCAGACACAGTACCTAGTTCTCCAGCACATGCGTTCCTGACCCTTGTGCATATCACGTGCCACATATTTGGACGCATTCTAGGACTCCCTATGCTCCCTGACACCATTTTACATTTTTTTTTATGTTTTCTGTTGGGAGAATTTCAAAAAAAGGTCACTCATTTGTTTTCATTAAACCCTCCCTCCCACTACCTTTTTTTTTCCCTCTTCTCCTCTCATTTTTTTTTGTCAGGCGGCGGTTGAGGCTCGCGTTTCCTTTGTCCCGGATTTGAGAATTCGGTATGCGGGCGAGACTGGGCTCATTGAGGAGACTGTTGATATAGCTCTAGAGGCAGAGCAGCATGTTGTTCATGCCATGCTGGTGCACGTCCAATCGGTAAGTCTTGAAAGTCAGGAACTTCCATATACTTATTTTGCATTGTTTTGGCTATACGAGGTGCGATTCTTTTCAGGTTCCCCGAGAGACCGTTGTCCAGATACTTCGGGTAGTTGATTCTTTGAAGCATGGGATGGCAAAGATTAAGAGATGCTTCGCATGCCGGCGATCTGATGCGCAGCACACCCAGGTAGTTTATTATATTGATTTTTTTTTTATTTGCATTTATGTTGTTCGATTTCTTATGCTTGTGATGTTTTTCATGCAACCTCGCCATCAGGAGAGTGGACCTCGCCCTAAGGCTCGAGTCTCGAGCCTCGACTCAGTCTCGAGCCTCGACTCAGTCTCGTGCCTCGACTCAGACTCCTCGAGATTCTACTTCCGAGAGGGCTTAGATGGAGCCTCCTTTTACCACCCGGTATGATGTGGGGAACATGGGGGACTCTCACATTCAACCCATATCCCTGGACGAGTCTGATGTGGATGCACCATATGCAGATGCAGCCGATCCATCCTATACAGCAATCGAGATTTGGGATTACCGGTGGGTATGACTGGAGGGGCCCTTATAGAGGCGAGTCGAGCGGTATTAGGGTTGAGGAGGTAGATGATGAGCCTTCTTACTCGAGAGATCAGGACCCTCCTGCTTCTTAGGATTTCGTTCTACTTTTGTACCTGTTTTGTACCTGCACATGTATCTTGATATTCGTTTTGCACATTGATTTGTATTGCACTTTTGTATTAGCATTATTATGGTTGTCTTGATTTTTTTTTTTCCGGCTCTTCTTATGAATGCAAACTAAAGCTATTATACGAGTCAACACTTAACATGCAATGCAAATGACTTATCCGAACACAATGATTTATGCTTAAAAAAAAGATAAGTGTTGAATGGAAGGTAGCTGACTTTCTCCCAACAAAAAAAATAATGAGAGGAGAAGACGGAGAAGACGGATATGACTTTCTCCCAGCTCATTCCAACCAATATGACAAGCGCACGGCTTGCGCCAGACGCGACATTAATCTGGCCAGCCTTTTTTGTTCAACATGGTTTTTCCACTATTTTTTTCTATCTTTATAAAATAATATCTTTTAAAAATCAGAAACCAGCTAAGTTTTACGACATAAAAAGAAACCAATTTCAACTTAAAAATTCTTTATAATATCTTTGAAAATATTTATTAAAATAATAAATAAATACAATTAATTATTATGAATAATCAATTGGGCTCTTCAAAGGATTAGGCTCAAAATAAATAATTTGTGGGCTCAAAATATAACTAATTATCGGGAATAATTAATTGGGCTTTAAAATACAATTAATTATCAGGAATAATTAAATGGGCTTTAAAATAGGATTTTTAATGCAAATAGATAAGCTTTATGCTTTAAAAAAAAATTTGGGTTTGACTTTTTAGATTGCTCTCCCATTGGGTCGGACCATTTAAAACTGTGATATGTTTCATCATTGGGTTTTTAAAGGGGAGACACGATTATGTGTCTACAACCATCATTTTCCATAAAGTGAACTTGATGGGAGCATGGTCGGATCATTCTCGATCAAGGTTATGTAAGTGTGAGTCGGGAAATAGATCTAACCAACTGCTAGTCCTCATAGCTCTGTCAAGACGGCATTGAATATTCTCATCTCCCTCCCTTCTATTGCCATAAGTAAACTCGTAACATGAAGGAACATCTTGAAAATCACATCTATTATCTATCAACCGCCCCCCGGAAAGTTGACATTTGCCAATTTGCTCTATGATCGCCACCAGTCTTCTCATGAGAAAAAAAATCTCATTAAAATCCCCAATGCAAAGCCACGGTAGAGAAGATTGAGCTGCTAGGATTTCCAAAAGTTTCCTTGAGAGTTGTCTATTATGAACTTCGTGCCATCCGTGGAAGCCGGTACATCAAACAAAATGTTGGGGAAAAAGATGTAATAAGAAATAGAGTAAGATTGTAGGAAAAAAATATTATGTTTCTAAGAGAGATAGTTACATGATTTATTATTTGTCTTATCATAAGAACAAAGCAATCTATACAAATATATTAAAAGGCGTGCGAAAGAAAGCCTATGTGCCACGTGGTACTCTCCTCAACTTTCTAATGCAAATGATTTATGTCTATGTGTACTGCTCACTTTAAAAAAAGAAATGTGTAAGTGCAAGGTATCGAACACGTGACCTTTGAAATGAAAAGTTAGAACTTAACCATCAATACACATGCATTTGTTCTCTAATGTTTCAAATAAAATATGATAAAGGCCCGTTCTTTTGAACTTATTTTTGCTGAACTGAACTTATTTTTACTTATTTTTGCTGAACTGAACTTATATTTGCTGAACTAAACTTATTTTTACTTATTTTTGCTGAACTGAACTTATTTTTACTTATTTTTGCTGAACTGAACTTATTTTGGCTGAACTGAACTTATTTTTGCTGAACTAAACTGTATTAACATAATATTATCAATACTTATTATTATTTTTTCTACTATTTTATAATAGTAAATAATAAATAATAAATAATAATAGTAAATAATAGTAATAATAAATAATAAATAATAATAATAGTAATAAATAATAATAATAAATAATAAATACTAAATAATAAATAATAAATAATAAATAATAAATAATAAATAATAAATAATCAATAATAAATAATAAATAATAAATAATAAATAATAAATAATAAATAATAAATAATAAATAATAAATAATAAATAATAAATAATATATAATAAATAATAAATAATAAATAATAAATAATAAATAATAAATAATAAATAATAAATAATAAATAATAAATAATAAATAATAATAACAAATAATAATAAAAATAAATAATAAATAATAAATAATAAATAATAAATAATAATAAATAATAAATACTAGTAATAATAATAATAATTAATAATAAATAATAATAATAATAAATAAATAATAAATACTAAATAAAAAATAAATAATAAATAAAAAATAAAAAAAAATAAAAATAAAAAAATAAATAAAAAATAAAAAATAAAATAAAATAAACAAATAAAATAAAATAAAAAAGTAAAAAAGTAAAAAAATAAAATAAAAAACTATATAATTAAAAATAGAAATTCATCGTTATTATAATTATAATATTAATAATAATAACAATATTAATAGTAATATTGAAAATAAAAATAATAATTACAACATTAGATAAGGCTGAACTTATTTTTGCTGAACTGAACTTATTTTTGCTGAACTGAACTTATTTTTACTTATTTTTGCTGAACTGAACTTATTTTCACTTATTTTTGCTGAAAATAAGTCCAAAAGAACAGAGCCAAAGTCTTGTAATAATTATACTTAACTAAGGCCCTGTTCTTTTGGACTTATTTTCAGCAAAAATAAGTAAAAATAAGTTCAGTTCAAAGAAAAATAAGTTCGGTTCAAAAAAAATAAGTAAAAATAAGTTTAGTTCAGCAAAAATAAGTAAAAATAAGTTCAGTTCAACAAAAACAAGTTCAGTTCAGCTAAAATAAGTTCAGTTCAGCAAAAATAAGTTCAGTTCAGCCAAAATAAGTTCATTCAGCAAAAATAAGTTTAGTTTTGTCTAATGTTGTAATTATTATTTTTGTTTTCAATATTACTATTACTATGGTTATGATTATTATTAATATTATAATTAAAATAACTATGAATTTGTATTTTTTTATTTTTTTATTTATTGTTTATTATTTAGTATTTATTATTTATTAATTATTATTATTATTATTTATTATTATTTATTATTATTTTTTATTATTTATTATTTATTATTTATTATTTATTATTTATTATTACTATTATTATTATTATTATTATTATTATTATTATTATTATTATTACTATTATTATTCTAATTATTTATTATTATTATTTATTATTTATTATTTGTTATTATTATTATTATTATTATTATTGTAATTATTTTATTATTATTATTATTATTATTATTATTATTATTATTTATTATTTATTATTTATTATTTATTATTTATTATTTATTATTTATTATTTATTATTTATTATTTATTATTTATTATTTATTATTTATTATTTATTATTTATTATTTATTATTTATTATTTATTATTTATTATTTATTATTTATTATTTATTATTTATTATTTATTATTTATTATTTATTATTTATTATTAATTATTTATTATTTATTATTTATTATTTATTATTTATTATTTATTATTTATTATTTATTATTTATTATTTATTATTTATTATTTATTATTTATTATTATTATTTATTATTATTATTTATTATTATTATTTATTATTATTATTTATTATTTATTATTTATTATTATTATTATTATTTTTTATGATTTATGATTTATTATTTATTATTATTAATATTATTTTTTATTATTTATTATTTATTATTTATTATTTATTATTATTTATTATTATTATTATTTATTATTTATTACTATTATTTATTATTATTTTATTATTATTATTATTATTTATTTATTATTTATTATTTATTATTATTAATATTATTTATTATTAGTTATATTATTTATTATTTATTATTTTTATTATTATTTATTATTTATAATTATAAAATAATAAAATAATAATAATAAGTATTGATAATATTATGTTGATATTTATTGATTATTATAATAATAAGTATTGATAATATTATGTTAATACAGTTTAGTTCAACAAAAATAAGTTCAGTTCAAGAAAAATAAGTTCGGTTTAGCCAAAATAAGTTCGGTTCAAGAAAAATAAGTAAAAATAAGTTCGGTTCAAAGAAATAAGTAAAAATAAGTTCGGTTCAGCCAAAATAAAATAAGTTCGGTTCGGTTCAGCCAAAATAAGTTCAAAAGAACAGGGCCTAAAAAGAGTTAAACAAGTATATACATCTCTAACACTCCTATTACGTAATTTACAAGAGAATATTGATGTCATATTCTCTTACCACAATTCCTTTTAAGGTATTGTTTTCAAACTCAAACCTTTCAATTTTTCTTAACTTATCACGTTGTGACGTGAATTTTTCAATTTCTTAATGGAGAAAAAATACGAAAAGTAGCAAAACAAATTATAAAATTTAAAAATAATAACATATTAGTTTATTGTAACTGACCCGAGGCATCGCCCGGGCAAAAAAAACTAGTTATAATTAAAAACAATGTTTGCAACTTTTATAAAACTTGACCGTGCGTAATTTCATGTTAATAGATACTTAATATTATTTTATGGTCATTTTTTTTACATATGGATGTAAGTACATAGATTGGGATATGCACTTGACATTCGTATAGTCTACTAAGATTGGGTGCGTTCTCTTCACCTTAAAAAATTAAGTTTCAGGTCCAATAAGTTCAGTTCAGTTCAGTTCAGATAAGTTCAGTTCAGTTCATATAAGTTTCAATCAGGTCCAATCAGAACAATAAGTTCCAATCAGGTCTAATAAGGTCCAATAAGTTCCAATCAGGTGCAATAAGTTCCAATCAGGTCTAATAAGGTCCAATAAGTTCTAAGCAAGTGCAATAAGTTTCAATCAGGTCTAATCAGGTCCAATAAGTTCCAATAAGGTCCAAATAGTCAATGATCAATAAATATTTGTATTATTGTCCATTATTTTATTATTCATATCACTATTAGCTGATTATGTTATTATTAGAATTTTAATTAAAGTACCACAATGTTTATAATGTATTATACTTGTATTATTGTCTATTATTTTATTATTCATATTACCATTAGCTGATTATATTATTATTAAAAAATATTAGTAATCATGGTTAAATAAGGTTAACAATAATAATCATCATAACTACAATATTTTGCAATTCGTCTTTAAATAACTAGAGATAACATGTTTTCGTTACTAATAACAATGAAAGATATAAATGTTATCAATTGATTGCTTCATTATCATCACCGAAGTATCTTTCTTCATTTTCTACATCCTCTTCTTCAATCAATACGTTTTATTCACCAACATCCAACCATATTTCATCTGCAATTTTTGCCTGAGTAATCTCCATATTCTTTGTTCTCGTCTTGTCAGTCAAATTTAAATCAGCTCTTGGTTCCATGGTTTCAACTACTTGCTAAACTGAAATCCCTAAAGCATATAAACGAATAAAATTATGTAGCGTGCATGTTGCCACGATGATAACATACCCTAAACCCTAATCCCTAAATCCTAAACGAATGAGTTCTACTACTTTAGTCATAAAACTAAGTAGCGTGCATGTTGCCACGATGATAACATACCCTAAACCCTAATCCCTAAATCCTAAACGAATGAGTTCTACTACTTTAGTCATAAAACTAAGTGGAGTGAGAGATAATTTTTTCCATATGTGGCAATTTCAACTTGTTAGTAATAAATGTTAATCAACGTTTGGTTTTCTACTAGTGCTTTATGAAATCAAAACAAGACTATTAGATATATTAGTGGTGAAAGTTATGTATAGGCAAGTATATAAATAGTATATTTTTTTTGTTAAATTGTTTATCATAAGAGATAATTAATAATTATTATTTTTTAAAAAATCTTAATAATTATTACATCATAATAAATTTTGAGGGTTAATATTTATGTTATTACTCATCAATTTTTTTGTCTAATAAGGTCAAATAAGTTCCAATTAGGTCCAATAAGGTCTAATAAGTTTCAATCAGGTCCAATAAGGTCTAATAAGTTTCAATCGGGGCCAATAAGGTCTAATAAGTTCCAATCAGGTCAATAAGTTTCAATCGGGTCCAATAAGTTCCAATCAGGTTCAATCAGGTTCAATCAGGTCCAATAAGTTGAATCAGGTCCAATCAGGTGTAATAAGTTCCAATCAGGTCGGTTCGGGTTCAATAAGTCCAGTTCAGTTCAGGTCCAATAAGTTGAAGAGAACGCACCAGTTGTAGTGATAATTTAGATGTGTAAAGTGAGAATAATACTCCCTCTGTTTCTTTTTTTTATTTACTCACTTCAATTTGGGAGAGAACTAAGGAGGAAATAGAAAAGTATGAATGAGAAATTGAAAAGGTGGAGAGACAAACTAAAAAGTGGGTTAAAATATTAAAAAGTGGATGACATAGGTGGAAAAAGAGAAGAAAGTAGATGTGACATGTTACCAAAATTAGAAAAAGCAACAGTGTGTAGATTAAAAAGAAACAGACCAAAAAGAAAAATGTGTAGATTAAAAAGAAACGGAGGGAGTATAAAGTAACGAAAATAGTGTTGAAGTCTCTTAAGTAGGATGTGAATATATATTATTTTGTATTCGTACGTACTATGTAGCAGTAAGTTGTAATTTTTATATAATAGGATTGTTATTAGGATATCTAGAACAAATGTTTTGAATTTTCTTATTTTTTGGTAATTTAAATTGACTCTCTATCCATAACTAACTCTTTTGAAAAAATAAAAAAATCTTTTTTTTCAAAACTTTTTGAGTTTAAATTAATGAATGAAGGATAATTTTGTAAAAAAATTTATCGCCCAAACTCACCCTTCACTTTAATAGTTTTTTTTTTTTTTTTTTGATAAGTTGGGGTTTTTTTTATTCATTGGAATGGTAATTTGGCCAAACGTAACAGTATATGAATGATGACACTAGCTTACATAGCTCAAAGTTAGCAACTGAAGAATCCACCAAAGCCAAAATGAACTACAAGGAAAGCCCCAGTACAGCTGTTGATGTTAGACTACATCCATGCCAAGAATTCATTTTCCCTTCTCAAGCCTTGCTTTGCTAAGGCATCAGCCACCTCATTTGATCCTCTTCCTTTGTGAACAATTCGAACTTGAAGATGCGAGTGAAGCACCTTTCTAATGGAGTTCAACACAAAATTAAGATTCCAAAGCCCCGCTTGGCTTGCATTGCACCAATTCACTGCATTTTTAGAATCGGACTCAATAATGATAGAACGAGAGTTGATATCTCCACATGAGAGAGAAATATTTATCGCACGGCTAATAGCGTGAACCTTAGCTGAGTTTATCTCCATTGGCGGTATGAGACTTGAAAAGACAGAAATGAACACTCCCTTGTCATCTCGCAAAACTCCACCAATAGCACTAAGGTTGGATATTGGATCCATCAACGCATCAACATTCCATTTTAACAGGGATGAGGGGGGAGGGCTCCAAGTAGCATTTTGACGAGAAAGGGAGGCTGAAGATTTCGGCTGTTCATTGGAGATCCATTTAAGACACAATGGATTGCAGATAATGTCATCCGATGAATATGGGGAAGTATCCCCCTACCCTTTGATCCACCAGCTCAAACGCAACAAAATAAGATCATACAGTTGAGGGAGAGAGCAAGAGGTATTATTGAAGAACCTGAAATTACGTTCCTTCCATATTGTCCAGATAATGATGAAGAAAGCAGCCATCCAAATCTTTCTGAAAAAAGGTGAGGCACCATGATATTTCCACTGAAAGAAAGCATCCTTTAAGAGACGAGGCATAGGCCAATGCAGGTCCCATAAGGAAAGCCACCATGTCCATATTTTCCATGAGAAATCACAGTGGAGAAATAAATGGTCACTTGTCTCAAAGCATTCACAGAAAGAACATTGAGTTGCGGATAGTGGAATGATGCCCAGATTGAATAATTTTTCACGGGAGTTAATTTTGCCCAATAGAGAGAACCAAATGAAAATTTCGATACGATGAGGTATCAAGCCCCTCCATATTTTCAAGAAATTATCATCTTGCTTGAAGGGAGATAATTTATCAAGTTCTCTCGTGAAAGAGTTCACCGAAAACTGCCCAGTTTTTGCCGGAGTCCATACAAACTTATCACTGCCATTTGCATTAAGTGAGACCTGTTCTAGTACGCTCATTAACTGATTAAGCTCAACGAGGTCCTTGGGCCTTAGTTCTCGCTTCCACGCAGGACTCCAAATCCATTCCAGCCCATCCCAAAAACCCATTGATGATATACAAGCATTTGGGCTGACTGACAGAAGAAAAAGCCGAGGAAAGGATAGCTTTAGAGGCGAGGATCCAACCCAAAAATCGTGCCAAAAGAGGGACGAATCTCCATTGCCAATCCATTTCCTAATGCATGTTTTTGAGATTTGTTTGGCGTTCGGGTTAAGCAAAATAGTTGAGCAGATTTGTTTCCATTGTCCCCTATTCGAGGGAATTGAGAAGTCATTCCAGGTAAATGGAGACGATACCCATATTTATCTTGAATTACTCTTCGCCAAAGAGCATGAGGTTCAGAAAAAATCTCCACCACCATTTTAATAAGAGTAAGATATTTTGGTGCAAAAGATTACCCACTCCAAGCCCCCCTAAACATCTGGGAAGTTCAATTAAATTCCAAGACACCAAAGGGAATGGCTTTTTACCATTATCTCCACACCAAAAAAATTGTCGTTGAATCTTTGTGATTTGTTCAATAATTCCTTTTGGAATTGGGAACAACGACATGTAATAGAGAGGTAAGCTCGACAATGAAGCTTTGATGAGAATTAATCGGCCCCCAATGGACAACATCTTCCCTTTCCAAGAAGCTAACTTCTTCCTCATTCTATCAAGGATCGGTTCCCAAGTCTTCAGGCGAGAGGAGCTACCACCGATGGGTAGTCCTAAGTACATGAAAGGAAATTCACCAATTCTACATTGAAGAGAGTTTGCAGCAAATTTTAACCATTCACTTTAATAGTTAACGTACATTTGTCTTCTTCCTTTATTTTAGAAGGTGGTAATTATTTGAATTACAATGGTCTCATTTCTAAATATTTGTCTAATGTCATTTTTAAACATGCTATTATTCCAAAATAGATAAATTAAACATGATATGAAATTCTTTAACAATTACTCCCAGAGTAATATCTTTGATTGTGTAGTAGTACAATTATAAATTTTTGATATTTTTAAAGTAGTCATGATGACTATTAAAATGAAATAAAAAGCACTAAGTTACAAAAAGTGGAAATATTAGTTTAGTTCAAACATTAATTAAAGGAATAACTTATTCATTTTTAATATTTTTTATTTAATTAAAGGTAATTTTGAGAATAACTGACTCATTTAAAGGTAGTTTTTGGATAAAAATTCCAAATTTAAAACAAAAAGAAAAATGAATAGTAAAAGGAATTCCCTCGAACGAAACTTCTTCTAAAAGATGAGAGAGAAAGTAAGAGAGACTCCAGTTCTCAACCCCTCATTTACTGCCACTTTAGAAATCCTAGTCCTAGCAAGTCTTCGAAAAAATCCCCAATTCAATTGAACTATCAGATGCACTCAAAATCCTTCCTTAATTTTTTCTCTAAAGTTGCTCTTCTGCTGTTAAACGCCATATTGACAGCCTAGTTATCCATTTTTTTGGGAAATCTCTTCGCCTTTCCTTTGTAATTTAAAGGGTAGGTCTGCAAATGAGAGTAGAGTAGTTACTCCATAATTCATCTCTCTGTCAGGGCAATAAGTCCAGCAGAGTAGTAATTACATCTATATTTGTAATTCCTAACTAATTCACCATCAATTTGGATTAGGTGGCTTCCATTTATAGGATTCAAGTACAAAAATCGAAAGAGGGCTAGGGTTTCTCTGGCGAGGGATAGGAAAGTTCATTTATTTTCCCAATTGTATGTTCGTAAATTAAATCTATTTAGAGTTTTCGTCATCATTTCTCCTCTGTGTGCGGCGTCGGGTGTTCTGGATATAAGCAGAAATTGCTTATTTAAGTTGGATTTATGTCCACCTGTATGGAGAGGTGAATTGTGTTAAAGTTAGATATGGAAAAAGCCTATAATCGTCTAGAGTGGAATTATTTTTACTACTTTTGAAAAATTGGGTTTCTGTATCCAATGGGTTAGTCGGTTAAAATAATGTATTACCACTGTTTCATTCTCAGTTTTGGTTAATGGATCGCAAGGAATACTTTTTTGCCTTCTAGAGGTATCCGTCAGGGGGATCCTTTGTCTTACTATATTCTTATTCTCCGTGCAGAAACTTTAGCTCGACACTTTATAACACTAGTACTATAAATCCATTGGAGTAAAATTAGGTCATTCTAGAGTTAAAATTTTATTTCTTACTTTTACAATTTACAGATGATACCATGATTTTTGATAAAGCAACTTTGGAGAGTTGTCATACTATAAAAAATATCCTAGGTAAATACTGTAAGATGTCAGGACAGCTGGTTAATTTTCATAAATCAGCACTGCAATGTACCCATAACACTTGGATTTCAATTTCCACTTCTTTTGCTAGTATTCTTCGAATGGAGGAAAGTTTATCTTTGGAAAAGTATTTGGATTGTCCTATAATAGATAGTAAATTTACAAATGCCACCTTTAGGGACATTCAAGAAAACTTTGCTTCACAACTAACTAAATGAATGGCTAATTCTCTATCCCAAGCTAGTCGCACTATTTTCATTCAAGCTAACATGGCTACTAAAGCTATTATCAGATGTGTTTCTCTCTTCCTCCGACTATTCTCACATTTCTAGATAAATGTTATAGGAACTTCTTCTGGAATAAGGATCCAACTTCTGAAGCCCCGAATTTAATTGGTTGGGATAAGGTGTGTAAACCAAAAAAATTTGGAGGTCTGGGGGTTAAGAAAAGCCTAGATAAATAATATTGCTCTACTATTCAAATTGTTTTGGAAAATTCTTGTTGCACCTGATAATCTTTGGGTTAATTTGGTAAAGAAAAAATATTTAAAGGATGTTGATTTGTTTTCTTATAAAACAAAAGTAAATATCTCTTGCCAGTGGAGGAAACTAATGTCTCTTAGAAATTACTTAAAAAAAGGTTTAAGATGAAATATTGGAAATGAGGAGAATGTTTATTTTTGGCTTGATAATTGGGTGTTCAAGTACCCTATTTGCGATATTTGTTCCCCTAGGGTGGGCTCTGAAAACTTTAAAGTTTGTCAGTTCATTAGTCAGGTGCTGCTTTTGACTCAATATAACCCACCTAATATTGCTTTTGTCATTCCCAATTTATTTCTTCCTATTAATAGGATTCCAGATAAGATTGGGGTCTTTCTCCTAAAGGAGATTATTAATAGAAATTTAAGTGTCCCACCTAAGATTAAATACTTTCTTTGGAAAAATTGTCAGAATGGTTTACCTACAGGCTACAAAACACGTCTCGAAATGAGCCATATTTTTCCCCCGCTAGATTGTATCTTACGTAATTATCACTCAAAGGAGTTAAATCATCTTTTCTCTTCTTGCTCGTTTAATATAGATATTTTCCAGGATCTAGATCTTCATCGAGGGTGGGCCCCCTATCCCAATTAGGGTGGGTGATTATTTTGTAGAGTATCTTTGTAATCTAAAAAATCATTCTATGTATAACCAAATTGTATTATTTGTTATCTCTTAGTGGTTTATTTGGTATGTCCGTAATAGTATTATTTTCCTCTCTCCTGCAAAAGTGAGGGTTATGATTAGAGTTTTTGTGGATAACTTGAATTTATTTGGAATGGTCTTTCTTCTATCCCTAAGACCCAAAGGCCTAGTAGTATTGGAAAAAGAATCTTTCGTAATTCTACTACTTGGAACCCACTCCTTCGAATTTTTGTTTAGGTTAATTTTGATGGGTCTAAGTTGCAAGATGGTCAAGCGTCTTATGGTTTTGTTATTCATGATTAAAGTTTATTTTGTTTATACGTACGAGTATTAAATGAATAACGTAATATAATGGCTAATGGGCTTATGAGGTGATTTAATGGTCATGATCCATTTCCAAAAAAAAAAAAACCCTTATATATAAGTCCGGATCATATAGAGTTTTAGTAAAACTCTACAAGGTGAAGTTGTATCTGAATCCTATATTTTAAATCAAGGTGTCATGTTGGTAGGATGGGAAAAATAATGAGGTGAATTTTGATGAGAAACATAGGAGGGTTTTGAAAAGATGGTTGTTGACCCCGACGATGCCCCGAGGTTAATCTATATATTGCATTACATTTAAGTTATTCAAGATGGTTAATATCATTCTTTTTTCTTGCTTGCTTCGTTAAAGAATGTACGTAACCGATAATGAGAGATTGTTGTGTAGGGGTGTTCATAACCGGTTACCTAGTTATTCGGGTACCCAAATATGCGGGTAACAGAATATGTGGGTACCCGCATTTGTGGGTAGCTAGAAAAGCAGCCCATGACTCGACCTTGAATAACTTGGTGCCCGCAAAAGTGTGTCATATATTTTCTTTTATGAAAAAATCATTAGAAAAGTTATAGAAGAAGCTACTACTATGAGTGTCAACTGCCGATCCATGTTGATTACAGTGTTTTAGGGTACTACCATGACTCCAGGAGTGCCATTTGTCAATTGCATGCCAACTCTAATCCTCATTCCTCAAAATGATCTACTACCAATCAACCATGACGTAAATATTCTCACTTGCAGATTACATCACAACTAATTTTTTCATTAACATGTTGATTCATCCGATCCATTTTTTTAAATGTTAATTCATCTAATCCAACTTCTCCTATAAAATGTTGATTCTTTTTATTATTCATATTTTCTTTCCCCTCTGAAAGTCACAAGCACAACAATGTGGTATTGGGTAGCTAATAAAATAATTCAATACATTTTTCACAATTGTTTCTAATCTAATAAGAGGAGATTAAAGTTACTATGAAAAAATTAAGAGAAAATAATATATAACGATGCGTTTATCCGGGATATACATGTAACTTAAAAGCAAGCCCATTAACCGACCCTATTCTTGCATCTTTTTCCCGAATCGGGTACCCGGCCCATAAAAAATGAAAGTTTATATATATTACGTTTTTCGGGGGGACATGTCAACATGATGGGTCAAACGTATCGTGTCTCCTGAACACCCATGGTGTACTTACAATTTAATTGGTTCTTAAATTAGAAGCAATGTAGTTTATAGCAGCGTAATTAATTGAATGTAACGTTGGGTCTCCTTAATAATTATGGGGTATATTGTGGGAGGTAAGTTACCAAATCTTTAAACGCGGTCTGAAATTTTCAGTTAAGTTTTCGAGATTTAAGGCTCGATATTATATTACATACTAACTAATAAACCAAAAAGATTTGAAAATCAAACCACAATGTTGGGGTAGCAAATAGTCAATACCCTGCTAGCTTTTAGAATGCCACAATATTTAAGTTTATGCATGTGAATTTCGCCAAATTCTTGGTCTTATGTTAGATACTCTTGTTAGATTTCTACTGTATATCCTTACAAGATGATTGTTGCAATGAATTGTAATCGATTTAATTCTGTTTATGGCAAAGGATATGCCGCATCCTCAATTACAATGCTTTCCTTTTTGCTTTTTAAATTTTAATGCCTTGGGGGGCCAACTTTCTCCTTGACCACACCTAAAGACAACTCTCTCCTTGAACAATATGTTGTAGTGAATCACTAAGAGAGTAGTACTTGAAGATGAAACTGATGAAGCTGCGAAGACTACATATTATCATACCAACGAAATGGATGGAGCTAATCCAAAACTCGAGCATGTCGCCTACCTCACATATTATCACACTGATGCACGTGAGGCTGCCCTTCACCATAGCACTAAGTCTGCTACACATCAACTCATGCACTTACCACTGAAGCTGCTGCTAAGCCTATCAATTAAGCTATTGCATCACCCACCCAAGGGACCTTTTTGCTTACTGTTTTGCTGTAAAGTCTAATGCTACATGTTAACAGTGTGCCTCTTAGAGTTAATCATCGCCTAATATGAACCAACCTTTTTGCTAATAGGCATGATTGAGTTCTTGTAATAGATATAACAATGACCCAAGGGCATATTAGAGGATACGTTACCCAAAAATAACTTGCACTAACAAGGGCTATTTGCATATATGTTATGTGATCTAACTATTTTATCTTCTTAACTACCAAGTTCACATGCTTTGGTTTTGCTTAAATCGATTATGCCAATACTTACATTTCGTTATACCTTGGGGGGCCGCGCGCTAGTATGCCAAAAGACAACAATCTCTTGGTCATATAACAACAATATTCATTAAGAAAGGAAGTACATAGTTAAACAGACATAAGATCCATAGCACATACTCATATTCAACAAAGAGCTAAAGTGACACGCAGAGCAGCAATTGAGAAAAAAGTTCAAACAGCTCCATGTATAAAATATGTTAACACAGCATACCCATCGTCTACCAGAACTTACTTTGCCTCAGCTCCTGCAAAGATGCAAGATTGTGGTCATAGTTGCCTTCAGAAAAATATCTCTCGCGATCATAATTTGTTAAGTATTTCTCTAGTATAGACGAGACCTCTTCAACCAGATTGCCTTTGATTTCAGGGCCATCAGAAGGTGGAAGGTCATGAGCAAGTAGTGAACAAATCTTGCCATCTTCTCCAAAAGCAACAATAGTAGAAAATATATGATTAAAGAACCTTTTGAAAAAGTTCTTAATTTTGTCAGCACCCCTTGTATTCCACGACACTTTAAGTGTCCAATCTCTAGGATTAGAGTCTTCAGGTTTATGGTTCCTAACATGGCTCCCAAACCATTCGTTATCCATTAAAGAAATGAAACGCAAATCTACTTTGTCATACTTAATGAAACGATAAACTTGGCCATTAACAGAAGGACTGATATTGTGTGGAAAGTCAAAGTAAAAAAGAACCTTCTTCGCTGTAGAAGGATACTCTTTTATCTGAAGCAACTTTAACAACGAGCCAAGGGTGATTTGCCTGAGTGCTTCCACAGTTTTCTGGACAACAGACTCGAAAGTGAAGGGATATGCAAAACTACCATAGATCTGCATTAACTGTAATCCGCGAACATCAACATATAGGTCATTTGGTCCGATAATGATCACCTTATCCCCCTGAGACTCAAACAAGTGCTTAAGCACAATGGAAGCAGAAAAGTTAAAGGGTGCAACCCACCAAGAGAGATCCCGCTTTGCCGACACTGTGCTAAAAGTCTCAGGGAATGACTGCAAGGTGCCGTCGATATCAATAGAAACCACCACAACTTGCAAGTCCTTGTTAGTTTGTCTGCACTCTTGGACAATTTGACGAAGCAAGGGAAGGTCCTCCCCATCAGAGAACAGGTACAACGCGACAGGCTTGGAATTGAGGTCTGAAAGAGACACCTTTTCCTTGAAAAAAGGCTCACTGCTTCCACCTTGTTGGGAAAACATCATCTTCTTCCTGAACACAAAATCAGAAAACGGCAACAAAAAGCCCTCAAGAGAAGAGGGACACTTAAGAGACGACAATGACCGAGCAATAAAAGGAAAAGGGGTGGGATCCGATCCATTCACATCCAAGGGAACAAGCTGAAGATCTATCATTCCGCAGAAAAGCTCGGTATGCAGCAAGGCAGTGCCATCAGGGCCAACAAGAAGAATTATTGGATTAATTGGATCATTTGCGGCACCAAGATAGTTGCATATACGGTGACGACGAGAGCGAGCATGCAAGGGGACTGCAAGGCAAGAAGGAGGAAAGGCAGAGAAGAAGTGACGAAAGGCATCATTTTCCCTAGCACGGGGATGAGTCCAACCACGTCTCATCTGTGTCACAACTACCATCTCAAAGTTACCTTCCAATTTAGAGTACATATCAGAACAAGCATGTACAGCTAACTCTGCACACATATTCTGCAATACAGGCGGATAGCAACAACAAACCAAGATGTATTTACCCTCGAGATTCTCAGCTTTCATCTTACCACAACCCTTTCTACGGACAAGGTAATCACGTCGAAAAGGGAACAACAGGGATTTAATATCAACAGCCTCACCGCGCTTAATTTGTTTACATTCCATCCTATAAACTTTAGACCTTGAAAAGGTTTGTCTGATCGACTCTGCCACTTGACGACTAACCTTTGCAATAGGAGCATAATAATTAAAATCCCTTACTGGACCTACAGGTAGAGGGGGAAAATCCAATTTGAATGGTCGATCCAATTCCACTTCCAATACTTGTTCACCAAACACAGGATCCAAAGGATTATTCGGAAACATATACTTGTTATATTCCTCTATGTCCATACCCTTCAACATCGTAAACTCTGGCGGAAGCTTCAACACCTTTTTCTTTTTCTTTTTAAGGGGAACCACATCCATATCTATTATGTAATGGTCAACCTACAAAAGCACAGGAGGGGGAAAATATGAGCATATTTATGATTTCTTCCAAAATGCTGTTTAAGTTTTCTAAAACCGCCGCTATAAGCTTTTAATGCTCACGCAATCGTGACATTTTCAATTTTACGAATGAACTATAAGTATAAAACAGAACTTTAACAATTTGGAAATAAATTATTAACCAAGCAATTAACAGCTTTAAGAGACTAAAAACAGTATACTAATATCTGCTAATCAGAAAATCAGTCTCACAAACAAAAACACAAGTTCTACAAACTAAAAAATTCTTAAACACCGCAATTTTTGAGCAAGTCGAGAAGATTCATTATGAATCAACGAATTCTAAAACAGATTCGACTAGTTGACAAAATCGAAAACAAAAATTAACAAATTCAATAACACAACGAAACAATCCATAAGAACACTACTAATCAGACGTGAAAAAGTTATAAATTTAGTTAAGGGAATTTAATTGCCTTTAGCGTTTTAGGTGGGGAGCGAGTTACACAGAACGCGAGAAAGAATGGGAAACTAGGGTTTTATGATTTGTATCCACCCCTTTTGAAGGGGAACTAGTTTTTACTTTTTAAGCCCGTGCTATTCCCCGGTTAATGACATTATTTATTTATTTATATTTTACTAATACTAAATATGACTTGATTTACACTTTGTTTGGTATTTTTTAGTAAAGGAAGGGAAAAGAAAGGAAGAGAAAGGAAAAGAAGAGAAAAGAAGGTAGTTGTAGTTTCCAATGTTTGGTATAATTGGTGGATTTGAGAGGAATTACATGTTTGGTTGTCATTAGTAAATGAAAGAAAAGGAAAGGAAAGGAAAGGAAAGGAAGGAAATAGAGAAAACATAGGTAAAAACTTGTTAGTTTTCTTTCCTGTCAAATTCCTCCGATTTTGGGAGGAAAGGAAAGTAAGGATTTAAGAGTATTTTTTTCCTTCCACTTCCTCTCCTTTCTAATCAAACCCCTCTTATTTTCTTTTACCAAACATGAGAAAGTTTGTTTTCACCTTTCCTTTCTTTTCTTTTCCATCCAAAACCTTTCCACCAAACAAAGCCTTACACTTTGTTTGGTATTTTTTTAGTAAAGGATGGGAAAAGAAAGTAAGAGAGAGGAAAAGAAAAGAAAAGAAGAGAAAAGAAGGTAGTTGTAGTTTCCAATGTTTGGTATAATTGGTGGATTTGAGAGGAATCACATGTTTGTTTGTCATTAGTAAAGGAAAGGAAAGGAAGGAAATAAAGAAAACATAGGTAAAAGCTAGTTAGCTTTCTTTTATGTCAAATTCCTCCGATTTTGGGAGGAAAGCACTAGTGGAAAAAACCGGAAGGGCTGCGGTTAAAACAGCCCTAAGGGCTGCGTTTTTGGCCAGCAGCCCTTTCCGTAGCAGCCCTTCACTAAAAGTGAAGGGCTGCGTTTTTAAACCGCAGCCCTTCACAATGAAGGGCTGCGGTTGAGGCCCAAAACAGCAACCCCCTTTCCGTAGCAGCCCTTCACTAAAAGTGAAGGGCTGCGTTTTTAAACCGCATCCCTTCACAACGAAGGGCTGCGGTTGAGGCCCAAAACCGCAGCCCTTCCATCGGTTTTGGGCCTCAAACGCAGCCCTTCTTTCTACAAAGGGATGTGGTTTTGACCATAACCGCAACCCTTTTGACCCAAAAAAAAAAAAATTTTTATTTTTTTTGCATTTTTTTATTCCTAAATATATCTACTTCATGTTGATATTGTTTATTAAGATTAGTATCAAATCTTAACTCTTAATTATACAGCGTATTAATAAGCACAAAAAAAAAATAGAATCATGGTTTATGACAAAAAGAAAATAATGGAAGTCATGCCAGTTAACCTTGCTGTCAACTAAAACAAAATCAAACAAGTGATTCCAACTATGCAGTAAATATCTATGCAGAACAATCCAAAACAGAAAAGATTGAAGTATATAGAACACAATTTTGGAACACACATTGCTCCACTATGAAAAGCTTATGCTAAATAGCATGATTAACTTTAATCCATACATGAAAATCATAAATCTGAGCCATTGAAACGCAAACCCTCCCAACCGAAAGTCCCAATATCAAAACGAAAATGAAAAAAAGGAATGAAAAAAAAAACGGAAATGAAAAAAAAGGGAACGAAAATGAAAAAAAAATGAACGAAAATGAACAAAAATGAAAAAAAATGAACGAAAATGAACAAAAATGAAAAAAACGAACGAAAATACAAAAGCGAAAAATTATAGATCTGAAATTACATGAACATTAATCAAAACAAAGATCAAGAAATTATAGATCTGAAAAACGAAAAATCATCCCTTGTTGCTGTCGTTGCTTAAGCGGAGTTCGACGACAACGAAAGGATGGTCGGAGTTTGAAGGACGAACGACGAGGAACAGCGCGGTGTGGCGCGGCAAGGACGAACGACGAGGAACGAATATTCGCTGCCGTCGGAGGGTGAGAGAGAACGAATATTTGTTGTTGTGGAAGGAGGGAGGACGTGAGAGAGAAGGGAGAAGGAAGGAGGGTGAGGGAGAAGGAAGGACGTGAGAGAGAAGGGAGAAGGAAGGAGGGTGATGGAGAAGGAAGGACGTGAGAGAGGATAGATCCAAAATGAGCCCGCTTAATATGTTAAGCCCGCGATTATTTCCTTTCTAAATTTTTTTAAAAAAAAGCCCATAAAGGGCTGCGTTTTTTAAAAAACGCAGCCCTTTATTACTTATAAGGCTGCGTTTTTTTAAAAACCCCTTCACTAAAAGGGCTGCGGTTTTTGCATTGACCGCAGCCCTTCGTAAGTGAAGGGCTGTGGTTTTTGGGCTAACCGCAGCCCTTCACTAAGAAGGGCTGCGTGCAGCGCAGCCCTTCCGTTTTTTTCCACTAGTGAAGGAAAGCAAGGATTTAAGAGTATTCTTTTCCTTCCACTTCCTCTCCTTTCCAATCAAACCCCTCTTATTTTCTTTTACCAAACATGAGAAAATTTGTTTTTACCTTTCATTTCCTTTCTTTTCCATCCAAATCCTTCCTACCAAACAAAGCCTTAGTAGTTAAGATTTTAATATATGAGCCTGAAATACAATAGTGAAGTGGGTGATAAAAGGTTGAAGATTACCGTAGTCTGTAGATAAGGAATGGGGCAATGTAATTTTTTTAAATACTAGTTGTTGCACCGCACGCCTACTCTCGCGGCACCCCAAAATGACGTATTTGCAATATTCGAATTAGGCTAGATCTAGTTAGCTTGCACTATCCGCACGATACCCAAAATATCGTAATAAAAAGAGTGAATACTCTCTTTGTATCAGTTTAGTGGCAATTCTCTAATGGCCAAATTTGATGTGAAAAAATTGTAGGTCTAGTTTTTTTTACAGAAATAGGGTTTAATTGATAATAGAAAGCCAGACGGCACTAACAAATATTTCCTAAGAATTTTAAAATCCCAACACAAATACATAATCCCTTAGAACTAATTACATCGCAGATAACTATTTTTGACAAGTACGTACAACTTTTAATGAAAACCTAGCCTCCTCCCTCTCTCTTTCTCTCTCAAACTCTAGCCTCCCCTACCCCTTCTTCATCAGTTAGGGGCTGCCATGGATGATTTCATCCATGGTAAGCCCCTTTTTCCCTTTTATTTTCAATTTTTAATTCATTTTCTTGTTTTGTTTAATAAATTAGTCTCTCTTTATAAGATCTTTTCAAACACTGTTATGGGGTTTTTAGTTTCTGTTTTGGAAATCTCCTTCTCCCCTATGGGAGTTGTGAGTATGGTTTTTTTTTGTTTTTAGCTATGAGAAATTGTTCTCATTGGTTGAAGTTTGAGACTCAACATGAAGGTATTAGAATCTCGGATGCGGTCAACACGACTCGGTCAAGAATGTTCTTCCCAAACTAAATCAGAATGATAGACTTCCTCATCAATAGCTGCTTGATTCAGCAAATACAAGGGGGCTGCGCTGTATTGATCGATCTGGTTCATTGTAGTTCCTTCGAAGACGAATTTGATTTAGCCTTGTTTAATTGTATCTTGTTTTTCTTTAATACCTATTGTAGATGCCGTTTGGCCTTCAATTAATGAATTTTCTCTTTCAAAAAAAAAAAATTACATCGCAGATTCGATCAACAATAGCCTTAAAAAAACTTTATCTGAAGCAATACAATCTGTGAGTAAGTACTAATTTGGCTTAAGATCCACTGATATATACTCGATTGGGTGAAAATACTTATATGGTCCTCTACATACACTAATAATACCTCTAAATTTAAATGACCAAACATAAGACCAATGATATTTTATATTATAATAGCAAAACATGCTATCTCAAGCAGATCATCTAACAATTTTTGAGAATTGTTGTGACTCCCATTGTTGAAAGATTTTAAATCTCGGCCCACACCAAGATTCACAACCATTACTTTCCGCCCCCTAATATAGCAAAAGTGAAATCAATGAGATCAGATACTTGCTTAGGCTTTTGTATACTCATACTTGCTCCACTATTTAGATTTTATTTAGTGTATGTAGCTTTATATGTACCTATTAACTTTTTTTTTATAAAGGTAAGAAGAAATAGGTTTAGGAGACCCTCCTCACGAGGGGAACTCCTAAACTATCGTTTACAAGGATTGTATTGAGAGCCGAAGAAAAAACATGACTAATATGGAAATCAGAGGTAATTAAGTGGCCAACGTTTGCTATCCAGTCAGCTGCTTTGTTGGCTTCACGGTAGATGTGATGAATCGAGTAGGATTTGAACTGTCGTAGTAGAGCTTGTATTTCTTCAATAATGAATTGAATCTGCCATGGAGCTCACCATAAGTTCTTGACTGCATTTATTACTACTAGGTTGTCACCCTCGATGTGAATATCCTCAATATGGTTTTGTAGAGCTAGTAGAATGCCTTTATGAAGAGCTGTTGCTTCGGCAACAAAAACGGGAGCGGTGCCGAGGTTGAAAGCTGCGGCGTGAATGAGGTCTGCGTTACTGTTGCAAATGATGACTCCTGCTGCGGCTGATTTTTTAGAAACGGAGCCATCAAAGTTGAGCTTGAAAGTGGATGTAGGTGGTGGGGACCAAGCAACCAAGATGGAACAAGATTGCTCGGTGGAAATGGAATGAGTGGAGGATGAAGAGAAAGTAGTACCTGCGAGTTGACAAGAATCAAGCTTTGTACGGGTAGCCCATTCGTGGAAGAGGAATTTGGCTTTATGAAGTATGCAATGTTGATTGAAAGAAGCGTTATTCAAAATTATATCGTTTCGCTCTTTCCAGACGAACCAAAGAAGGAAGATAAACTTGGTTAGAATGGATTTCCTATTTTTTAGGGATTGAATAGTATCGAGTAAGGGTGTTCCCCTATGGTGGAAATGCATCCAGTCTGAAATCTCTTGTAAGTCCCACATTGAGTTGGATATAGTACAATTGATAAAGAGATGGTCAATACTTTCAGGATGGCAATGACACATAGGACATTCATTTAAGGGGATAATCTTGCGTGAGAATAAAACATTTCTAACTCCTAAGCTATTATGACAAATCTGCCAGAGAAAAATTAAAAGTTTTGGCGGTATGTCGAGCTTCCATATCCAGCTGAGTTCCCATTTCGGGTCAGAAGGGTCTAGATTATGGGCTAGCCAAGTTGCTGATTTGACTGAAAAAGCCCCCGAAGAGGTACATCCCCATATGGCTTCATCTTTAGTCGGAATAGAAGGTAGTGGAATACCTTTGACAATATTAACAATATTATCAGGTAGTAATTGTCGGAGTTTGTCAATGTCCCAGTCAATAGAATTTTTTTATAAAGTCACTGACTTTTAGGTTCTCTTGAATTTGGTGAAGTGATAAATTGAGGGTCTCTATGAGAGGGGCGTGGTTGATCCAGTTATCAAACCAAAAAGAAATGGATTTGCCATCTCCAATTTTCCATCTAATACATTTCCTAATGATATCTCGTCGAGCTAAAATATGTTTCCATATTTGGGAGTCAGTAGCTTTTGATTTACATTGAAAGAATGTTGTATTGTATAAGTACTTTTGTCTCATTATTTTTACCCATAGGTTATTGTTGTCAGTTAAAATTTTCCACCCGAGTTTGGCTATGAAAGCTTTGTTAAGTGCGATAGTCTTCCGAAGACCGAGACCCCCTCTTGATTTTGGTTTACAAATTTTATCCCATGAAATTAAAGAACTTAGTTATTATTAAACAATGACCAAGGCAAAAAAGGCGTATATTAGAGAAACTGTATTTTTATTGTAATTTTTTTTTTTCTTGAAAATATATTCTCTTTGAAAGATTAGCTACACAAGGAAAAAAATGGTTACAATATATCTAAAATAGAGTATTTATTGATTAAAAATGAATACAACAAATTATTCTCATGTTCAGATGTTCTTATGTAAGGACTATTCTGATGGAACTCGTATAAACGTATACAAGCCTTTGAAAGCCATATCAACCCTTGTAGGACCCATGACAAATATTCTAACTCCATAGTTAGAGCTATCTATTTACATTATAAGTTTTAAGTAATTTAAGAATCTAACATAAGTTGTACCAGAATTGGTATATTGTATTACAAATCATTCCATCTTTCTTCATCTGCTGCTAAAAGATATACACCTGTTTTTACTGTTATATGATTAGTCATAACAAAGTGGAAAAGGAAGAAGAATGGCAAACCATTATACTCTGTTTTGGCGGAAAACGCACAATCATAGGGAAAACTAGTTAACTCATTGAGCAGTCAGAAAATTTCCAAGCTGAATTCCTTGTTTGTCTGAACAGGGAACAGAACAGAGCTCACAAGCAGGTGTATCTACCACAACCCAAGGGCAATATGCACCTGCATTTGCCGGAGGGGATTTTATGCAGCCAACACCGACGGGAATGTTCTAATAGCACGAGTAAAATAGAGATCAAACTTTAAGTGGGGTTACTTCGAAAATATTTGATAATTTTGCTTGATTGCTGATAAAGTGCAACCGTGGTAGTTATTCTGTATTGAATTCCTTTCAATCATTATGAAATTTCATATTCTTTTTTTCCATTTTCGACGTGAGTGATTGACATCATTGATTTTGCCAGTTTGAATAGGGATATAAATTGGATGGATTGGGTTGAGTTTTGCCAAGTTCATGTTCATTCCGAGATATTTTCGACTTAGAATTTGGAGCGCAAATCTAGTTAAATCTATTCTAATCCAAGTTTAATTTGAGGAGAAGCCCCTGAAAACGAGTACCAATACCATGATATTCTAAGCATGCTTCTCGAGACGATCTTAAATGCGATTTCACCTCCAAAACGATTTTTTGAAAAACGGATACCACCGATGACCCTCGAAGAGCACAAATTTCGAAAAGCCCATCAAAACGAGTACCAATACATGATATTCTAGGCACACTTCCCGAGACAATCTTAAACAACCGATTTCACCTCCAAAAAGTTTTTTTTTTTGAAATGACGGACACAACCGACGACCCTCTAGGGGAACGAAATTCGAGAAGTTCATCAAAACGAGTACCAATATGATGGACTAATGGTATTCTAGACACATTTCCCAATGCAATCTTAAATGACCGATTTCACCTCCAAAACGTCTTTTTTTTTAAAATGGACACCACCAACGATCATTAAGGGACACGAATTTCGAGAAGCCCATAAAAACGAGTACCAATACAATGATATTCTAGGCATGCTTCCCGATGCGATCTTAAATGACCGATCAATTCCCCGTTTGATTAAGTCATCGTTTACAGAGAATATATCTAAAAGCAATGACAACTCTTTCTCTATCAAACATAATTGTTTGGATTCCACCATACTGCACCAATTAGAATGTATGCCGTCTAACATACGCCTATTCACAGGAGTTTGTAGCTTGAAACTACGCTTACGTTAACTCCAATCCTCGACCTTTTCAGGCCGCGCACTGATGAAATGGATTGAAACATCATCCAAGCCTTTTCCCCTGCTAATTAGAGGTGATCATGGGCTGGGCTGGGCGGGGCTTTGGCAAAAAAAGTGCCCGTTTCGAGCCAAAGCCTCAGGATGAAATTCCCGCGCTAAAACCCTCTAATTTGGGCCGGGCCATGCAGGCTTTTCGGGCCATTTTCGTGGAGGGGGCCAAAAATTAATCTAATTTTCGATTTTTAACTCACATGTGGTCCAGGTTTTTTGCCCAAAAATCGGGTCAGGCCCGACTACGGGCTGAAAAATCGTGCCCAAAACTCGTCCATTTTTTGGCGGGGTCGGGCCCATGTTGATCAACTCTACCGCTAATTAATGATTGCGCTTCATTGAGACGGTGGCACCAAAGTATATGACCGCTTAGGAAGCTTTAAAAAATTTAAATGCAAATATATTAAAACAACTTAAAAACCCAAATTTCAAAATTCTTATAGACCAAAAATTAATACTTTCAATTAATAGAATTTTAGTCTATAAGAATTTTGGTAAATTTTGATTATATTATCATCTTCCAGATGAATTTTTAATTTCATCTCACTGGCGAACTGTTCAATTTGATGGCTCCCCTCCTTAAGCCTCTTGACCGCCACTTCTCTCCAATCCTCCAGCACACCTTGGTAAATTAATCCGAAACCACCCTATCCAATCACACGATCGTCACTAGACCTGGGCATGGGACGGGCCGGGCCTGTTCACGGGCTAGGCCCGCGGACTTGGGGAAATGGTGGGTCGGGCCGGGCTTGAAATTTTCAGGTTTTGTCCACGGGCCCGCGGGCCGGGCTCGTGCCTCCTGCGGGCCTAGCCCGTGTTTTATGTTGTTTTTTTGTATTTTTGACAGTTTTAGGCTAAAAACACAAAGGAAAGGAGCGTTCGGCCCGCGGGCTCGTGCCGGTGCGGGTCCGAAATAAAATTTCTTGACCGTGGCAGGCCCACGGCCCACAGAGCGGACAACGGGTCGGGCCTTAAACGGGCTCGTGCTGGACCGGGCCCAAACCGGGCCGGGCCGACCCGCGTGCTGGCCCGGCCCATGCCCACCTTTAATCGTCACCGATTGTATAGGACAACTCGTCGTAACTAAATATCAGAATTTTGAAATTTGCATTGTTTTGATATATTTGCAATTGTTATTGCCTTCGGATATATTTTTTGTAAACAGAGAATTAATCAAACACGGGAAAAAGATTGCTCATTTCCATAAGGCAAAGGAGGTGGTTCAGTTTGCCCTCGAGAAATTTCGATATTTAAATGTGAGGCACAACATTCTCTCAATTGATATGTTTCTTTTTAGTCTATAAACCAAAATTCTTATAGACCAAAATTCTATTAATTAAAAGTATTAATTTTTGGTCTATATAAATTTTGGTTATATACATTTTGAAATTTGGGCTTTTGCATTGTTTTGATATATTTGCAATTAATTATTTTAAAGCTTGCTAAGGGTCATATACTTTTGCGCCACAATTACAAGGAAGCACAATCATTTATTAGCAGGGGAAGAGCTTGGATGATGTTTCAATCCAATTTATCAGTGCGCATCCTCAATAAGTCGAGCATAAGAGTTTATAATCGTAAATTTAGTATTCTTACCCGCGTCTCATAACATCTGACGCAAATCAAACACACGCATTATGAAAATACTTGTGCTCGCTGAAAACTAGTTGGTTTCCATATGTCATCCACTCATGTTCCCAAAACTCAAGAGGAGTAGCATGCGTGAACGTATGCATATAGCGCAGTAGCCTACTTAAGCGTGGGTCAAGCTACAAACTCCTGTGTATAGGCATATGTTAGACGGCATACAATCTGACTGGTACACTATGGTGGAACCATAACAATTATAATTGACAGAGGATGAGTAGTCATTGCCCTAAGATATATTCTTTGTAAACAAAGAATTAGTCAAACATGGCAAAAAGATTTCCTATTTCCATACTGCAGAGGAGGTGGTTTAGTTTACCCTCGAAAAATTTTGAGATTTAAATGTGAGGCACAACATTCTCTCAATTGATAAGTTTCTTTTTGGTCTATAAACCAAAATTCTTATAGACCAAAATTCTATTAATTAGAAATATTAATTTTTGGTCTATAAAACTTTTGGTCAATATAAATTTTGAAATTTGGGTTTTTGCATTGTTTCGATATATTTGCAATTAATTTTGTCATATACTTCTGCGCCACGGTTACAAAGAAGCGCAGTCATTTATTAGAAGGGGAAGAGCTTGGATGATGTTTCAATCTCATTTATCAGTGCGCATCCTAAATAGGTCGAGCATAAGAGTTCAGTAATCGTAAATTTAGTATTCTTACTCGCGTCTCATAACATCTGACACAAATCAAAGAATTCAGCCAAACCACAAGCATTATGAAAATACCGGTGCTCGCTGAAAACTGGTTGATTTCCATGTGTCATCCACTCATGTTCCCAAAACTCAAGCGGAGTAGCATGAGTGAACGTAGGCATATACCGCAGTACCCTACTTAAGCGTGGTTTCAAGCTACAAATTCCTGTAGATAGGCGTATATATGTTAGACGGTATACAATCTGACTGCTACACTATGGTGGAACCCGAACAATTATGTTTGACAGAGGAGGAGTAATCATTGCCTTCGGATATGTTCTTTGTAAATGAGGAATTAATCAAACATGGGAAAAAGATTGCCCATTTCCATACGGCATCGGAGGTGGTTCAGTTTGCCCTCGAGAAATTTCGAGATTTAAATGTGAGGCACAACATTCTCTCAATTGATATGTTTCTTTTTGGTCTATAAACCAAAATTCTTATAGACCAAAATTATATTAATTGAAAGTATAAATTTTTGGTCTATATAATTTTGATCTATAAGATTTTTGAAATTTAGGTTTTTGCATTGTTTTGATATATTTGCAATTAATTTTTTTAAAGCTTCCTAAGGGTCATATACTCTAGCGCCATGGTTCCAAGGAAGTTTAACGGGATTAAACTGGATTTTAGACTTTCTTTTAGCCCACTTACATCCATAAGTTTAGGTGTGCTTACACGAGCGGTTAAAAAAAACAATTTAGAGGGATTGATGGAGTAAAGGTGCAATATGTAATATATTGGTACCATAAGTTTGTTTTCTTATTGGTACACACTTTGATTGGTTTAGGGTTTGCAACATATAACGAAAGTGGTTATGATTCTCTTATTTTGTTTCAGAATAAACCTCAGGTGAAGTACTTAGTGCAGTGGGAAGGATATTCAAACAATGAAGCTACCTGGGAAATTGCTGAAGACTTTGAGAAGTCTTACCCTTCCTTTGTTACTTAGTAAAGGCTTGGGACAAGTCTTTTAAGGGGGAAAGTATGATAAGGGTAGAAATAAAAGCTAAAAATGTAAAACTTGTTTTTGGGCCAAAAGCTGTTATCAACAAAATAACAGAATTCTGTTATTCTGTTATTATTCAACTGTTTCTTTTTATTCTATTTCTGTTATAGTTTGTTGTTACAAGCTGTATAAATACTTGTAATCTCAAGTATTGATTCATACATGAATATTCAAACACGGTTAATCTTTCTATCTCTCTACTTCTCTATTCTGAATTCTCTCATTTCTCTAAATTCTTTGTTCTTCTTCTCTCTCAAGTCTATACTCTTCTCTATTTCTGTTCTGTCTTAGTAGGATCTACTATCCTGCATCACATTTCCATAAGGCAGAGGAGGTGGTTCAGTTTGCCCTCGAGAAATTTCGATATTTAAATGTGAGGCACAACATTCTGTCAGTTGATATGTTTCTTTTTGGTCTATAAACCAAAATTCTTATAGACCAAAATTCTATCAATTGGAAGTATTAATTTTTGGTCTATATAAATTTTGGTTATATACATTTTGAAATTTGGGTTTTTGCATTGTTTTGATATATTTGCAATTAATTATTTTAAAGCTTGCTAAGGGTCATATATTTTTGCGCTACGGTTACAAGTAAGTGCAATCATTTATTAGTAGGGGAAAAAGCTTGGATGATGTTTCAATCCAATTTATCACTGCGCATCCTGAATAGGTCGAGGATAACAGTTTAATAATCGTAAATTTAGTATTCTTACCCGCGTCTCACATCATTTGACGCAAATAAAAAAATTCAGCCAAAACACACGCATTATGAAAATATTGGTGCTCGCTGAAAAATCGTTGGTCTCCATGTGTCATCCACTCATGTTCCCAAAAACTCAAGCGGACTACCATAGGTGAAGTTAGGCATATATCGCAGTAGCCTACTTAAGCTTGGTTTCAAGCTACAAACTCCTGTGGATAGGCATATGTTAGACGGAATACAATCTGACTGGTAACTGTGGTGGAACCATAACAATTATAATTGACAGAGGATGAGTAGTCATTGCCTTAAGATATATTCTTTGTAAACAAAGAATTAATCAAACGTGGGAAAAAGATTTCCCATTTCCATACGTCAGAGGAGGTGGTTTAGTTTACCCTCGAAAAATTTCGAGATTTAAATGTGAGGTACAACATTCTATCAATTGATAAGTTTCTTTTTGGTC
Source organism: Beta lomatogona (assembly GCA_947646795.1). Taxonomy (NCBI): domain Eukaryota; kingdom Viridiplantae; phylum Streptophyta; class Magnoliopsida; order Caryophyllales; family Amaranthaceae; genus Beta; species Beta lomatogona. The sequence goes on along the minus strand of CANSNZ010000033.1, from coordinate 257,226 downwards.
TATAAACCAAAATTCTTATAGACCAAAATTCTATTAATTGGAAGTATTAATTTTTGGTCTATAGAAATTTTGGTTATATACATTTTGAAATTTGGGTTTTTGCATTGTTTTGATATATTTGCAATTAATTATTTTAAAGCTTGCTAAGGGTCATATATTTTTGCGCTACGGTTACAAGTAAGTGCAATCATTTATTAGTAGGGGAAAAAGCTTGGATGATGTTTCAATCCAATTTATCACTGCGCATCCTGAATAGGTCGAGGATAACAGTTTAATAATCGTAAATTTAGTATTCCAAAACACACGCATTATGAAAATACTTGTGCTCGCTGAAAAATCGTTGGTCTCCATGTGTCATCCACTCATGTTCCCAAAAACTCAAGCGGACTACCATAACTAAAGTTAGGCATATATCGCAGTAGCCTACATAAGCGTGGTTTCAAGCTACAAACTCATGTGGATAGGCATATGTTAGACGGGATACAATCTGGCTGGTACACTACGGTGGAACCGAACAATTATGTTTGACAGAGGAAGAATTGTTATTGCCTTCGGATATATTTTTTTTGTAAACGGGGAATTAATCAAACAGGGGACAAAGATTGCTCATTTCCACAATGCAGAGGAAGTGGTTCAGTTTGCCCTCGAGAAATTTCGATATTTAAATGTGAGGCACAGCATTCTCTCAATTGATATGTTTCTTTTTGGTCTATAAACCAAAATTCTTATAGACCAAAATTCTATTATTTGGAAGTATTAATTTTTTGTCAATATAAATTTTGGTCTATATAAATTTTGAAATTTGGGTTTTTGCATTGTTTTGATATATTTGCAATTAATTTTGTTATATACTTTTGCGCCACGATTACAAGGAAGCACAATCATTTATTAGAAGGGGAATAGCTTGGATGATGTTTCAATCCAATTTATCAGTGTGCATCCTGAATAGGTCGAGCATAAGAGTTCAATAATCGTAAATTTAGTATTCTTACCCGCGTCTTATAACATCTGACGCAAATCAAAGAATTCAGCCAAAACAAAAGCATTATCAAAATACCGATGCTCGCTGAAAACTGGTTGGTTTCCATGTGTCATCCACTCATGTTCCCAAAACACAAGCGGAGTAGCATGAGTGAACATAGGCATATACCGCAGTAGCCTACTTAAGCGTAGTTTCAAGCTACAAATTCCTGTAGACAGGCGTATGTTAGACAAAGATACAATTTCACTACTACACTATGGTGGAACCCGAACAATTATGTTTGATAGAGGAGGAGTAATCATTGCCTTCGGATATGTTCTTTGTAAATGAGGAATTAATCAAACATGGGAAAAATATTGCCCATTTTCATACGGCATCGGAGGTGGTTCAGTTTGCCCTCGAGAAATTTCGAGATTCAAATGTGAGGCAGAACATTCTCTCAATTGATATGTTTCTTTTTGGTCTATAAACCAAAATTCTTATAGACCAAAACTCTATTAATTGGAAGTATTAATTTTTGGTCTATAAGATTTTTGAAACTTGGGATTTTGCATTGTTTTGATATATTTGGAATTAATTTTTTTAAAGCTTCTTAAGGGTCATATATTCTGGCGCCATGGTTCCAAGGAAGTTTAACGGAATTGAACTGGATTTTAGACTTTCTTTTAGCCCACTTACATCCATTAATTTAGGTGTGCTTACACGAGCGGTTAAAAAAAACCAATTTAGAGGGATTGATGGAGTAGAGGTGCAATCTGTAATATATTGGTACCATAAGTTTGTTTTCTTATTGGTACGCACTTCGATTGGTTTAGGGTTTGCAACATATATATTACGAAAGTGGCTATGATTTTCTTATTTTGTTTCAGAGTAAACCGCAGGTGGAGTACTTAGTACAGTGGGAAGGATATTCAAACAGTGAAGCTACCTGGGAAATTGCTGAAGACTTTGAGAAGTCTTACCCTTCCTTTGTTACTTAGTAAAGGCTTGGGACAAGTCTTTTAAGGGGGAAAGTATGATAAGGGTAGAAATAAAAGCTAAAAATGTAAAACTTGTTTTGAAGCCAAAAGTCATTATCAACGGAATAACGGAATTATGTTAATCTGTTATTATTCAACTGTTTTCTGTTATTCTATTTCTGTTGTAGTTTGTTGTTACAAGCTGTATAAATACTTGTAATCTCAAGTATTGATTCATTCATGAATATTCAAACACGGTTAATCTTTCTATCTCTCTACTTCTCTATTCTGAATTCTCTCTTAATTTTCTATAAAAATTCTTAGTTCTTCTTCTTTCTCATGTCTATACTCTTCTCTATTTCTGTTCTATCTTAGTAGGATCTACTATCCTGCATCACATTTCCATAAGGCAGAGGAGGTGGTTCAGTTTGCCCTCAAGAAATTTCGATATTTAAATGTGTGGTACAACATTCTGTCAGTTGATATTTTTATTTTTGGTCTATAAATCAAAATTCTTATAGACCAAAATTCTATCAATTGGAAGTATTAATTTTTGGTCTATATAAATTTTGGTTATATACATTTTGAAATTTGGGTTTTTGCATTGTTTTGATATATTTGCAATTAATTATTTTAAAGCTTGCTAAGGGTTATATACTTTTACGCTACAATTACAAGTAAGTGCAATCATTTATTAGTAGGGGAAAAAGCTTGGATGATGTTTCAATCCAATTTATCACTCTGCATCCTGAATATGTCGAGGATAACAGTTTAATAATCGCAAATTTAGTATTCTTACCTGCGTCTCACATCATCTGACGCAAATCAAAAAGTTCAGCCAAAACACACGCATTATGAAAATATTGGTGCTCGCCGAAAAATCGTTGGTCTCCATGTGTCATCCACTCATGTTCCCAAAAACTCAAGCGGACTACCATAGGTGAAGTTAGGCATATATCGCAGTAGCCTACTTAAGCTTGGTTTCAAGCTACAAACTCCTGTGGATAGACATATGTTAGACGGGATACAATCTAACTGGTAACTGTGGTGGAACCATAACAATTATAATTGGCAGAGGATGAGTAGTCATTGCCCTAAGATATATTCTTTGTAAAAAAAGAATTAATCAAACATGGGAAAAAGATTTCCCATTTCCATACAGCAGATGAGGTGGTTTAGTTTACCCTCGAAAAATTTCGAGATTTAAATGTGAGGCACAACATTCTCTCAATTATAAGTTTCTTTTTAATCTATAAACCAAAATTCTTATAGACCAAAATTCTATTAATTAGAAGTATTAATTTTTGGTCTATATAAATTTTGGTTATATACATTTTGAAATTTGGGCTTTTGCATTGTTTTGATATATTTGCAATTAATTATTTTAAAGCTTGCTAATGGTCATATACTTTTGCGCCACGGTTATAAGGAAGTGCAATCATTTATTAGTAGGGGAAAAAGCTTGGATGATGTTTCAATCCAATTTATCACTGCACATCCTGAATAGGTCGAGGATAAGAGTTTAATAATCGTAAATTTAGTATTCTTACCGCGTCACACAGCATCTGACGCAAACCAAAAAATTCAGCCAAAACACACGCATTATGAAAGTACTGGTGGTCGCTGAAAATCGTTGGTCTCCATGTGTAATCCACTCATGTTCCTAAAAATTCAAGCGGACTACCATAGGTGAAGTTAGGCATATATCGCAGTAGACTACTTAAGCATGGTTTCAAGCTACAAACTCCTGTGGATAGGCATATGTTAGACTGGATACAATCTGACTAGTACACTATGGTGGAACCGAACAATTACGTTTGACAGAGGAAGAATTGTTATTGCCTTCGGATATATTTTTTGTAAACGGGGAATTAATCAAACACGGGACAAAGATTGCTCATTTTCATAAGGCAGAGGAGGTGGTTCAGTTTGCCCTCGAGAAATTTCGATATTTAAAAGTGAGGCACAACATTCTCTCAATTGATATGTTTCTTTTTGATCTGTAAACCAAAATTCTTATGGACCAAAATTCTATTAATTAAAAGTATTAATTTTTGGTCTATATAAATTTTGGTTATATACATTTTGAAATTTGGGTTTTTGCATTGTTTTGATATATTTGCAATTAATTTTTTTAAAGCTTGCTAAGGGTCATATAATTTTGCACCACGGTTACAAGGACGCACAATCATTTATTAGCAGGAGAAGAGCTTGGATGATGCTTGAATCCAATTTATCAGTGCGCATCCTCAATAGGTCGAGCATAAGAGTTTATAATCGTAAATTTAGTATTCTTACCCGCGTCTCATAACATCTGATGCGAATCAAAGAATTCAGCCAAAACACGCGCATTATGAAAATACTTGTGTTCGCTGAAAACTGGTTGGTTTCCATATGTCATCCACACATGTTCCCAAAACTTAAGCGGAGTAGCATGCGTGAACGTAGGCATATACTGAAGTAGCATACTTAAGCGTGGGTCAAGCTATAAACTCCTGTAGATAGGCGTATGTTGAACGGCATACAATCTAACTAGTACACTATGGTGGAACCATAACAATTATAATTGACAGAGGATGAGTAGTCATTGCCATAAACGAAAAATTAATCAAACATGGGAAAAAGATTGCCCATTTTCATACGGCAGAGAAATTTCGATATTTAAATGTGAGGCACAACATTATCTCAATTGATAAGTTTCTTTTTGGTCTATAAACCAAAATTCTTATAGACCAAAATCCTTCTAATTGGAAATATTAATTTTTGGTCTATATAAATTTTGGTCTATATAAATTTTGAAATTTGGGTTTTTGCATTGTTTTGATATATTTGCAATTAATTTTTTTAAAGCTTGTTAAGGGTCATATACTTTTACGCCACGGTTACAAGGAAGCGCAATCATTTATTAGAAGGGGAAGAGCTTGGATGATGTTTCAATCCAATTTATCAGTGCGCATCCTAAATAGGTCGAGCATAAGAGTTTAATAATCGTAAATTTAGTATTCTTACCCGCGTCTCATAACATCTGACGCAAAGCAAAGAATTCAGCCAAAACACAAGCATTATGAAAATACCATTGCTCGCTGAAAACTGGTTGGTTTCCATGTGACATCCACTCATGTTCCCAAAACTCAAGCGGAGTAGCATGAGTGAACGTAGGCGTATACCGCAGTAGCCTACTTAAGCGTGGTTTCAGTCTACAAATTCCTGTGGATAACGTATGTTAGACGGCATACAATCTGACTGCTACACTATGGTGGAACCCGAACAATTATGTTTGATAGAGGAGGAGTAATCATTGCCTTTGGATATATTCTTTGTAAATGAGGAATTAATCAAATATGGGAAAAAGATTGCCCATTTCCATACGGCATCGGAGGTGGTTCAGTTTGGCCTCGAGAAATTTCGAGATTTAAATGTGAGGCACAACATTCTCTTAATTGATATGTTGGTCTATAAACCAGAATTCTTATCGACCAAAATTCTATTATTTGGAAGTATTAATTTTTGGTCTATATAAATTTTGGTCTATTAGATTTTTGAGATTTAGGTTTTTGCGTTGTTTTGATATATTTGCAATTAATTTTTTTAAAGCTTCCTAAGGGTCATATACACTGGCGGCATGGTTCCAAGGAAGTTTAACGGAATTAAACTGGATTTTAGACTTTCTTTTAGCCCACTTACATCCATAAGTTTAGGTGTGCTTGCACGAGCGGTTAAAAAAAACCAATTTAGAGAGATTGATGGAGTAGATGTGCAATCTGTAATATATCGGTACCTTATGTTTGTTTTCTTATTGATACGCACTTCGATTGGTTTAGGGTTTGCAACATATTACGAAAGTGGCTATGAATATCTTATTTAGTTTCAAAATTCTATGGAAATGTTTCTCATCAAGTCATGCTAGGAACTAGAAGTACTAGTACATCATCGATTTATGGGAAGGTTAAAGATTGAAGTAAAAAACTTTGTTTACCAGTGGGTAGATGACCCACTACACAGATACACCTTTAGAATTGGGAAAATTCATAGTAAACCTGGGTGTACCATGCTCATCGTATAACCAACACTACTTTTTGCTCATTGCTCATTTGATATTCTCTAACTTAGCAAAATTCTACTCACTTCTAAGTTCTAATCACTTTTGCTCATTCGCCCAAATGAACAGACTTCCTCAAATGGGCAAACATTTCTACTCATTTGAGAAAAACGAGGAAACACTTTTGCCCAAGATGAACAAACTTTTTCGCTCATTTTCTCAAATGAGCATAAGTGTTTACTCATTTTGCAACTGCCATATTGATTTCAAATGTGAAACTAAGTCCACCATTGATGAACTTTGAATCTGCAATGTTTGATTTTGCCATTGATGAAGCCCAACTTTCTCAAATCATATTTTATAGTCCATCAATTTAGTTGACCATAATGAGAGAGAAATCATCAAGGAGAGAGAAGTTTGGAGGTGAGAAACAATGGAGGAGAGAGAAAATTTGGGATAAGAGAAATAATGGAGGTAAGAGAAACCTAAACTAGTGTTGATTCTCAAATCGATCATTAACTCCACCATTGAAGAATCTCGGGAACTCTAGTTTTAATTTTTAAATCTAAAATTAATTTCGCCATTAATGAATTTCGTAGCTCAAATATTTATTTTTGCCATCATTTATTTCGATGAAGGTTGCATATTTGGAGGAGAGAGATGAATAATGTAGGAGAAAAATTTGGAGGTGAGTAACGATTGAGGAGAGAGAAATTTGGAGGTGAGAATCAATGGAGGAGAGAGAATTTTATAGGTAAGAGAAACAATGGAAGAGAGAAAAAAATGGAGATAAGAGAAACAATGTAGAAGAAGAGTAAAGAAGAGAGAGAAATAAGTGATTAGAATGAATAAAATTCTACTCATTTGGAGAATTTATTACAAAATTGCCCTTAGGTGTACCATGCAAACCTGGGTGTACCATAAATGGACTCATTTAGAATCAATTGATTACAACTCAACATCAGAAATTATTTTTTGATTGTTTGTGTCTAGTGGGTTATTTACCCAGGGGGTTTACAACACTGAATAATTAGCACTTGGGAAACACAACATTAAAAGTTTTGACATGTTTGTACAAATTGGTTATTATGAATTTATGATCCACCAAGGACAAAGTTTTTAAGATATTAAAAGAAATATTAATAAAATTTAGTGCATTTTCCAAATGCTTTCTCATCTCTTTAGTCTGAAGTCGAATTTTACAAAATTTGACTATGATAATAATTAATACTTCCTCTTTTTTTTTTTAGTTACCACAATTTTCATTTATAAGTGTTTTTATTTAGATGCAACAATTTCCTTTCTTGGTAAAAGTTTTGGGGTAATTTGACCAATTTATCCTTACTTTATCTATCCCACATGCAAAAAGTATGAGCAATTGGGTCAAATGTTACTTTCTCTCCTCTTTCCTTAATATTTCTGCAAAAAGGCATTTGTTGCAACTTAAAAAAAAAAGAGTTAGTATTATAGTGAACCAAACAATGACAAAATAATAGGATTTGTACCCACGAGTGAACGATCTTGGGTAGAAAATATGGAGCTTCTACCAATTAACTAACATATTAAGGATGCTCATTTGCTCCTAAGCAGTGGCGGAACATAGGGGGTGGGGCGGCGGCCTCGGCATTGTTTTTTAAAAAAATTAAGGTAAAATTTGCTATATATTTTCAAAAATAGGTAAAAAAATAATCAATAGGCCCCTTGTAATCTTTTGGAAATTTCCTTTGGTCCCGTCGATAATTATTTTCTGGTTCCGCCCCTGCTCCTAAGAAAACTTATAAAAGTATTCATCGTAAGTTTTTACATTTACAAAATAAAAGAAAGAGAATAGCTTAACACTAAGATTAGACTAAACTATGATATTCTGTATACGTATGCAATAAGTATAAATATAACGACCTACTCTTGTTCTGCTAATATAGTTAGGAAAAGAAATGAGATACGCACCGCTGCATGTCGCCCCCATTTCTCCCAAAATGTATGTAAAAGATCACAAACTCTTTATTCCTTAATATGCAAGTCATTTTCTATCCATCAAGTTACATCTTCTATTATTTGTGAGAAAATTCATCAAATAACCCGGAGTATTATCCAGACCCAGACTAGTTACGTTCATTAAATAACGTTCTTGGTTTAATTAATTTCTATTTCATAAAAAAAAAAAAAAAAATTAACTTTCTTGGTTGAGTCAAAACTGCGAAAGGCGTAGCTACAAAATGATGGCATGCAATAAACTTTTTTCTATTATTAGTATTAAGTAAAACACACAAATGGATAAAGTAACAATTATGTTGGTTTATAAAGAAGTAATTGTTGCGTTTCCGAAGGATAAACAACATAATCAATCTATACAAATATATTAAAAGGCGTGCAAAAGAAAGTTTATGTGCCACGTGACACTCTCCTCCAATTCTAATGCAAATGCTGTATGTTCATGTAAACTCCTCACTTTTTAAAAAATGTGTAAGTGTAAGGTATCGAACACGTGACCTTTGAAATGAAAAGTAAGAGCTTAACTATCAATACACTATGACTTTGTTGTTCAATGTTTCAAATAAAATATGATAAAGTCTTGTAATAATTGTAGTTAACTAAAAAGACTTAACAAGTATATACCCCCTCCGTTTTTTTATTGCTACATTGTTGTATGCACAATAATTTATGCAATATCAATTCAAGCTTTTTGGAGTATACTTTTTGATCTATTTAATATAAAATAATGAGAAAAAGTGAAAAAGTAGTATTTTTGGGTGGAAAAAGAGAAGAATAAATATACAAGTATTACTTCATGGTGGGCCAAGTACCCCAAATAAGGAAAATCTAGCAATTTAAAAAAAAAACAATCATTTAAGAAAAATGTAGCAATTAAAAGAAAAAACAAGTACATCTTTAACACTCTTATTACGTAACTTACAAGAGAATATTGATGTCATATTCTCTTACCACAATTCCTCTTAAGGTATGTTTTCAAACTCAAAGCTTTCAAATATTTTTTACTTATCACGTCGTCACATGAATTTTTCAATTTCTTAATGGACAAAAAATATGAAAAGTAGCAATATAAATTATGAAATAAAAAATAAGAATATATTTGTTTATTGTAACTAACCCGAGGCATCGCGCGGGTAAAAAAAACTAGTTCTAAATCAAAACCTAGTAGAAGTAATGCTTAACACTTTGTGTTTACCATTCAATTTGTGACACATCTTCACCGGTTAGTAATCTCTATCTTTTTGAAGTCCCTTTTCCATTTCGTGCAACATTCTATTTCTTAAAGGATAGTTTTCAAGTTCATATACAATTAGGGGGTGTTAATAAGTCTAACTGGCTCACAAACTATTCGAGTTTGAATTCAGATTTTCTCGAGCCGAGCATAACAAAGTTCGATTCAAACAGTTCGTGAGCACGCTCGAAATATATTTTAGCTACATTCCATATTATAGAAATTAAATGAAAAGTTATACTTAAATTGTGCACAATACTTGTGAAAAACTCAAAATAAGTAGTTTAAACCTATTTATAGAATATATGTAATATAATTTTCGGAAATTCTCAGTGGTAGCCTTCAACTTTGGCTTTTTTTTGTCATTGGTAGCCAAAAAAAAGTTTGATTATCAGAAATAGCCTTGAGGTTTTCGCTATACTTGAAAATGTAGCATTAACAATGATTTTTCGTTACAAACAATTGTTGAAAGGGTTGTTTTTTGAACTAAGTATGGTTCCATAAGGTAGAATGATATGAGTTTCCTTTATAAAATCTATTTTGCCATCGTGTCTTATTAAAAACTTATTTCACTCGATTTTACAAAAGATATGACAAAAGAAAGTTTGTCAAGGACAAATTATGTTATTTTAGACACTAGAGACCTTAATTACGATGAAAACAACCTTCTTAACAACTGTTTATGGTAGAAAATGGTTGTTAATACTATATTTTCAAGTATAGCCAAAACCTGAAGGCTATTTCTGATAATCAAACTTTATTTTGGCTACCAACGATAGAAAGCCAAAATTGAAAGTTACGACTAGAATTTCACTATAATTTTTTTAATCATGTTGAGTTTTAAGGTAAATTGAACTAGAAAATTTAAGCTCGAAAAAGCTCGAGGCTTGGCTCGAGTTCGAGTAAAAGTGTTACGAGCCGAGCAACCCTAGGCTCGGTCTCGGTTCGGTTCGTTAACATCCCTATATACAGTCTTGATATTGTCTTTTTTTCTGGACAACATAATCTTTAAGAGCATGTACAATGGTCTAGTTTTTAGTTGGTCTAGCAAATAGTAAAGCTAGCTTTACTTACTTTTGTTATTGGAGCACTTGGCCCTTTGGGTTGGTTGTCTGGATTTCCAGAGCATATGCGCCTTGGATGGAGTGCCCAAGACGAGTGAAAATCTGCCGCGTGGCAAAGAAGCTGGCGAGAAATAAATACAGGGCCCAAATGAAACGCACCGCATTGAAGAAAAAGGGAGAAAGAGAGACTGAAGAACGAGTGAAACGCTGAACTGAAACAAGATGCTGGGCCCAAAGCTAGGGATTGCTGTCAGTGGATATGAGGCGCGTCAGAGCCCACTGATCAGCCATTCTCGTGCTACCACACGGAGGAGTGCTTTGCTCTCCTTTTTTGCTGATTTCTTCAACGGTAATTTTTACAACGTTAAAATTTTGTAACGTTTATAAAAAAAAAATCAGGTTATAATATAAAAAAATTACAATAACGGCTATAAAATATTTTTATCTATAAATTGAGCCCAAATTTCATATATTTTACCACACTTCTTCTCAACCTATTTTTTTCTAATTACTCTCTCCTACCTAGTATTAGTTATACATCTCACTAAAAAATAACTTGGTTGAAACTAACATCTCACTAAAAAATAACTTGGTTGAACACATATGTCGTAAGTTTGGGCCTAATCGTCAAGTTGATTAAATAACTTTTATTTAATTGCTTATTATAAGTAATTTCAAATTTCATGTATTCGGTGTTTTACATTATCTATCTTTATGTATTAAATTTCATGTATTTGTGTGTTTTAAATTATCTATCTTTATGTATCAAATTTCATGTATCTGTGTTTTTTAAATTATCAATCTTATGTAATGTGTTCGTTGTTTTTAATTTATAATGTCAAGTTAACGTAATTTAATTTAACGTAAGCTAAGTAACACATAATTACTATAATCTCAAGTGAGGCTAATTTAATTTAACGTAAGCTAATTAGCTAATTAGCTTTTAATGTAATTTAATTTACCGTGATTAATTTAACGTATTCTAATTTAACGTAATCTTATTAGCTTTTATTAATTTAAATTATCTATTTCATATAAAAATAAACAGTGGGTAGGAGAGAGAGTATATGGTGGGGTATGGTAAAAGTAGGAGAGAGAAATAGAAAAACCAGGTAAGACCAATCAAACCATCGTGAGAAAAAAAAAGATGAGTTGGTGGGAGTTTTAGTGAGATGTGAGGTGTAAGACGGAGGGAAGGAAAGAGAATGACAAAATCTTAAAGACTAACAAAGACCAACCAAGCCATTGTACATGCTCTAACATGATTATCTTTTCACATATGGGGTCAATTACACATTAATTTCGAGGATGAGTTGGGTTGATCTAATATTTTTACCTACTAAAAAACCGACAATATGGATACATTCACAATTTTACTAAATCTAAAAAATTGTTTGCTGTTAGGACTTTATTTAGGTTATGTATTAGAAATAGGTTTGTTATTTCTAATTAGTGATGAAGTAGGATTCTCTACTTAGGATGTATATATATATGCTATTGATGAATGAGAAAGGGGACGGAAATTGAACTAAACTTAACATGGTATCAAGAGCCAAAACCTGAAATTCTCTCTACCAAAAATCTGAAAAACTTGAACTAAACTCGAATCTGAACACCGAAACAAGGCTCGATTTTTTCCGAGTTCCTTGAAAAACCGAACCAAGATCCTTCTCTAAGCCAAAGAACCAAGAACCTAGATTTTTTTCGACAACCGAAAAAAAAAAAAAAAAAACACCCAAAAATCGGAAAGCTGAACCCAGCACCCCAAATTCCAAAACCAAATTTTTACAACACAAATCTTCATCGTGAAAAGAGGATGGTGATGATTGACGGCCCGATGATCACAAATTCCATTGAAGATTCAGAACACATCGACTTCGAGACTGCACAGTTCGCATTACTCAACAACAATCGACAACCGGCAGCCTCTCTTGTTCACGCCGACTCACATGCTGCTGAACTTGAGGGTGCTGATTTGGTAAGATATAACGTCGAGTTGCCGGAGATGATGACGGCAGCACCGAGTATTAGACTTCCACAGGGTAAAGACGAAAAGATGAAGTTGCAGAATATTGAAAAGGAGAGAGAACATACTTTATGGTTGAAGAGCAGTGATAATATGGGGTCCAACCATATTAAGAAGGTTTTATTGAATTTTTGTCCATCTAATAAAGCCGTCCGGGGTTTGTGTCCCTCCGACGGGTCGAAATGTGGCGGACAGCAGCCCCAAGATTCTGATGTTGCGGGTCTTGTGGGAATTACACTAGAACAATGGCAAAATTTGTTGAATTTATTGAATGTCCCTCAACCTAAAAATAAGATCAATGGTAACTTCTTCTGGATTTTGGATACCGGCGCAACTCATCATGTCACATGCACGTTTTCGCACTTGTGTGAGCCCCGGAAAATTAATGGTTGTCCAGTTGGATTGCCTGATGGAAGTACTACAGATGATACACATGAGGGAGATGTGCTTCTTCCTAGAAACTTGAAAATTACTAATGTTCTATTTGTGCCTAATCTTGATTGTAACTTGATTTCTATTCCACAATTGTTGGATTCTGCAAATTGTATTGTCCAATTCACTAAAACATTATGCGTCTTACAGGATCGCAGAACGAGGACGTTGATTGGAGCGGGTGAACGAAAAGATGGACTTTTCTTTTTCCGACGTGTTCCAAAGGTAAATATAATGGTTGTTGATGGCATGGCATCGATCGATATATGGCATAAGCGTTTGGGTCATCCTTTGGAGAAAGTTCTGCGACATTTACCTTGTGTGAGTCCCTTTACTATTACTAGCTGCAATAACGATGGGTGTGATGTCTGTTTCCGTGCCCATCAACCTAGAACTAGTTTTCCAAGGAGTGATAGTAGAGTTAGTAGGATTTTTGAATTAATACACTGTGATTTATGGGGGGCATATAAAACTAAGTCTGCCTGTGGTGCTTCATATTTTTTTAACAATAGTTGATGATTTCTCCCGGACTGTTTGGACTTATTTATTATATAATAAATTGGAGGTTGAAATTATGTTTCTGCATTTTGTGGCATTGGTGGAAAGACAGTTTAATCAGACAATTAAACGTGTTCGAAGTGATAATGGCACTGAGTTTAATTGTTTACGCCCCTATTTTGTGAAACAAGGGATAATCTTTGAAACTTCATGTGTTAAAACCCCACAACAGAATGGAAGGGTCGAACGGAAACATGGACATATATTAAATGTCGCACATCCATTGCGATTTCAGGCTAATCTACCTTTGAAGTTTTGGGGGATTGTGTTCAGGCGGCCTGTCATTTAATAAATCGAATTCCCACTGTGGTGCTTGATTATAAAACCCCCTATGAGTGTTTGTTTACCAAGCCCCCTAAGATGATAGATATTCAGATTTTTGGTTGTTTGTGTTATGCCGATAATATTTATCATGGGGGTGATAAGTTTGCCATTAGGAGTCGTCGTTGTGTTTTTGTTGGTTATTCTTATACTTAGAAAGGATGAAAACTATATGACTTAGACACCAAACAATATTTTGTTTCTCGTGATGTGAAGTTTCTTGAAAATAAATTTCCTTTTGTTGTGTCTGAACCTGTGAATGAGTTGGTTGTGGAGGAACAGGCAGGAATGGATGAATTTTTTGATGAGGAATTGCATGTGCCTGTTCTTGAAGTTCTCGTTGTTGTTGAAGGGGGACTTGGACCAGGAGATGATATGGAGGTGGCGCCGGCTGAGGAGGCCGAGCCACGCGTCGAGGTGGTGCCGGCTATGGAGGTCGACCCACGTGCGCCGGAGGTTGGTGCACCGAACCCTGTAGGCGTGGCCAGGGATGTTGGCATCAGGGAGGGAGTATGGAGGATGATGGGACACATTTGGGACGTGGAAAACGCACCAAATTCTCAAATAAAAAGTTGCAGGATTATGTGACTCATACTGTAGTGAAAAAGAAAAGTTCATTGATTCAGGCACCCGTTTCAGCATCGTCCTCAGGTACTCCTTATCCTATTATACATTATGTTAGTTGTGAAAAGTTTTCTGATAAACATCGCAGATTTCTAGCAGCTATAACTGCAGGGCACCCTCCCAAGTCATTTAAAGAAGCTATGAAGCATGAAGGGTGGCGTGAAGCCATGAGAGCTGAGATAAAAGCTCTGGATGATCAAGGCACATGGGAATTGCAACCTCTCCCTCCAGGCAAGAAGGCCTTGGGGAGCAAGTGGGTGTATACAGAAATATATGATGAGCAGAAAAAACTGTAGAGCTTGAAGGCCAGATTGGTTATATTTGGTCATCATCAGGTGGAAAGAATTGATTATAATGAAACTTTTGCCCCTGTAGCAAAAATGACAACAATACATACTTTCCTAGCAATTGCAGCAGTGAAGAAATGGGATATTCATCAGATGGATGTCCACAATGCATTTTTACATGGTGATTTGGAGGAAGAAGTGTATATGAAAATTCCTCCTGGTTTTCAGGGAGGAAACACTAATCTAGTGTGCAGGATGAGAAAATCATTGTATGGTTTGAAGTAGGCACCTAGGTGTTGGTTTGCCAAATTGGCCACTGCTTTGAAAGCCTATGGGTTTAAGCAGTCTTATTCTAACTATTCCTTGTTTACTTTGACCAGGAAAAATATTCAGCTGAACGTTCTTATCTATGTGGATGATATGATTATTGCAGGGAATGATCAGGAAGCTTTACTGAACTTCAAAGCTTACCTTGGAAAATGTTTCAAAATGAAGGATTTAGGTGCTTGAAATATTTCCTAGGCCTTGAAATTGCCAGGGGGCCGCAGGGAATTTTTATGAGTCAACGGAAGTATGCTTTGGATATTATTTCTGAGGCCGGGTTGCTCGGTGCCAAACCTGCCGAGTTTCCTATGGAGCAGCACCATTAGCTCGCTTTGGCTGATGGTACTTTTTTTTACGATCCAGGGAAGTATCGCAGATTGATGGGCAGGTTGATTTACCTTGCTGTTACTAGGCCTGATTTGGCATATTCTGTTCACATTTTGTCACAATTTATGCAGGCTCCTAAAATGGTTCATTGGGAGGCCGCTTTGAGAGTAGTTCGATACTTGAAGAAAAATCCAGGACAGGGAATATTATTTCGTCCTGATAGTGATCTCCGCCTTGAAGGGTGGTGTGATTCTGATTGGGCTAGTTGTCCTATTACTCGAAGATCCCTGAGTGGGTGGTTTGTTTTGTTGGGATATTCCCCTGTTTCCTGGAAGACTAAGAAGCAACCTACAGTGTCTCGGTCATCTACAGAGGCAGAATATCGTTCTATGGCTGCTATCGTTTGTGAATTAAAGTGGCTTAAGCAGCTACTAGGTGATCTTGGAGTTCAGCATCCTGCAGGCATGAGATTATATTGTGATAGTCAATCTGCGTTATATATTGCCAAGAATCCGGTGTTTCATGAACGTACTAAACATATTGAGGCTGATTGTCATTTTGTTCGAGATGCCGTGACTGAAGGTCTTGTGAGTCCGTCATATGTTCCTACTAAGTTTCAGTTGGCAGATATTTTTACAAAAGCAGTTGGTAGGACTCAATTTGATTTTTTGTTGTCCAAGTTTGGCGTTCGTGATTTGCACGCTCCAACTTGAGGGAGGGTGTTAGGACTCTATTTAGGTTATGTATTAGGAATAGGTTTGTTATTCCTAATTAGTGATGAAGTAGGACTCTCTACTTAGGATGTATAAATATATGCTATTGATGAATGAGAAAGGGGACGGAAATTGAACGAAACTTAATATTTGCCTATCATTTGAAGAGTTTAAAATGAAAACTTGGCGTATTACTCAAAGACGCAAGAATACAATATGAGATATCAAGAACTTTTATTGGATAACAACTAACTGTCTAAGTAGGTACGATATCTACATTCTACAATACAAATTTTCTTACGAGATCTAGTAATGTACGTATTGTATGTCACGAAGTATAGTTTATTTTTGTATGTACTTGCTAAGATGATGTTATGCTAGAACTGTAAGCTTTCTTTATCCAGGAGTTAGGTGCACGCAATTCTTCTTTAAGCTTTAACTGTAAGTAGTACTTCTATTTCTTGGAAGCAACTCCAACTTCCCTAAACCAACAATAACACCTATATAAACAACTTTTCTACAAAACTACACCCAACAAAAACACTAAAACCTACAAAATAACCCACTTTATACACTTCCACAATTATAAATATAACACCAAATTAAAGATTCATATATAAAATGGCAAAAAAATCAGTAAAAGAGCAAGCTTATAATGGGTTAGGAAGCCTAATTAAACTATTACCAACAGGAACAGTTTTTATGTTCCAATTTTTAAGCCCTGTGTTGAGCAACTATGGGCAATGCCACCCTATAAACAAGTACTTAATGGGCGCTTTGCTTGTCATTTGTGGCTTTAATTGTGCGTTTGCTACGTTTACCGATAGCTACGTCGACGATGAGGGTAACGTTCACTATGGGATTGCTACGTCCAAGGGCCTTTGGCCATCGAATCGTTCGAACAGTAAGGCTGATTTGTCCAAGTATAAGCTGAGAGCTGCTGATTTTGTGCATGCTGTAATGTCGGTTTTCGTGTTCGTTGTTGTGGCGGTTTTGGATAAAAATACGGTTGATTGCTACGCTCCGGCGTGGGAGATTAGTAGGAAGACAATGCTTATGGTGTTGCCTCCGATTGTAGGTGGTGTTTGTAGTGGGGTTTTTGCTATGTTTCCTAGCACAAGGCATGGTATTGGGTACCCTTCTTCTAATGATGCTAGCTCCTAATTTAAAACGTGTGTGTGTATTTTTGGTTTTGCTCTTTATCTAGTCTAGAATTCTAAGTTTGCAAGTTGAATGTTTGATTTATGTACTTGAGTGATGAGAGTTTATTGTGGCATTTGATCGATTATTTCCTTTGCATGAAAAAAAATAAAAGAAAGTGTATGCGTTGAGATTGGATGATGAATTGTTGTACAAAAAGTATTATTATTATTATTGGTAAGCATAATTTTTTATTAAAATTTATAACTCAGTTTAAATAGATAAAATTTGACAAATGAGAAATTGTCATCGGTAACATGGCCAGTGTTTTACTTCTTATATTTGGTCTGGCTTAGATTAAAATTCAAGGTTGAAGGTAATATTTTAGACTGATTTTATTTAACGGGTCATATGCTATTGAGATTTGCGGAAAGGATTAATATTTGATATGTTTTCAGTATTTTAGTCTTTTAATTTTGTCAAAAGAATTTATACTTGTTAGGGTTTTACTTTCTGTGTTTTAGTTCGTTAGAAATCTCTACTTTTTAGATAATTATGGTCACAAAAGATTGAAATAATATCAAATGGGTCTCCCTCTAGCGAAAGCTAGGGTTTGAGTTTCTCAGTCTCGTTTTTCGCTCTTTGATAATCCCTCGTGGGATCTGTGTCAGTCCCATGGCTGACAATCTTGTTGATAAAGTCTCGAAACTTAAAATCACGACAGAGGAAGAATTGGTTGTGGACTTGGGAGGGCTTGATGTAAACCCTACTGCTTCCTCGACAAACCTTGCTTTGGTGGGCAAGGTCCTCACAATTCGAAACTATAATTTCGAAGCTCTTAACAGGACTTTGAATCAAATCTGGTTACTCTCAAAGGGGGCTCTTTTCCGTCAAATTGAAAACAGCCTCTTTGTAATACAATTTGATTCGGCCAAGGACAAGGCTAAGGTTATGGCTGGAAGGCCTTGGACTTTTGATAATCACCTCGTACTTTTGGAGGAGATAGAGGGTAGTGTTCAACCATCAGATATTTCCTTAACGCGGTTCCCGTTTTGGCTAAGATTATATAATCTCCCGATGGACAGTAGAGCGGAGGCGTTGGTCAGAACTATTTGTGGTAGTATAGGGGATGTGCTGGAGGTGGAATTTGATGGGATCGTGTGGGACAAGTCGGCTCGGGTGAAGGTGAATTTGGACGTTTCTAAGCCGCTACGGCGTATCCAGAAACTCAAAACGAGGGATGGGAGAATAGTGGTGGTTGAGATCAAGTATGAGAGGTTGCCCACGTTTTGTTACGGAATTATGGGACATATCGAGAGAGATTGTCCCATAGAAGTGGAGGAGGAACAAGAGGATGGTAAACAATGGGGAGCTTGGTTACGGGCTTCCCGAAGGAAGGGTAAGCTTAAAATGGTAGAGGAGACAAAAGCATTCCTAAGTAGTTCGAAGCGTCTAGTTTTTAATTCTACTTCTGTGGGGGATGCAATTGTGTTGGATGGTGGAAGCAAAGCAGATGCGATGGACGTGAAGCAAAGGGGGGCTGAAAATGGAGGAGAGCAAGTTGATGTCACCTCTCTAGAACGTGATAAAAATATTGAGCATGTTCCATCTTCCCATGCAGCAAGTCTTACGTTTTTGTCTTCTTCCTTGCCTACTTATCAGGACGGTGGGGTTAATGCTAATAATTCTGGGCCCCTTATTAATGATTTGGCTGCTCCCCACATTCATGATTTGGATGTTGATGTGGCTAGGAGGGAGGGTACTGAACTTATTAATTATGATTTGGATGTTGCTGTGGCTAGAAGGGAGGGTGCTGAATTTTTTAATCATGAGTTTGTCTTTAACAAGGGGGATAATGTGGGGTTGACTGAAGATAATGTTGAGGGGGCTTTTAATGCTGATATGGTTGAAAAAGGGGAGGGATTTATGGACAAAGGGTTGTTTGTTGTGGAACATGAAGCCGTTGACTTTTCTTTGGATACTATGATGAAAGATGATGTTGGTGTGGTGCGTAGTACTGGGAGGAAATGGCGTAAGTTGGCTCGGGAAAAATGTGTAGATTCTGCTGCTTTGCCTATTAATGATGTTGTTGGTAAAAATGGGAAAAGGGATAGAGATAAAGTTGATGCTGATATGATTAGTGACTCCTCTAATAAAAAGGTGGCTTTTGATGGTTCTTCTTCTGGATGGCGAATGGCGAGGACTGATGTTGATCAGTCCCGCCCAGCTCAATTAGTATTTTGAGCCTCAACTGTAGAGGGTTGGGCAACCCCTCTGCAGTTGGTAATCTTCGGGATTTGATCCGAAGAGAGGCCCCGTCTCTTGTTTTCTTGTTGGAGACGAAGTTATGTAGTAGTGAGTTTGCGCGGATTCAAAATAGATTAGGAGATTTTTATGGCCTTTCAGTTGATTCTAGGGGTCGCTCAGGAGGTTTGGCTTTACTTTGGAGGAAGGATATTGATGTTGTGCTACGATCTATGTCACTTCATCATATCGATATGGTTGTAAGTAAGGGAGTGGGAGAGAAGGAATGGAGATTCACGGGCTTTTATGGGTGGCCGGAGGTTCATAATAGACATTTGTCATGGACCTTGTTAGAGAGCCTTGCTTCACAGTCTACTCTTCCGTGGCTTTGTCTGGGCGATTTTAATGAGATTTTACTTTCTTCAGAGAAAATCAGGGGCAACGATAGAGCGGAGTGGCAAATGGAGAATTTTAGGAGTGCTGTTAATGTTTGGGGTTTTCATGATGTTCCTTTTACAGGTTATGAATTCACGTATGATAATGGGCGTGAGCTTGAAGAACATGTTCAATGCAGGCTTGATCGTGCACTTGTTACTACTAGTTGGTTAACTATGTTTTCAGATGCTCTCTTGCGGAATTTGGATCGGGAATGGTCTGACCATGCCCCGATTAAACTCACTTTGTGGAGATTTGATCGTATGCAACAATTGGGTGACAAACCTTTTCGTTTTGAGCAAATTTGGACTAGTGAAGTGGAGTGTGAGGAGGTGATTGAGGGTGCGTGGTTATATGGGGCGAATTTGGAGACCAAGATGGAGGTTTGTACTGCTAGTTTGAAGAAGTGGAGTAGTGATAAATTTGGGCCCATTTTTCGTGAATTGAAGAAGAAACGTAAGAGATTACAGAAGCTTAATGGATTTCGGCCAGCCAATTAGAGAGCAGACGTGTGCTGCTGCGTGAAATTGGGAGCTTGTCTCAACATGAGGAGCGGTATTGGCAGCAGCGGTCGCGGGCTTTGTGGCTTGCGGATGGTGATCGTAATACTAAGTTCTTCCACCAGAGAGCTTCAGAGAGAAAGAAGAAAAACCGTATCAAGTCTCTCAAAGATGATTCGGGGGTTGAGCATGATGGTGATGAAGATGTGGGGAAGATTGCGGTGCATTACTTCCGCAATATTTTTTCTTCGGCGAACCCCTCGCTGATCTCTCAGGCCCTTGCGGAGTTTCAGAGTCGTGTTACTGCAGAGATGAATGGTATTTTGAGTGCCGAGTACAACGAGGAGGAAGTTCGTGTAGCCTTAAGCCAGATGCATCCAATTAAAGCTCCTGGGCTGGATGGTATGTGTCCCATGTTTTTTCAGACTTATTGGCACATTGTTGGTAAGTCTATTACTGATACTGTTTTTGGTATTCTGAATGGGACTCAGATTCCTAGTAACTTGAATAAAACCTTTATAGCACTTATCCCGAAGAAGAGTAAAGCTGATTGTATGTCTAATTTCCGTCCTATTTCCCTCTGTAATGTTATTTATAAATTGGTGTCAAAAGTGCTTGCCAATCGACTCAAACAATTCCTTGATAAAATTGTAGCGGTTAATCAGAGTGCCTTCATTCCAGGGCGGCTGATAACAGATAACATTTTAGTGGCTTTTGAGTTGTTTCATCATATGAAAAATTTGCAGAATGTAGAGGATAATATGGCTCTGAAATTGGATACGTCTAAAGCGTATGATCGAATTGAATGGAATTTTTTGGAGGCTGTATTGGTAAAGTTTGGCTTTGATTCTCATTGGTGTGATAGAGTTATGGACTGTGTTCGTTCAGTGACTTTTTCAGTTCTGATTAATGGCCGGCCATCTGAAGAATTCTCTCCGAATCGAGGTATCAGGCAAGGCGACCCCCTGTCGCCGTATTTGTTCGTTCTGTGTGCTGAAGTATTCTCTCACTTGCTTCGGAGAGCGGAGGAGAATGGTTCTTTGAGAGGTATCAAGGTGGCCCCCACCGCTCCTTCAGTTAATCATTTACTATTTGCTGACGATTGTGTGATTTTTGCTAGAGCTACCATTAATGACGCAGAGGCTATTCAGGAAGCTTTAAGAGTGTATGAGTTATCCTCGGGTCAAAAGGTTAACTTTGATAAAACCACTCTTTCGTTCAGCAAGGGAGTCAGAATTTTGAGAAGGGGAGAAATTGAGCAAAAACTGGGTGTTAGAGTTGTTGATGTTCATGATAGATACCTTGGCTTACCTACCACAGTTGGTCGTTCGAAAAAAGTCATTACAAAAGGTGTCAAAGAAAAATTGTGGAAAAAGCTTCAAGGGTGGAAGGGGATGATTCTTTCAAAAGCTGGTAGGGAGGTTATGATAAAGGCAGTGGCCCAATCTCTTCCTACCTACGCGATGAGTGTGTTTAAGTTTCCCTCTTCTTTTTGTGATGAAATTCGATCTTTGATAGCTCAATTCTGGTGGGGGCAAAAAAATGGTGAGAGGAAGATTCACTGGGTTGCGTGGAAGAAATTATGCAGATCAAAAGGGGAAGGAGGGTTAGGATTTCGGGATATGAAGCTGTTTAACTGGGCTCTGTTGGGAAAGCAAGCATGGCGTCTTGTTGCACAACATGGGAGCTTGATTGAACAGATTCTCAAGGCAAAATACTACCCTAATTCTTCTTTTATGGAGGCGGATTTGGGTGTAAACCCAAGTTATACTTGGCGGGGTATATGGGAGGCGAGATGGGTGCTAAGGAGAGGAGTTAGGTGGAGGGTTGGTGATGGTGAAAAGATCCGAGTTTGGCATGATGAATGGATTCCAGGTACTCAGACTCGCAAAATTCTCTCTCCGCGGGGAAATGCGAATCCTAATACTATGGTGGGAGATTTAATTCATCCTATTGGTAAGTCTTGGAATATGAGTCTATTATCACAACTTTTTCTTCCTTTTGAAGTGGAACGAGTTATGAGTATACCTATTAGTTCCCGGCTTCCGGAGGATGTTATATGTTGGGATCTTGAAAAGGATGGTGTATATTCGGTGCGATCGGCATACAAAGCTATTTGGGGTGACTTAGATCAAGCGAGTGAAGCATCTACCTCTTATCCTTTGACTACTTGGAAGAAAATTTGGAGTTTGCAAGTGCTGCCCCGGATTAAAATATTTGCGTGGAGGGCGCTCTCAAATGCCCTCCCCACAAATTTAGCTCTTAACCGGCGTATATCTAGTCGTGCGAAGGTTTTTAGTATTTGTGGGCAGGATGATGAGTCTGCTATCCATGCTTTGTTCTATTGCACAAGTGAGACGGGCATAGTGTGGAGGGATGTCGGTAGGTCTGTGGGTGATTGGTGGGCAAGGGGTTTCGAGCAAATGGAAGGGGAGGAGATGGGTGAGGTGTTGACTATAGCTTGGGCTATATGGGGGTCTCGTTGTAAGATGTTGATGGAGAATGAGGGAGGCCATCCGACGGAAACAATAGCCTATGCCAAGAAGATATGTAAGGAGGTGCTGGAGGCGAATCAAGCTCGACTTAAAGGGGGGGCTGCTGCTGTC
The DNA here is from genome assembly GCA_947646795.1 of Beta lomatogona. Taxonomy (NCBI): domain Eukaryota; kingdom Viridiplantae; phylum Streptophyta; class Magnoliopsida; order Caryophyllales; family Amaranthaceae; genus Beta; species Beta lomatogona. Next base: position 234,422 of record CANSNZ010000033.1, on the reverse strand, counting down.
TCTCACGCTAGTGAGTGGTCTAAGCCTAGCGCTGGGCACGTGAAGTTGAACGTGGATGCTGGGCAGATGGGGGTTGGTGGGTGTGGCTTGGGTGCGGTGTTCCGAGATGCCGACGGTGAAGTCTTGGCTGCTGGTACCTTCCATTTTCAGGTTGCTTGGGAGACCCGTGTAGCAGAAGCAAAGGCCATCTACCATGGCGTCAAACTGGCAAAGGAATTGAGGTATAGTCATCTAGAGGTAGAGAGCGATAGTCTCTTAACTATTCAAGCGTTGAGAAGTGGTAGAGGGGGATCTAGCGAGTTTCATTTAATTATAGATGACATTTTAGATTTGGTTGTTTGTTTTGACAATGTTTTTTGGTCTTTTGTGAAACGTTCCGGTAATACGGTGGCTCATATGTTGGCTCATCTCCAACCTTGGGAGATTGGAAAACGTATTTGGGTTGATGATATTTCGGTTGATGTTTTGTCTTTGGCGATGAATGATATAATATGATCTCCCTTTTGGGGTTCCCTTCAAAAAAAAAAAAGAAATAATATCAAATGGCTTTCAGTGAGATTTAGATCTAAGTTTAATTACCCAATATATAAAGCAACGACATGAGGTTACCAATAAGATTTTACATTATCAATCAACATACTTTTTATACCAAATTGACACTTTAACAATACTAATTCGAAAAAATATTAATACCCTAAACTCTAACGGGCTTTTGTAGCAGTGGCGGATCTAGGAATTATGGAATGGGGGTACGAATAAGATAATACTCCCTCCGTCCCAAAATATAGTTCCCATTTCCATTTTGGGTGTCCCAAAATATAGTTCCCATTTCCATTTTTAGTTCCACATTTTTCCGTAATTTGTCTAGAAAAACCGTGTCCCATCATTTATTTACTTCTTGAAATTTGTTTTTTGCTTTGTTTATTCAACCCAAGTGTTACAATTAATGCTCTTTCACCAATTATTCTCCATTCTCTCTCCTAAAATCATCTTTTCCCATACAACATTTATTTAAATAAACAAAAATTCTTTACTATCCCTCTTAAATTCTACTTGCATAAATTATCGTGAAAAAAGGGAAATGAGAACTATATTTTGGGACGGAGGGAGTATCAAATAAAACAGCATACGATGATAGATTCAATTTACGACTCAAAATTCAAGTATTCAACTCAAAATAAAGAAAAATTATTGAAGGAAAATAGTAATAGCAAACATAGGTAAGAAAAAGTTTTACCCAAATAGAGATAATCTACTTCAATATGTAACAAAAAAAAAAAAAAATTACACTACAATTTGTGTCACAAAATCAGAATTTTTATATGGGATTAAGCAAAAGCAAAATTATGTCAACTGAAACGACTGGAAACAATAACTTATTTCAATAGTTTATATGTCATTAACCCACCCTTTTTTATTTCAATAGTCAGTAAAGAGATAGGATGATAAGGATAAAGATCCTTCTACTTAGTTTTGATAATTATCTATATTATTGTTGTTAATATCTCTTTGTAACCATCTACGTAATTCTAGCTTCTGTAAAGAGATAGGAGTATTAGTTTGCTTGTCTTTAGAATATTAGTTTGTAAACTCTATCCCCTAAGATAGACTTGTTGTAGCCTGTAGCTACATTTGTAAAGGCTATAAATAGCCTACTGTTTTGTTATTCAATTCTCCAAACCTTCACATAGGAAATATATGTTACTGCTGAGTGCTGACAGAGGAGAAAGAAAGAGAGAGGAAAGAGAACTAAGGAAGTGTGTTGACTGCTGCGTAAGTACTTGTGACTTGTGAGGAGTGACTGACATATTTTTTTTTACCTTAGTCCATTTTACTTTTTTTTCTTTTTTGTTTTCAGGAATGGGGGTACAGCTGTACCCACTGTACCCCTGTAAATTCGGCCCTGTTTTGTAGTATTAGTGGGCAGAGGATCAATTCATGACATTTTGGGCACTTAAATAGTCAAATGTGTATTTTACTTTAGATTTTGAGAATGTTGTAAAGAAAAAGGTTCAAAGATTTGTCTGAAGTGTGTACGTAGTTGATGGCTAAAAGTGTCAAACAGAAGTCAGAACTCAAATTCAGCCACTAGGTATTTGTGTGTTAGTGGTGAACTGATCATTAAAGTTGGTCAAATTTAGCTCATTATTGGGCTTGAGTTCCCTTTGTTAATTGGGCATTACAGTCTAAAGGCCCAATCTGCCAAACTGTAATATTTATAAATTTGTGCTATAAATCTGCTCCAAAATCCAGGGTCCAATTAAGGTACGACCACCTTAACTGTAATATTCTCAAATTTGGACATGGTACGTCTAAGCTTAGAGTTTTCAAAAAGACTACAAGGGAGTCAAGAGCCATTCAACAACCTCTAATCATGGATTGGGATGGGCTAAGGAGACTTATCAAAATTATATTACAGTGACATATGTACTATATCTGAGCTCAACAAGTTCGGGTGAGGTCTGGGTTACTTCGTGTTTTATCGGATTTCGAGTCATCCTTTGTCCAAATCTGTTCTTAAGTAAATTTTGTTAAGTCTATTGGCAACAAGGTTCTGTACTCAATATGGAGTCGTATTCTTCCCACAAAGTTATACTTCCTCCATTTCTAAATGCATGCAACATACTGACTTTCACACATACCTATGCACTACTTTGACTATTCATATCTTTAGCTAATTATTGATTAGTAGAACTTAGAAGAAATTGGTATTTTGAAAATATATTTCGAGACTAATCCAACAATACATTATATGATAGCATTTGCATTTATATACTAGTTTTGAGATATCGTCAAAGTTAGGATTTGAATAGTGCAAAATATTCAATATTTGCATGTATTTAGAAATGTAACTAGTACAATAATAGAATTAGCTTGCACTTCCCACAAGTTTGATATACTCATGAATATCTTAGGAGGCACATATATAATTCCAATGCATATTCACTTCATCACACTCCCTGTATCCAATTAAGTTCTTAGCTTGGTGTTTGGGGTTTTTGGTTTCCAATATTCTTCTGATGATCAATGTATTTTATTTATTGTGTGAGACAAAAATAGAAATAGTTTATATATTGATCCCTCTATGTTATTAGGAGTATAATGATACCTGATAGACATTAGTAAATATTTTTTGAACTTTGACTACATAAATGGTGTAATAAACACTAGATACTTTTTGGAACAAAGGGATTACAATCAAATTTATATGAGCGAGGCCATGAGGGAAACTTTGCTTATCGTTTGTACTCCACTATAATCGCTGACTTTGTAAGGGGAGCAGTAGTAAAGAAATCGGATGATGAAAAAATCAACAATTGAAGTGGAAACCAATTTTAAACAAAGAAAAAAAGAAAGAAGGAAACTACTAGAAAGTAATAGGCTCCCCTGGTGATGATAGATCACTGTTTATGTAGCTTTTTGAAGTGCTGGCCTATACTATCAATGTTCCCCACGATGGTCGCACTAAAATTCTATCTACAATTTTCACAAAAAGAGGATAGGTTAATATCATACAACATACTTTACATTGTTTCAACAAATGCCCCCCTAGCTCGTTTCCACTAATTGTTACACCTTTAAGATTAGGGACATAGTCACAGTATATTGGCCCTTTTTTATAAGGATTAGACAGAAATTAAAAGTTTTGATTTATTTTAGAAGATTGATCAGTAAAATTATGTTGAGGCATGTAGTGGTTTGATGATTTTAAACAAATGATGATTATCTAACTAATATGTATGTTTGAGATGTGCATATTACATTACCATAGAACAAGTGATGTAAGGTTAAATATATCACATCATGAAGAGTTCCTAGAAGAAATCCAATAAGTGAAGTTCGTGAGGAAGAAATCCAAAGAGAGAAGAAGTTTGATTATACAGATGTGTTGCTAGATTTTATGTAAGTTCCTAAGATGGAACCAAGCATGAAGAGTTCAAGAAAAATGTTATAGAAGCAAGCACAAACAAAGTTCCTAGAAGAGTTTCTAGAAGGAACACAAACAGAGCAGTTCCTAGGTATATCCTAAGAGGAACATTGAATATGTAGTTCCTGAGTCGGAGCAGTTCATGAGTGGCAGCAGTTCCTGAAGTTTCATAGTTGAAACAAGCAATTCCTGAGCAGGAATTATAAGTGCGAAGTTCCTTAAAGGAACTAGCACGTCGAAGTTCCAGAGGTGGAGCTATTGCATGCGGTTCCTGAGTTGGAGCAGCATGGGGCATGAAGACAGGAAGTATGAGTTTAATTTCTAGGATTCATGTAAGTATGTGGAAACGTGAAAAGTAAAGGAACAAGGTGCCAAAAGGAACTCGTGGAACTTAGAGTCAAAAGTATTTAAGAGTCAATAAGTTGTTGCATATTATTATCTTAATATGTAGGATTTATTTAGAGTTTGTTTCTTAATAAATCTCTACTTGATTAATTATTTTTAGATAATATGCATTAGTTGTTTTAGGATAAGATTTAGTTTTTAAATAAAAAATATAAGTTTTAAATAAAATCAGTTTTAATTTAGGATTTTGATTTTAATTTATTTAATTCTATCTTATCAGTTTTTAGAAAATAAAAGATAGATTTATATTATGTTCAATGAGTTTTTGAGTGCAGGAACTTGTAGACGCGAGTTCCTATACGAACAGGAACTCATATACTTATGTCAGGTTTATGAAAAAAGTTTCCAGTAAAATATTTTTGCATGAGAAAATAAATAAAAAGTGAGTTTTGGAAAAATATCTCTTGGATTATATTTTGATAAAACGTAGCTTTTTCTCCAAGTATTTCTTTTCTTTTTGTTTCCTATTTTTACTCTAACTGCTTTACTGTAAACGTGACATAAGTTGTACCCAAGAAGTTGACTGCTTCTTCCCCAAGTTTCTCCCAACTAACTGATCATGGGTTAGTGGAGAAATAAGTGGAAGTGGTGCTCAAGTTTTGAGCGTACTATAAATAGAGGCTTATGTATTCTTTTTAAGTTGTCTGACTGGTGTCTTTCCATAGTGTCTGACTTATGTCATTCCATAAGGTTTGGCTTAAGGAATAGCGTTACAAAAGAATTATATTTTCTATTCCTTGTTTTGAGTCGAGTTCCAAGTTCCTAAGAGTGCCATGTTCCTTTACAGTTCTTCAGTTTCTATATACTAGAGTTAAACCAAATTATCAAGCGTCTGTATATGAGTTGGGATTAAAAGGTTTGAGTGAACTCTTGTAATGGGAACTTGGTAAAGGGTTTGAGTGAATTCTTGTATCAAGTTCGAGTTAGGAACTTGGGTAAGTTCTTGTTGTTTATGCGTAGACTTGGGCTGAAGTCTATCCAGGGGTGAAGGGTTTGAGTAAACCTGTTGTAAAGAGTTGTGGGAACTTTTAAGGGACTTAGAGTTAAGTCTAGAGTGTTAAAGTTCCTAGTGGAACTTGTGAGAGAGTTGGAGTTCTGAGTGGAACTTGCGCATGTAATAGGTTGTAACAGAGGAGGTTCCCTATTATAGTGAAGAGTTTAAATCCTGATGAGATCGTGGTTTTTCTTCTTGTATTGAGACAAGAAGTTTCCACGTAAAAATCTCTCTTGCACTTTGCGTTCCTTATTCCTTATGTTTTAAATTCCGCATTATTTGGCAATAAGTTCCACACTACAATCCACCCCCCTCTTGTAGTGTTCCTTCCGAGTTAACAAATTATCTAAGTTGGTGTTTGGTTTAAGGAGGATTAGAAGATTTATATAAACCCCAAAACTCTAATTTGGAAAAAATTGGTATGTGGAACTTATTAGTGAGAAAGGATTGGGTATTATTGAGGCAAAATGTGAATTACGCTAAGACACATTTAGCACCAAACAGTTTTGTAGAAATAACTAAGTCAATCAACTCGTTGAACTGGCTAATAAAATTAGCTTTCAGTTAATGCAATCAGCTAATTACCAAACAAGACTATCATGTTACAATTCATCAACTTATCTTCATAATAACTAATAACAAGATCGGTTGTAGTTAATTGGAAGTTTTATACAACTATCAAAGTTGAGTTTAAATTAGGTCGGTGGATGTTTTCCATTTTTAAGTTTTACAAATAAATATTGAAAACTAAGTGAGAAGTTGTTCTACTTCTCAAATTCAAGGATTATCCTATCAAAAATTCTTATATGTGGCCGGCCAATATATAAGGCTCACACGGGATCTTATAGCAAAAACTCATTTTACAGCCCACGCGGCCCAGTTTTTTTATCTCTTCTTTTTTTCCCCTCCCCCTTTTTTCCTTCTCTGAAATTTTTGTAGTTGAAGAGAGAAAAACAAACAAACAAACCTTCGAAACCCTAGCTATAGGGAGCAACTCCTTGCTTCTTCTCTCACACATTTCTAACCATTCTCTTGCACAAAAATAAGAATTCGATTCATTACTTTTGCATCAATTTCTTCCACATTTTTCAATTACAATACATATTCGAGTTACTCCATTCCTCCATGGAGTGAAAGTAGAGGCTTCATTCTTTAGTATTAGGTAATAGTGTAGATGCAGAGGCTAAGCTCACTGAGTTTTGTCTAGTATGAGGAAGATAAATTCAAATTAACTTTTGTCTCTATAGTTTTATCATTGATGATGGAACTTTTTGTTCGGAAAGACCTATTAAAATATCAATTTTGTTGGGAAAGACATAATAAAACTTTTTTTGTTGAAAAAGGCATATTGTAATACTTCCCTTTGTTACTTAACACCACATCAACGCTTTTCGACCAAAAGGTCAAATTTTCGATATGGATTTTCTTACACTCCCTTTCTTATTAAATGGGACAAACCTTTTTTTTCCTACCCTAACCCCTGAAAATGGGAAGCAAGAGGAAAGGATTCGGCAGGGTTAAGGGATTACGATAGGAAAAAATAGGTTGGTCCCCAATTAATGAGAAAGGGAGGGGAAGAAAAGTCAATGCCAAAAAATTGACTTTCTGGCCGAAAATTGTTGAGGTGGTCTTAAGTAATAAAGGAAAGTATTATAATAATTCTTTTTCAACAAAAAAAGTTTTTATTAGGTCTTTCCTAACAAAATAACTATTATAATAGGTCTTTCTCAACAAATTTTTTATAATGTTGACTCATTGAAAGCCAAATTGTTGTTCATCGTGGTTTCTCTATCTTCTTATTGATTAAACCCCTTCAATCCACAGTCATAATTGATGGGGAAACATAATGAAGATTTAGAGATTCACGTTCAAGCTCTTGAATCCTTGATATTGGAATGTGCATATTATCGACAATCTCAATGTATTTTTTTTCTACTGATGATTCATTTATCCATTCATTATTGTTGTTTTCTTATTCTTCATACAAGATTTATTCTGATTTTAGTTTTTTTTTACAAGAAGAAAGCAGAAACGCGGAGAGTAGAGCTGAGCATCGGCCGGGCCGCGCCCAAAAGAATTTGCCCATTGGCCGGGCCGGGCCCAAATCCGGGACAAAAAATTTGTGCCCAAAGCCCGTTATTTCGGGCGGGTCGAGCGGGCTTTTTCGGGCCAAAAATTAGACTAAAAAGTCTTTTTTGGCTTGTCCAAAGCCCGCGCCAAAAAAAAAACGGGCCCGGGCCCGCCCGCGGGCCAAAAAAAAACTGCCCAAGCCCGCCCAAAAACTGGGCCGGGCTGCAGTTGATCAGCTCTAGCGGAGAGTATGAAGTGTTTTATTGAACAAAGGAAAAAGGAGGAGAATTTGGGTAGAATTAAGGTGCGTGTAATTGTAATTAAGAGATCCATAAGTGATAAACACTCCTTGCACAAGTCATTTTTGTATTTGATGTGATTTTCATTTGATTTTGTATTTAGTTGATTCCCTATCAGCAACTTCTTTTGATCATATGAGTAACCCCATTTAATTATAAACAAAACTTCATTCATTCATATCGGTACCCGCATTTAATCATACAAGTAACCCCAATTGTCGAGGTAACATCATTATTTCGTAAGAGTAAACTCATTCAATCATACGACGATCCTATTTATTCACACGAATAATCTCAATTGTTCACAAATGTAACTTCATTAATTTCTTCATACGAGTAACCTCAGTTGCTCATAAGAGTAACCCTTATCAAATCATACGACGACGCGACTTAATCATACGAGTAACCCCAATTGTTCACAAAAGTAACCCCATTTATTCATACGAGTAACCTCTTTCGTTCAGAAGAGTAACATCACTTAATCATATGATAACCTAATTAATTTTACGAGTAACCCCAATTATTCAATAAAGTAACTCCATTTCCTCATATATGAGTAACCTCATATAATCATATGACGACCATATTACATACAAGCAACCCCAATTGTTCACATAAGTAACTTCATTTATTCATATGAGTAATCTCATTAGTTCACAAGAGTAACCTCATTTAATCATACGACGACCCTATTTAATCATACAAGTAACCAATTGTTCGCAAAAGTAACCCTATTTATTCATACAAATAACCTCATTCGTTCATAAGAGTATACTGATTAGTATTTCCTTTTGTTATAGAAGTAACCACATTTGTTAATAAGAGTAACACCATTTTGTTTTTAAGAGTAACCACATTCATACAAGTAACTCCAGTTGTTCATAAAAGTAACTCCATTTGTTCATAAGGGTTTGTGCACAAGGGTCAGTTTCAAAAGGTCATATCTCACACCACATTAAATATTTATGGAAGATTCACATTGGAGATGAAAATTTGGCTCGATAGATTTCTAACTCCTGGTCAAAAGCTCGATCCCATGGGAAACGAGTGAGATATGACCTTTTGAAAATGAGCTGAAAGGCTAATACGCGTGCGTGCGCGTGGTTACACCTATATTTATAAGTGCGGCCGGCCGTATGCAAGACGAGCTAAATCAAGGAAGTGGTGTGGAAACCTACAAAACATGGAAATGGTTGGGAATTCAAAAACACTACGTTTTCGAAATGGAGAAATATGAGGTCTAATCTAATGTTGGGCAAGCAAGTAAACAGCTGGATTTCAATACAAAGAAAACTCTAATTTTAGAGGTTTCTATGTTTCATATGTTGTTATGACTGTCAAATTTCAGAAGTCAATAGATTAATAAGTATCGTAATCTTTTATGAGTCCAATTATATATATTGATTTCCTATTCCACTATATACATGGTAAAACGGTTGGGTTAATTTCAGGTTAGGCATTTGAGTTTATGTCAAGCAATTTCGATTTGAAGTCAACAAGACAACAACCCCTCTTAATTCAATCTGACTTGCATGGACCCGATTCACGTTAACATTAGTGTGCAACACGTCAAAAGCACGTATCATTTCTGAACAATCCACTATATCATTCAGAAACCCACTATATCATGCAGAAACCCACTATATCATGCAGAAACCCACTATATCATGCAGAAACACATTATATCATGCAGAAACTACATAATTTCTAAACAATCCACTATATCATTTAGAAACCCACTATATCATGAAGAAACTCACTATATCAATCAGAAACATACTATATCATGCGGAAACTACATCATTTCTGAAGAATCCATTGTATCATTTAAACACTCACTATATCATGCAAAAACTACATCATTTCTGTACAATCCTCTGTATCATTCAAATACTCATTATATCATGCGGAAACTCACTATATCATTCAGACACTCACTATATCATGCGGAAACTACATCTTTTTTCTATATGTTAAAGCACGTGTCACGATATATACTACACAACATACATCTTCCTGCATGTTAAACATTAAAATTAAATCCTCCACTATATTGCATATTATTCACTATATATTTTCTGTTAATAAAATCCACTATATTGTATCTAAGTTGACTATATCTTTATAAAACTCACTATATGAAGTTAATATAAATTATCAACCCGGTGTACACTATGTTAGTGTGCACCGGGTCTATTTAGTTTTTTTACTCTTAATTATGTCATGAATTTTCGGTTTCGCGTTTAGGGCACCTTTTCATTTTGTGCATGAGTCATTCTATCTATTCTTTACATTAACTAAGTTTTGGTCATTAATAATTTTATGGTGTAAAAAATGCAATATGATAATTAAAACAATTGAAGGAGAAACAAGGTAACTAAATGAAAATGATGACCGTCCACAAAAGTCGTTATAAATAATTTTTATGGATATAATTTGTTCTTTCCTTTAGATGTTCTTTATGATCTTCATGTTTATCGACATAAAACTATAAATAACATAGCTCTGGTGTTTTTTTCATCCAACATAATGAGGATTTCAAAAATAAGGATTAGTATAGAAAGAGGTACGAAACAAAATTGCATTAAAAAATATGATCATAGATGCAGTTTTTTAAAGGTACATGGATTGTAGGTTAGGACACCTTTCTCACAAGAGAGTAACCTAACGACTCAAGAAGAACATAATTATTTAAGGAAAAATTGATGGGAACAGTCCCAACTATGGGCGTTCCGCCATTTTCAGTCTCAACTAAGAATTATTTATGAACGGTCCTAACTATGCATCATATTTGCCGAAATTGGTCCCAGCAAGTCAATGACCTGCTACAACAGGTAAAATGCTTTTTTTTTTCTTTTTCACCACCACCCAACACATCACCCCACCACCCGCCCCCCACCAACAGCTCTCTCCACCGCAAAACCACCACCCAAATCCCCTTCTCCACCATTAACAAGGTGGTTATAAAACCCCCGACCATCTCTCTCTCCTCCATCTCCCTCTCTTTCCATGAAACCCCTCTTTCTCGCAGCACCCCTCTCTCTCCTCACCCACCTGCGTCGATGAACCTCCACCCCAAACCCACCCTTCGTCACTCCAACGAACCACCCCCGAGGCCACCATTATCTTTGGTTGCATCATATCTTCGTGTTGGATTTTTTTAGATTTATGTTCTTCACTATTTTAGGGTTTTGTGATAATTACTGCCTTGAGTGAATTTTCATTTCAATGTTGATGCTCGAATTCTGCATACATTCGTTCACTTATTGATGATTTGTCAGATGATTCTTCTATGATTTGGTCTGATTTGATGTGCAAAGATATTCTCGTCGGATGATTTTGATTTCTGGTTTATCGAAGCATAATTCTAAATTCAGTTTATCATGAGTGATTTTCTTGAGACGTGATTAAATTGAGACTTTGACGCTGATTTTCTTAGAATTCGATCTATTATATACAATTTTTTTTTCTCTCTTCTCTTGCATAAAATAACCTTAAGTTGCATTTGACTGTATCGAGTAACAGCAAAAGTCATGAACTTCAATTGATGAGACGAAACAGAGCAATCAGTTGTCAACGATGAAGGACACGGCGTCGTATCACTACTATTCTCCATTCTATTGATAATATCCACTTCGTCAGTTTTCTCGCATAATTTGTTCTCATAAACCACCATATTCGCTTCCTCTAACTTAGAACTGCAAAAATCGATCAAATTCAGATGAAATTTTGACGAGAATTCTCGAAAAACAGATGATCGAAAGAGATAAAACTGAGTTGCAAATTACAATGAAGTTGTTGTTGTTGTTTTCGGGAGAATGACATTGGTTGAGAGAAGGAGAAGAAGCGAGATGCTTGCTGGGGGGGAGGGTTGGCGGGGAGGGGGGAGGTATTTCGGGGTAGCTGGAGAGGGGAGAGGGGGTGGGAGGGGGAGGGTTGGCATGTGAGGGGGGATGGGATTTTTGGGGTGGTTGTGGAACGGGTGGGAGAGGGAGGGTGGCAGAGGGGTGCCATGGGAAGATGCAGATAGGAGAGAGAAAAAAGAAGAAGAAAATTGAGTTAAGAAATTTAAAAGAAAAAATTTTAACCTGTTTAATAGGTAATCAGTCACCTTAGACCAATTTCGGTAAAAATGATACATAGTTGGGACCGCTCAGAAATAATCCTTAGTTGGGACTGAAAATGGCGAAACGCCCATAGTTGGGGCTGTTCCTATCAATTTTTCCATTATTTAAAGTAGGGTTAGAACCAACAACAACGTCAACCAAAAAAATAATGTGACCTTTTTTGAGAGGATAATTTTCTACTCGATTGGCTTCTCAAGTGATGTGGTCAATTAAGCAAATACTAAAGTGAATGATCAACAATTGGATATCATCAATGAGAGTCTGAATAATCCATGGGTGGGAATATTGCCTTGGAGAATTCGAATGACCATCTGATTATCTCTTTCAATATAGAGGTCTCAGATATTCTAATTTTTAGCCAGGGTGAGACTATTTTTCGGACTAAAAACTTCAGCAACCAAAACAGAAGTATGACCAAAATGAAAAACCTGAGCTGCCAAAAGTTGACCGAAACAATCACAGAAGATACATATTACATAAGAAATTTTACCTTAAAAACATATAAAGATAAATCACTCTACTATCTCTCTCATTTCCATCATTTGCTAGACTAACCTTAGTTACGCAGCACTTTCAAATTAGCATATAATTAGCATATATTAATTTCTTATATTTGACCTTTAGATGGCATGCTCTTTGCTACGCACTAAAGTGCAGACAAAGACCAAAAAGATTGACATGAGAAGTTTTTAGCTTTTCGACTTTCTCTCATTATACCAATTCTTTTTTCATGGCTGTCATTACCTTAAGGAACATCTTCATGAAATAAGGTAATTCAAACCATGTAGTAGCTGTAATTCTCATGAAATACTTTACCATCACGATTATGCGTCATATTTGGTTGGACCATGGAAAATTTACCGTGGTTGTAAAAGATATTTTTTTTATGGTTGGACACTAAGCATTGTTTGAGAAAGAAATTTAATTTGGCTTTTACCCTCCACTCGCATATACCAAGCTTATATTCAATATTGTATTTGACGAGAGTTATGACTATTTACCATCAAGAGGATTGGAGGGAATATTAACTTACTTATATTTACTTTTTTCTTACACACATTCGGAAAAAAAGTAATCTTAAGGTACGAATTATAACAGTTTAGTGGTCTCTTAGCTGAAGATGGATTATATTAGTGGCCTTGAACTTATTTAAATTTGTTAAAACTTATTACTGATCATGAGTTTGTGTAGCTGTAATTGGCCTTGAACTTATATAAATTACTGAGCGCATATTGTTTATCACGCTAGAAAAACAATGTAAATAAATGGAAGACATCTAAATTAAAGTAAATAATAAATTATTAGAATAGGCGGTCTAATCTTAACATAAAATTAGACGAACTCAATACTGAATTTTTCTAATAAGCCCATTCCATTTACTCTAACCCAACACTATCCTAGTCATCCTTCCTCTTCTCCTTCCTTAGTTTCCTTGATTCTCGAACTACAACTGACAATTTCAAAATATAACCCGACAGTCTTACCGAACGGATTAAACTAGTCACTAAATGGATTAAACTAGTCACTGAATGGGTTAAAGAATTTCATCATTGAATAGGCTAAATTGGTCACGAAATAGATTAAACTAGTCCCTAAATAGATTAAACTAGTCACTATATTAAAAAAGGTGGCATGTTCTCTTCTTAATATTGGTCTTGGGCCGTGCTTAATTTTAAGTTAAAAGTAGACGGTCTCTTACAAGACCAACTGTAAACTCAAATATGTATAACCTATATGAAATATAGGTAAACTGATGAAAAATATGTATGAGCTGATATAAAAATGTGTATAAATTGATCAATTTTATGTATATATAATAAACTGAAAACTTTTAAAACGAAACTAATCATATAACCAAATATCTATAAGTTGATATGTAATATATGCACAATTAGGTATAACTGATATGAAATATGTATAAACTAATATGAATTGAAATTTATGAAAAATACTTTTAAACTGATAAACTAGTATGATTTGTGTATGTATATATGCTTACGAGTTGTATAATCCAGTGATAATATAAGTTATAACCTTACCCCTATAACCTTAAATATATTGTTTATCATAGTTACAAATTGAATAAAGCTCTTCATTGTATATCTCAGATACACTAGTTAATACTCCATACATCTTAAATACTAGCTTTCTAAGCACGCGATGCGTGCGAAAGCAATTTTTTCATTGTGATATTTCGTAATGTCGAGTAGCTAGTTTTACATGCACGCAATATATGAGCGACAACTCATTATAATAGTTTAAGTTGACAGTTTTTTCAATAAATGCTCTGTTTTGTTCAACTTATTAGAAGTTATTTTCAGCAAAAGTAAGTTTAGATCGATCAGTTCTTGATATGACTTTATTATCCTCTATGTAATTGACTTACACAAATTAAATTATATAAACCCATTATAATGATAATTTCTTTATATGACTATAATGTTGTGGAAGTATATTGCTGATATTTTATTTTCGCAATTTTTCCTTTTGATGGAAGATTTTGATATTCTTAAATGAATTTGTTGTCTTTGTTTTTTATGTTAATTTTTTTTAGTCTTTCCTTTTTTTAACCTAAAATTTGTAGTTATTCTAATTGTAG